>JBBCBC010000001.1:2966019-3566019 GCA_037126765.1 Stenogyne calaminthoides | reverse complement strand
ACATTTGATTGAGAGGCTCAACACTTTTTATAATCCATACTCCATGTATCATGTGATGGTATCCCAAGTTTTGCTGAATTGCCTTGTGCTGGGATTCTAAAGATGTTGTAGCTACTTCCCAGATCTTGAAGTATATATGATTTGGTGTAGGGGTTTTTAATTTTGATTTGATTTTGTAAAGTGGAAATGGTTTATCTTCTGAATGTTGAGGTATTGTTTTAATGCCTATTAGTATATGCTCCACATTTCCAATTAAGATCATTTTATGGTTATTTTGGTGCTAATTTCTTTTGGGGGTGCTTTCATGGGTGAAGTTCCAAATATGTGCTATTATGGCTATGGTCTCACACCACACCAGGGTCTTATTAAGATATGATGTTGAAGTTCAATTCTAAGTTTGAATTTGATATATTGAAATTTTGATCACGCATCGAAAATAGTTTTTTATAAAGGAGTTATTTATAAAGGCAATAACTCTCGCATAAATCAACATTTACCCGTTTTAAAGTGTTTAAAGTGTCGTGCTCAAGTATTAAAATTTTAATTGTGCATGAAAAGATTAAAAAAAAAAAGATATTTAAGGCACGGTGGATGTGAATCATCAAGTTCCAAACATATATCATCCAAACAACCAATTATTATGGATCACAAAAGCATGCTTAAATCATTCAAATGCAATCTTAAATCTTGGATTAAAAAGAAACACTGTGGAATGTGGATTTCAAATGCCTGCTTAAATCATTCAATTTTAATGCAATTTTAAATATCTTTTTAAGACTATAAAACAAGAGTTATTATCTTATGCCATATTGTGCAATACTATGTAGAAAAGAAATACGGGTTAAATCGGATTATATGGATAATAAGGGCAAATAAACAATGTTGCATATAATTATGTTTAAAAAGTCTCCGTGTTAAAGATCGAAATGATAAACTTTTTATGTTTTTTTGGATCAAATATACATATTATATTTTTGAATTTGTTAAACATAAACACATAAGTCATAACATACATCAATACAACATTTACCTAAGAACAAATGTACTAGTACAAAATGTTTTTTTTTTCCCAGGTACCCTACTTAGTTTTGTTACAAGTAAAATCCTCACCGACGGCCCAATACTATTTGGGCTAAAGCCCAAAATAAGCCCACTACTCCACTGGGATTATTCTAGAACAAAATGATGATGTGTTCACATTCAAATTCCAAATTCACCGAAAGCACAAGACTAAATAAGATCTCCTTCACGTCAAACCTACGCTACTTTTATTAGGGCTCCTCAAATATATATACGCTCTGCTAAGCGCGGACTTCACCGTAATCTCTCTCTGCCTCCCAATCCGATTCTCTCTCTCACCCAGCAGTAAGCGAATGGTGAGTCTGGTCGAATTTTCAGTTCGATTTGTTTCTTGGATTACTTTTCTCTGTTTTTAGCTGGAATGGTTTGATTTAGCTGTTTCTTCTCTGGAATTTTAGGCGTTGCCGAACCAACAGACTGTGGATTATCCAAGCTTCAAGCTTGTAATTGTCGGCGATGGTGGAACAGGTATTTTCACTTTCGTTTAAATTTTGAATCTTGATTTTTTTATTTGTTTGGCTTCGCTTTTTTGTTAGGATTTGATGTTTTCGTTTCATGATTGATTTTTTTTTTATCGAATGTTTATGTTAATTAGGTTATGATCTGGTGTTAATTGTGATGGTTGTCTGCTTTGGTTGTATCTGTATTGGCTGTTTTATGTATCTTAGTTAGTTCTTGTACGAGTTATTTATTTGGATTTGTTAGACAAAATAGAACAATTGTTGTTAGCTCTAATTTGGGATTGGATACGGATCGATTTTTCTAATTTGGTATTGGGGACAGATCGATTTTTCTTGGGTTTAGGGTTTACTAGCTATGGATTATGTTTTGCTTGGAAAGTTAGTGATTTTTAAATTATCCTAAAAATGTGATGTATTTTGGGATCAACTTGAGGGGGTGTGCATCTCATATGCGTAATTAGTTGATACCAGAAGGCAGTAAACAATGAGCTGGTTGTAACATATTTTTGTTCTGATTTCATGACAGGAAAAACAACATTTGTGAAGAGACATCTCACTGGTGAATTTGAGAAGAAATACGAGCGTAAGACTGTTTCTATGACCTTTGCTCTGGTGTTGTATTTTTAATTTTATTCTTGATGGGCTAAATTGACTCTTTGATTTAACAGCTACTATTGGTGTGGAGGTTCACCCCCTGGATTTCTTCACTAATTGTGGGAAGATCAGATTCTATTGCTGGGACACAGCTGGTCAGGAGAAGTTTGGTGGGCTTAGGGATGGATACTAGTAAGTAAATTGCATAATCATCTATTATTCAAGAGTGTGTGATAAAACCATTTTTCTTATCAATCCATTAGTTTGATTGAGTTGTGATTGTTATAAATATGGTACTTGTATGCTTTTTTCTGAACCTGTCTTTTTGGTCTTGATACTGATTTTGAACTCCTGCAGTATCCATGGACAATGTGCAATCATTATGTTTGATGTCACTGCTCGATTGACATACAAGAATGTTCCAACATGGCATCGTGATCTTTGCCGGTATCTCCTGTTCAACAGATCTTTGTCTTGCTTTTGGTGTTTGAATACAAGCTGTTCTATACACTATCTTTAATATTTCCGTGGTAACTTTTCAGGGTCTGTGAGAATATCCCTATTGTGCTTTGTGGGAACAAGGTTGATGTCAAAAACAGGCAGGTGAAGGCTAAGCAGGTTACTTTCCACAGGAAAAAGAACTTGCAGTATTACGAAATTTCAGCCAAGAGCAACTACAACTTCGAGAAGCCTTTCCTGTATCTTGCCAGGAAACTTGCTGGGTATGAATCTACAAGACTTTCATTAACTCAACTCCTGCATTTCATTAAAGCTAATGTTGTACTTTGATATAAATGTAGCTGACATCGTCTTTTTTTTGTTTGTTTTTGTTGCAGTGATGCTAACTTGCACTTCGTTGAGTCACCTGCTCTTGCCCCACCTGAAGTTCAAATTGATTTGGCGGCACAGCAACAGTAAATCTCTCCCCCCACATGAAAAAATGACATGAACATCATTTTTCTCCATCTTTAGTTAGGAATTGCATAGTTAACTTCACTAATCATAACCTTTATTAAAATTTTCTCAGGCACGAGGCAGAGCTTGCTGCAGCAGCTAGTCAGCCCCTTCCAGATGATGATGACGAGGCATTTGACTAAGAGGCTTGGATGTTTGAATGGTTCACTCCCTGTGTATCATGTGATGGGGTCCCAAGTTTTCTTACATGCCTGCTGGGATTCTTAGAAAATTGTTGGGATCTTGACGTATAATGAGGGTTTATTGATACGCTTAGGGAATTTTAAGGATGTTTGGGTTGTGATTTGTTTTGGTAATGAGAAGATGATTTATCTTCTGAATGTTGTGGAATTATTTGCATGCCTCTACTCTGCCTTTTTTCTATTGAGATCATTTATGGTTATGTTGTTGCTATTCGTTTTGGTGGATTGTAATTCCACTTGGTGCAGTAGTTATCTCAATGTGCATGTCACATAAATTTGTGTGCATACATAATGTACGGTAAATAATTACATCTTGTGCATGGCTTAACCTTGGCTCTTTTTTCAAAACATTATGTGATGAAGTCATTTCATGCTATTGATGATCAGCCAGGGATGTAAAAGCATGATCTTGTGACACTGAACATATTTGTCATACAGACAAAGCAATTGCCTGAATTTTTTCTTCCATGTATGAAATTGATACGTTTCTCCACAGATGTAGTAGACGTCTGTCCTAGACGTCCTATGAAGTAACAAACACATGCCTGAATCGAAAACCACAGAAAGTGGCAAAATCGTTGCATTCTCAGCAGAAAGCATTCCTATTTATAGTAAGTTGATTTTATGAATGGTAAAAAGTGAATTTGGATTTTGTCTAAGTTTTGGAGGGTGAATCTAGTAGAATTTGATGGGGTGGTAGGATTTGAATTTTTAACAGCAAATAAATATAAACTGAGAGTGAAAAAGTATTGAGTTGTGTAGATTTTTTGTACACCGTGTGATTTATACAGCTTGTTTACCGAAACATACAATACATTTACATTAAAACATCATATTTTAGTGTAATGTTTCAATGTAAACAAGTTGCATATCTAAAAAATATGTTTGAATTGCACAGTGCACTTGGTTCATATAAAATTTTACTTATAATAATAATTTTTTTTTAATATAAACAAGTTGTATATTTAAATAATATGTTTGAATTGCACAGCGCACTCTAGTATTGTTAAACGGGTCGGCCCTAACCCAATAGGGCCAGCCCTACAGGGCTACGGGTCAAACGGTCCCGGGCCTTAAGCGGTTCATTTTAAACGGACTTCTAATAGTTGAGACCTAACCCTAACCCTAGAGGGTTGCGGGCTAAACGGGCCACCTAACGGGCTCCGAAAAAAATTTAAAAAAAATGTTCAAACATTAACATTACATAATGACAAAAATTTCGATCCAGACTGCCCCATCATCTTTAATAACAAATGTTCAAAATATAAAATTAGTTCCCATCATCTTTAATAATATAATTGAGCAAAGGTCCCATGAAATTAGTTAATAATATAAAATTTGTATCATCACATTTATAAATTAATACCATAATATTAATTTATAATTATAATGATATCAGTTTCATATTATGAACAAATTTCATAATAGAATTTATAAAAATATTATATTATTATTTTATATTGGATTAATATTTTACTTATATATTCAATTAAATAGAAATTCAAAACTGTTAAAAAATATTGAATTGGAGAGGATTAATTATTAATTGACTAAATCAAATAGAAATATTTAATTTGTAATTGATTGGCCATAATTGATTTTTGCCTTATTTAAATTTGTGAAAAAACTTTAAAAAAAATTAATTAAAAAATTAGAAAATAAAAAAAAATAAAAAAATTGATTATATATAAATATAAACGGGCTAAACGGGCTGACCCAGTTAACCCGCGGGCTAATCGGTCCAGGCCAAAAAGGCCGATTTTAAACGGGCCTCCCATTGCTCGGCTCTAACCCTGCATATAATAAGTTTAAACGGGCCGACCCGTTTAGCCCGGCCCGAATTAACATCTCTAGCGCACTCCATACAAAACTTTACTTATAATAATAAAAAAAGAATGATAGATAATTGATGTGGGAAACCATAAACAAATTAATCAAAATGAAATAATAATGAACTTGTTTTATGTAACATCACTCCGTAATTAAAAAGTGGGAGGGACTAAATGTGCAGATTCTGCCCAGGACATAATCATAAAATGTCTTTGCCCTCAATCAAGCCCACCCAAGAATCTGCCTTTAATCAAGTCCACCAAATCTAAAATAATTTTTTCTGTCCAAGGCAGAATCTGCCCACCAAGAATTAACTTTAAAAGTATGATGAAAACATATCAATCATCTTTTACTCTCATTAACCATTACAATTACTCCATACTCCATACTCCATACTCCATACTCCATACTCCATGCTCATTTTTATTGAAGAATTTTTGTATAACTATTAAACGCCCCCTGAATGTATTTTGGCATGGCTTTTCATGAATCATGCAAAATTGGCACGCTAGTATGCATTTAACACTAAAAAAAAACACTTAGAATATTACTCTTTATGTTATAAACTGAAAAAGAAAAAAAAGAATGCAGAGAGTTTGTTGACAGGACTACGGGCGGCGACCAAGCCTGCAGAATTTTAATATCTTCAGGTTATACAAATAAATGTGACATACCACACTTATTTATAGAATGAATGTAGTTACATGAAGAGTTCTTCTAATAAATTCATATTCATATATTAAAATATCAAATGACATCCACATAAATTTTCTTTATTTTATATTCTCTCCGTCCATAAAAACTGTGCTCATTTCGTTTTGACATGTTGTACGGAAAGGTAAATTAAGTACGTTTATGGACACAATTTTTTTTATCTTCATCGTCCAACAATCACTTAATTACTCAAGTTATCATTATATTTTACTCACAATAAATTATGTCATTCAAAAATGGAGTTAATTTACCTTTCCGTACAACATGTCAAAATGAAATGAACACAATTTTGGTGAACGGAGGAAGTAACACTTTACTATGAATAGGTATCATAGACGCATCTAGTACCGTGAGTTGGGTATTTTGGCAAAATTAATACAAATACCAAAGTTGCAATTAAAAAAAAAAACGAATTCAAACAAATTGCTAGTAGAGTTCATCGAACCAGGGTCTTAAACCAGATGTAAAACCAACAATTCATAAACCGTAAATTTAAACAGGAATGCTTTACTGCATCTGTATATTTATTTCTGTATAGGTGAAAGAACATCAAAATGATCCAACCAAATTCAACAGGATCTCACAAACATAGTATAAAAGCAAAATAGCTAATTAAAGATAAGGTGCGAAATACAAAGGAACCTGTTGTTATGCTAATTTTCACCATTCGGGTGAAGATTTGCTAATCATATATAAAAAAATTCTGAATACCGAGGATATGCCAAGCCTTGGAAGCAAATGAAGCATATGCCTCCAACTGTGGCCCTGGAAATACAAGATCGATCAATAACAGATGTTCAAACAGAAATTCACGTGCTTACAAAGGTGTAGGCAGGCAGTGAATTTTATACTAAATCGTTTCTTGGTAAATAACAGCATCACGGGTTAGCAGAATGAAAATATGAGCAATATGCATTCAAGAACGTTATTACTCTGTGAGCAGAAGGGAGTAGCAGAGAGTTTCATTAGCTTCTTATCGCCAACATTTACCATATATGCAAATCCCAAATCAGAAGCCAACTTGAAGAAATCCTGTATGGATTCCGCATGAATTTCTAATCAATTAGAACTGAAAATATGCAACTCTGATCATGCCTCAGTATTCGGTTTATAATGGATGGACATTTGATATTATCCCATCATCACTTACATACACCACTTGAGCAGATCTTAAAGGATATGGAGTTGTTTTATATTCTAGAAGAACTGAAAAAATAAAAGACAGTTAATCAATCCAAAAAGAACCGAGATAAAAAAAATTATTATTTGGAAGAAGAATCTACAGTATTCAACAAATGAGAATTTGATACAGATGTTGTAGTACCAAAATGGCAAATTCTAAACAGATGTAGAAATAAATAACCAAAAGACGAAGCTACAGGTGCGACTACAATGTTTCTTCTTACATTGTCAAAATAGAAAGAAAAAAATTATATACGCTAATGATGAGAGGAACCTTTGTTCTATCATTATCTAACAGTTAGAGCTGTCTTAGCAGAAATTAGGTTCTTCAGCTCCATCAAATGTTCATCATTTGAAATATTGAGCATTATACGAAGATTTGTCAGCATAGCTTCCTGTTCCCAACTTAATGGACCAGAAGCATACAAAGCTTCTATAGTTCTGCAATAAGCATGCAACTCACCTATGGGTACTTACTTCTATTTCCTCTTCTAGAGGAAGAGAAGAACATTTTCTCTCAGAGATCGAACCATTAAATGACTCAGCATCACTACAGTCTGTCTATTCGTATAGTAGGGGTATGGGAGGAATTTCAAGGTTGTTTGGACGCTGATTAGTAACACTACAACTACCAACAGAACAGGCATCACTATCTGACCTATTTAATCGAGATTTTCTGATCACAGGAAACCGAAGAACGTTATTTAGTTTTACTCTCTCCATTTGATTGTAACCAGTTGATATTAATTTAATGGAAGTATGCATGTTTTTGTCACCCAAAATTTCTCTTGGGTGAGCAACAGCATCTACCTTTTCAAGAACTGGGCCCACAGCCAGCCCCTGTTTCATGCCATTCTTCTCAATAGCTCTTAACTTCTGGGTGTGCCCATTATGTTCTTCATTGAAAGAAGTGGACTTCCTCTTTATCGACCTTGAATAAGTATGAGATTCCGGTTTTATAGTTTCATCCAGAATGTTCTTAGAACCCTTTCGAGGTTGATTCTTCACCCTTGTGTTGAGCTGTGGGATCTGGAAGTTCCTTTTCTGATAACATATTGAAGTTGATTGCTTGCCAGCTGCAACATCCTCGCCTAAACGGGAACTCTGCAAATACGAGAAAGTAGGAGATCAGTAATGGAAAACATTGTACACTTGGAAAAAATAGAGTTAAGGAGAGAGCAATATATTTATAAACCACATAATTGTGTATGATGTTAACAATAAATAACTCTTGTATAAAAGAAAAACAGGGGATTTGGTTCAAATTAGAAGTCACCTGCCCTATCTACCGTTACAACATTTAGGTGAGATAAACACAAGAAATGGAAAAGAAATGATCCAAAATGCAAGCATGCGAACAACAGAAATGTAGGAAATGTTGCAGAAGTCTCAGAGAATGGAGAAAAGATAGCTACCTTTCTGGAAAGAATCAGTTTTTCATCATGCCATTTTTCCTTCGTCCTAATGTTCGATTCATCAACGATTAATTCCTGAGAGCACCCATGTAGCCTTACTAAATACTGCTTGTGGACTACAGCACCCTGGACAGAAATCTTCTTGCTTTTGATTCCTCTTTTGCCCTCCCGTACCTTCAAGATAGTAGCAGTCCTCCAGGCATACTCATAAAACACCTCCACCGTGTCTCCAGAGATATAGCCGTTTTTGTTTATAACCTCCACCTTGTCCCCCTTTTTCAATCTCATTGTAAGTAAATCCAAATCAGCTTATAGCAGAGCCTGGAGTAACAATAGAAAACAAAACAATATTGAGAATTAAACACTACAATTTGCAACATAATGTAAATGTGGATTGCAACTGAATTTGGATCCTAAATCCCCAAAATTAATTTATCCAGAAAAACATAAATTTAACCCAGTGAGCATGTGAAAACAGAATTGGTCACATCTCATAAAAGAACAGTATAATATATTCATTGCTAAACTACTTCTAAATGAAGTTTTTCTAGACCTGTTATTATGAATGTTAATGCTCTGCATCAGATGTTCCAGGGAAAAAAAACACACAAGGAAAACTCCTAATCACCATCCGTGCTGAAGATCATGAATTAATTAGGCAACATTAGTTAGTAATATGAAGATGGTTTCTGAAAATTAGTCCTAGAATAAAATCATATAAATCAACATAATAACATTCATGTTACATTTAACAAAATTAAATTATGAACAACTTCATTGCCAAGCTTTAAAAAATTATTCACAGCTAAACTAACACAGAGAAAATCACAAAAGAAATGAAAAGAAAGATACACAAACATGTAAGACTGCTCAGAAGATTAACATGAAATTAAATATAAACAAAATGATCAAGACATTAGATCTTGATCTTATCAAATACACAAAATTTGATAAAATCCCCAAAATCAAACAAGTAAATGCTGATCAATTTAGCGATTCAAACCTCCAAAATTGAAAACCCTAGAAGTAAAAATTCACTAACCTTTTGGCCAAATTAAAGAGAATTCCTGAAGTGAGGAGTTGTGAATAGGTAATATAGACCTCGGAATCTCTCTGTTTCTCTAAAACAAATCTTTGATTTTCACTAGGGTTTTCTTCCTTTGCTTGGTGAAAATTGAATTTGAGCTAGAAAAATAATTTATTAAATTCCAAAAATTTATATCCGACAAAGGGTATTATCGATATAATAAAAATATTGATTTAAAAAAAAAGTTATTAAAAACCATAAAAATGAAGTGAGGGGTGCGTAATGCACGCCCTTTGGTTGTACGAGATCACCTAATTCGTGTTGGAGATGGGAAGAATATTATTGGACCACGCGCCTATCTCAATCGTGTAATTACCTGCTTATATAAATATTGAATTTATCAGTTATTATTCGAGTCGAGTACTTGAAATTTGAACTGTATTACACAGGTGTTGGGGCACGGGTGCGATAAGATACGAGTACGGGGATATGAATTTTCAAATAAATTAGGATGCAACGTCAGTTTATTTATATTTTATTATACATAATACCTATAAAATATATAATTTTTTTAAAATTAATATATCAACGGTATATAATTCACATAAAATTTAAACATTTTCAATAATTTAATATAATCAAGTAAGAAAATACAACAATTCAAATAACATCAGCTCAATACATAAGTTATATTAAGGAATTCAATTAAAAAACAAGTGATATATTTTCAACTTAATTTATATTACATAATAATATTCAATTGAAATAACACATCTAGTACTTAATAATATGATCATTTAGAGTTTTAGTCTTGAAAATTTGAAAAAATAAAAATAAAAAAAGATTTTGTTCACGCACCCTTCTTCTCAAGACCGGATACGATATATCCTGGGCGACGATTCACAGATCCTTTTTTTTTTTTTTTTTTTTAAATTATTCACTTGATTCTAAGATTTCATGATTCTGCATTTAATCGCACACGCACTATATAGGCATCCGATCTTCGCACGGTGATTTTTTAAGAAGAATCCGTGCATCATAGACTTCAAACTCAATTTGAGTTTTTGTTGAGTCGAAATCGAGTTGACTCGGCTATATATATATATATTTTGACAGGATTTTGACTCGACTATATTAATGAGCTGGAAATATAGCTCGACTCTACATTTAGAGGAGTTTAAAGACCCCGTCGAACCTAACTAGCCCAATGGAATTACAAAAAAATTCTTTGTTATCTAGTTCAACGAGTCGAGCTTGAATAGATCCATTAATAATTGAATCTTTTACGAGTTTGAGTTTGACATGTTTAACAATATAAACGAGTCGAGTTCGAGCCGAATCGAGCTCTCGAGTTGCTCATTTTTTTTAACAGCTCTACTGTATCACAAATTTTATTTCGTTAGACGTATCTACATTTGACCCATATAAAGGTCAAACCAATAAACAACTCATTTTTTAACATTAATAATAATAATAATAATAATAATAATAATAATAATAATAATAATAATAATAATAATCTATAACTATCTAATAACAAAAACTTATGCCTTTTTTAGAAACTTTTGTTATCCCCCAAAATCTCATTACTAAATTTGTCAATACATTTGTTTAAAAAAATTGTACATTAGATAAAAGAAATTGTAAATTTAATGAATTCTTAACTATGTTCATTTAAACTTTCGACTGATCACTTTCCCTCAACATATAAAAATAAGGAATTAAATTTTTTGTAATCCTGTAACTTTGTATGGTTTTAAAATTGGTCTCGATTGTTTTGACTTTTTGATTTTGGTCCTGTAAATTTTCTAAAATTTTGAAATTGTTCATTTTCACCTGCTGTTGCGGTTAACAAGCAGGTAAACACCACATATGTAATTATTTTATTTTTTTCTTTAATTTTGAAGCGCCACTTGAACTTTTTTAATCCTAATAATTTAGGTCGGTTTTAGATCGGGTTTAAAATAATTTGTATATCAAAAGACAAAGCGAATCAGGTCGATTTACTGGGTCTGAACTGACCCAAAAATTAAAAAAATAAAATTAATAAACGCAGAAAACCACTCTCCCTTCCTAAAAAAATACGGAAAAAAAATTCTGATACAAATTATTTGGATTAAAAAAGTTTAGGTGACATTTTGAAATTAAAGGAAAAAAATAAAATAATTATATAGGTTGCGGTTACCTGTTTGGTGACCTGCTATAACAGGTTAAAGGACCAATTTCAAATTTTTTGATAACTTACAGGACCAAAATCAAAAAGTCAAAACAATCAAGACCAATTTCAAAACGAAGCAAAGTTACAAAACTACAAAAAATTTAAGCCCTAAAAATAATATTAAATAAAAATTGTAAAGTTATTGAATTTTGTAAACCACCTATTCACTTTCCCCAACTATCCAAATTTGATATAATTATATTTAAAAAAAAAAAAACTATTTTCCTATATACACATAAATAAATAAACAAATTACACTTTCATTACATTATCCACCTCCCCCACTACCAAAAAAAATGTTACGCCTAATTACAATTACCCCCTAAATAAACAAAATTACACTCACTAACTTTCACACAAGAGGGACACTTGCATGAGATGGTCCCACGATGAGACGGGGCATAAGTTGAGTATTGACTCTTTAACACTTTAGAAGAGGTGAGTGTGATTTGTGTTAAATTGTACCCCGTATCATACGAGTTTTTGTCTTCACACAATAGCCTCAATAACCAGCTTTACACGTGACTGAGTATAATTTGATTGGTGAAAACTCAATTGAGGAAGCAATACCTACTACATGTGATATTCACAATCAAAACATAAACTATCAAATTTTTTAGCCATGTACAATTGTATGTTGTCGTTTTTAAAAATAACCAACCAAGAAGGATCAAGTATATTGATTGACGACGAGGACGGAAAAATCATATAAACAACAAATAATATGTTTTACAAAGAAGTATTTCAAAACTTGTAAACAAAGATATTATCTTTCAATCTTGAATTATTTGACAGTAAATATTTTCTGTTTTTTAACCACAAAACATTTCACATACTTAACACACAAAAATAAAAAATGTAAACAAATCATGTATTCTATATAAAAAAAAGTAAAAAAAAAAACATTCACAACCCCCTAAAATTAAAATCAATTTAAAATCACAGACCGTGCAATGCACGAGGTGATATACTAGTAATAATAATACTAGTTAAGTGGAATTTTGTCTTACATACTCATTTTGAGAGGCGTTCTCACATCAATCTTTGTCATAAATATTATACAAGCTTTCTTGTGAAATTTGTTTATAGTATGAAATTGATATCATTACACTTATAAATTGATACCACTACTCGTATAAACTAAAACCAATAGTATTTAATACTATGATATTAATTTTAGGGTAATTCTTGGTGGACAGATTCTGCCCTAGGTAGAAAGACTATTTTAGACTTGGTGGGCTTGATTGAGGGCAAAGACTTTTTAATGATTCTGCCTTGAGCAGAATCTGCCCATATAGCACATCCCTTAATTTATAAGTGTAATGATATAAATTGATAAGTATAGTGATATAAATTTCATACTATGATCAAATTTTACCAGAGACTTACTCTAAATATTGCTATAACTAGATTTATTAAATGTGTGTTTTTTCTTTAATGATCAATGATGACTTGAACTTATGATCTCACGATATTAGTAGTGTTGCTCTAACCATTTAAGTTATTCCACTTTATTCATTAGGGGATGTTTTACAGGGTTACGATCGGTTAAACGAGCACTAATAAAAGATATCTAACTCTAATCAATGAGAATCGAACTAAAGGGCTGCTAACAAATTAAGAAAATAAATATATTTTATTTTAAAAATAGTACAATTAAATTGAATATAAAATTTCATAGTATTACAAAGGTATGTATACAGTGTTACTTACTACTAAAAAGTCATGTGTTACCACATGAACAAAAAAGTGTTACCGTATGAAGAAAAACGAGTTACCACATGAACAAAACAAGCACAAAAAAAAATTATGAGTCCAAAGAGATGAAGAACAACCAAAGGAAAAAAAGTTACAGGTTTAAAGAACGTGTGAAGAGCGCAGAAGGATTTGAAAAACTGCGTTAGAAAATTGAGACAAAAAAGAATGGAATGACCTGTAAATTTGTGAGGATAAAATAACTAATGAAACGAGAAGAATATAGAAGAATTGGAATAATCAAGAGAAAAAAAAAGAACAAGAGAAGAAAAACCTAGAGATTCTCAACCGTGAAATATAGAACTGGTCG
Source organism: Stenogyne calaminthoides (assembly GCA_037126765.1). Classification (NCBI taxonomy): domain Eukaryota; kingdom Viridiplantae; phylum Streptophyta; class Magnoliopsida; order Lamiales; family Lamiaceae; genus Stenogyne; species Stenogyne calaminthoides. The sequence goes on along the minus strand of JBBCBC010000001.1, from coordinate 3,552,276 downwards.
CGTCGGTTGCGAGGAAGAAGAAATCTAGAGAAGGGTAGGATAAGAGGGTCTGACCTGCAAAATATAAAAAATAAAAATAAAATTTGAACTAAATTGTACGGAAAACATAGTATGCAATATTGTATAAATTTTTTTTGCCCTAATTAAAAGTTAGACAATGAAATTTAATTCAAATGTCATCCAAAATAAAAAAAAGTATATATATATATATATACATATATGAATTTTTTCTAAAAAAGATTTTGTCTATGCTAGGGGGTTGGGCATTGTCCATTATCTCATTTTTAATATTCATTTTAATTTTAAGTTTAATTTTTTTAATAACCATTTTTTAAAAAATATTTTTTAATTAAGACATAGTATCTTAATAACTTTTGTTATTTATTTTTATTTTTTTAAAATAATTTCAATAATATTCTTAACACAGTGTCAAGTGAAAAAAATAATTGTAACATCTATAAACTTCTGCATATTAAAATTCAATCATAAAATTGTGAAATGGTAGTAATAAAATTTGATTGGAACAAGGTGCTTCGATATCATTCTTCGTAGTTACTTGAAAAATTAATTATTTATAAAAAAAAAATATGAAGATAGTGAGCTTGTTATGTGTAAAAATTAAGATTGTGAATTAAAAAATTTATGAAGATAGTTTATTTTTTCATGGATTTAATTAAGGAATGACTATATAAATTTAGGATGTCGAACAGTAAATTACAGTTTCAACTTAGCGGTGCGGTCTGCAACGAAAAATTGTAATTGCATCAACTTTATGGTGTGGTTTTACATCAAAAAAATAATCGTCATTTATGATAAAAATTTATCAATGGCGGTGCAATGCGATTCGGTGCGGATTTTTGTAATTTAATGGTCACCCCTACTTAGTATTGCATTTGAATTGTTAAAAAACATATAAAAATATAACAAGAAAGTTATTAAAAGACTATTGTGTTAATTTAAAAAGATTATGAAAAATAAAGTATAGAAAAATGAACACAAAAATTCACAAAGATAAATACTCCATAAATAAAATAAAAATAAAAATAAAAAGAAAAATAGGGAGAGTAATGCAGTTGGGACTGTTCAACACCCCAGTGGAGACTAAGACGTAACCCTAAAAAAAATACACTGGCCTGTAGATTAATCGGTTCGAGCAAAAAGGATCCATATATAAATGGATCTCCCAAAGTTGAGACCAACACCTGTATTTTTTTGAGTTAAATGTGACGTCAACTACCATCCAACATCTTTTGAATAAGGTACATCTAACTTTTCAAGTATTATCTCAAACTTAAGTAAATTATTTTATATTATTTTGGTGCAAATAAACACTTTTAACACTTTAAAATTGAATAAATACGTGGTTGATGTATTTTATAGGTATCAATAAACACCTATACCCTTTTAAAATTTAAAAAAAAGTATATTCTATTAATTAAAAATAAATGTACATTTTCTTGTTTGCTAACAAACTAATTTTATCATTATTCTTTTTATTTAGTGTTTTTTATTTATTAGTGAATGCAATCTTGAATTTTTCTATGTTTCTATAGAAAAAAAGTGTTTTTTTTTTTTTATAAAATTCATGCATCGTTTTTATGCGAGCACATAGCGATGTTTTCATGTATCGCATGTCAATAGAGTTGTGATTATCGTGAATCATGATTTTAAATTGATAATGATGTATATTCGAGACATCAATGATAAATACATTAATACGACCTCACATGCTAATGTTCGAATTACTAAGTGACACGTAAACGATGAATAAATTGATATATATGTGCTCACGCCAAGTTAAGAAGTAAGGAGCGCTTCAATTCCCCTATTTCATTTTTTATATTTAATTTTTGTGTTTCATTTTGTTGGATCTTTAATACATGGACCCAGGATATGATGGTTTTTTTGTTAAATATTTTATTATTATTTTATGTGTCATCTATCCATATTAAAGTGGAATACCAATTATGGAATAAGTGATCTCATTTCGTTTCATTTTGTTAAATCTTTAACACATGGATCAAGACTATGGTGGCTCCTTAAATATTTTTTATTATTCCATATATCATTCATTCATATTATAAAATACAAAGAAAAATACTAATTATAAAACAGGTGATCTCATTTTTCTTGATAATATGCTATTGGTAATACTATTTAATAATTTGCATAAAAAAAGAAACGAACTATTTTTGGGAATAAAGATTCAGTAGAAATTGCACAATCAAATAAAATAAATTGAATACTATTATTACTTGCAACATTTTTTTTTTAAAACTTTTTTCTCATGCTATTGATCTCGTAATCAAACTTATGTGAGACTCGAAATGATGAGTACGTGTCTTATTTAATCAAATCAAAATGATGTTTGAATTTTGTAATTTTTTGGGGACAACAATCGAGGGACTTACTAATATGTATACTTCAAAATTACAACTTACAAATGGATATAAAATAATGAGTTGATATGCTGTGAAACACTGAAACTTGTTCATTATGAAACTTTTTATTTTTTACAGGTATACTCTTTAATAATAAAAGTCACACCCTTCAGTTATCACTATGATACACCCTGCTATAATATAAGTCACACCCTTTACTTTTATGAGTAATATCTTTATAGTAAAAAATCACACTCTTTAGTAATATAAGTCATACTCCTTAACCAGTTTCACCCTGAAACTTATTCACCCTATACTTTGCCTAAAATAGTTAAATTTACATAAGTATATTTGCACTTTCATTTACAGCTTTAATTATATATACAATCTTATTTGTATAAAAAATTTATATTTATTAATAATTTTCTCCAATCGACTCGAGGTATAGGAACTCAAATATGAGACCTTAATCTAATTGTAATTTGCAATAGTCTCCAATTCTTTTTTTTTTTTTTTTTTTCAGTTGCATGAAATGAATTTATTCTACTTCTGTTTTGCCGTCGAATACTTTATCTGTTGTAACTGAAAGCTAGCTACTTGCTATCCTTCAAATAAATATTGAATTAGTGGGCATCTAACTTATGCCACCTTTGCTTTTATTTATTAAATAAAAACACACTCCCCCCACAGATATATCACCCAAAACATGTGCTACACCATTTTATGGATTGTGCTTCGTGCAATTAAAATATTATTACTCTTTTTTCACAGAAAAAAATATTACGTTTTTTAACTGAATGTGAAACATTGGACATAAAATCGTGGAAACTACCTCAAGTTATTTTAGCCGATTTGTTCTAAAGAAAAAAAGTTATTTTAGCCGATAAAAATTACCCTCCATACTTGATTTGAATCTAGAAATTAACGTTCTTAAAATAAATAAATAAAAAAGACAAAAACTTGTATAGACATGATTCATGCTATGAACCTTATTTTTATAAATTCATGGCATTTCGCCCTATCCAGTGTACTATATATAATACAGATCAAGTTTAGTGGTTTAGAAAAATGTATTGGAAAAGAATGAAATTGTCAAATAATTCAAGTTCATATATAGCATAGAATTGGTTCATGGGATACCAATTTATTAAAAAAAAAAAAAAAAAAGGAATTTGAGAGTTTTGATAACACATGAATGGTTTCATAAAGAAATATCTGGATGGTATTATAAAAATATAACATAATAAATGTAATTCACTTACCCGCGGCCTAATATCAATTAATTGTGGGATCTAAGTAATAAATGATAAATACGTGTGAATTCGAGTTCATTGTGAATTCTATTTTTTTAGCATCACTTTTATACACAAAAAATATCTCTATTATGTATAAAAACTGTCAATGTATAAAATATTTTTTTTTGAATAGTGATATTATTTATACATAGCAATGATATTTTTTTATGCATAATAGTAATAAAGTTTATATATAGACTTGTCATAATAAATATCAAATTAAAATTTGATATATGTTAACTGTAACTAAAAAGTCCAGGGGATTGTGATTTTGCAGCGAACAAGGCTTTACTTTACATGAAATTATGATTATGGTGTCTTCTAAGTAATTCTTCCTCCTATTACTAATCATATAAATCTTAAACTGGTTGACAAATTGTACCTAATGCATATTGCATTATTATTATTATTACACATCTGGTAAAATTTGCAATCTAACACCCACATAAATATATGTGTTAATCGTGTATAGATAATAAATGAACATTATATATAATTATAACGTATATGAAATACGTAATTAAAAATGAAACGTATATGTTGCAACTTCTCTAGGTTAAGAATCAGAATTTATTCCATTTATAGATATGGACATTGGATAGTGACACGTTCATTGCAGAATTGTAAAAACACAACTTTACTTCGTGAAGCGCTTAAGGATAGGCTTATTTTCCCGACTTAAGATTTAAAGTTGTTCAATATATATAGTACTACTGTATAATATATTTAGATAACTTAAAATAACTATATGTGTATTATTGTAGAAAAAATATAGTAATTGATTATTATTAATACACGCATATTTGTGAAAATATGTATATTGTTCTACATAAGACCAACCCTCTTTCTAATATTGGATCTCTAACTCTATGTAAGAACATATCTAGTGGTCAATTAATGCATTAGCAGAAGGACCTGATTTTTCTTGTAAATCTCCAACATTAAATATAATGAAAAATGCAGGTACACTTTTTTAATAAAATAAATCAAATAAAAGTACAGAGCTAATTAGTTAAATATTCATTAGAAAGAATGTTCCAAGTTCATAAAGTTCTATTTCAAATTTTAAAAATTCTATGAAGAATTATTTATAATATTTTAATATTTAAATCTTAACCATTTATTTTTTAAGAATAATCTTGATCTTTCAAATAATTTATGAATTTAACTTACATCTCAACCATCAATTATTTAATTTTTAATCAAACACAATTATCTATTGTAAAATATAAGGGATACTAACACGTATCTTATTAAATATAAGATTTATATTATTAATTTTAAATTAAATAATTAAAATATTTAATTAGTTTGATAAATTCAATATATAGATATAGATGTGAATTATTTTTTAATATTTTATGTATATATATTTATTTATTTTTTATGCTAGATTATAAATTATGTAGTATGTATTTAATATAATGTATCTGTGCAAATAAAAGTGATGGATGAAGGAAGGCGCAATGAAATCAAAATTTTAATGTAACATAAATTATATTTTATCATAAATAAAAGAAAACTAATAAAAATCTTTAAAATAGAATAAATCATAAAATATATGCTATCTAAAAAAAGAATATTTGATACATGTTTGGTACTATTTGATACATGTTTCATACTCTGCAATACTTTTTATTGAGTCTGCTAGATGAAGTATAATCATTTTCTTCATATTTTTCGCATCTACATTTGAACAAATATTTTTAATGCTACTTCAACAATTAGCCAGTGAATTAATAAACTATTGTCTCTCGATTCACGAGGCCTCCATGAAAATCCCATTATTAAATGTAATTATATGTTTAATTGTGTGACATGTTAACTCTTAAAAAATCTACTCCCTCCGTCCCAGATTTAATAACACATTTACAATTTGCCCGCAGTTTAATGAGAGAGTTGTTTATTAGTATAAATTGCTTTTTGTGAATAGGTAAATGGTAAAGTAATGACATATAATGTAAATAAAAGGGAATACAATTGACTTTGTATGTGAAAAGTAATGGTATTATTTATAATTTTTTAGATGTTTTTGGGTAAAATTTAAAGTAATGTAGTTGCTTTATTTCCTTTTTAGGAAATGTGCCAACAAATTCGGGACATATTTTTTTTTGGCAAATATGCCATTATATGCAGGACTGAGGAAGTAATATTATTTTACAATATATTTTTATGAGCCACACTTAAATGAGACGGTCTCACGGTGAGACGAGGTATAAATTGGATATTGACGCTTAACACTTTGGAAAAAGGGATGAATCTAGGGTGGGATTTAAATTTTTTATATTATATGTGTAAAAAATTTAACATTTATGCCTTAAAATCGTTAAATTTTGTCATTTCGCCCCCGTTGGGATTCTAAAATTCCGCTGCTCTTACCCAATGGAAAATCCCCCCCCCCCCCTTGGGACGAAATCTTGGATTCGTCCCTCTTTGAAAGGGATGAGTGTAATTTGTACTAAGTTATACTCCATTTCATGCATGAGACCGTCTCATATGAGTTTTTGTTAATTTTTATTTTTTACCCGTGTAATACACGGATTATAAGTTATAACCTAATTAAACATAAATTAAAAACTAGGACTCAACATAAAAATTCTCCCAATAAATTATGCAGGGGAATAGGCATTATCAGCCTTTAAAGAGGATATAATCGAATGTAACGCAATGCATCATCGTTAGAGATTGTATTTGGGCCGAAGCCCATAGAATTCTCATAATAGGCCCTCAACTTAATGCCCATTTGTTGTATTATCAATTTTTGTTTTCCAATATTTCAGCCTTTTCCCTATATATCAAGTATAGTATGATGAGTAGGTCTATATTGAAAATTTTCATGTATGAAAATTTATAAGATTGTCCTAAAAAAATCATCTACACCCTAAATATTAAATAATAAATTTTAAATTATGATCTATTCGGGTCGAATGAACCATGAACCACTCAATTTTGTCTTACCTTCACCAATTACAAAATTTGATTGTAAATTAAAGGTTTTTCTTGTATGAAAATTTTTATACTAGACTTTGTCTAGTATGATATCATAATTTTATGCAGACCCACGTTACTCGCACCTACTTTTTTTAGTAAACACACTATTTGAATTAATACACTACTCGTATGATTAATACACTCTCCTTAATTCTCCAAAATACCATAATTTATATTTTCTTATACACTCCCTCTTATTTTTTTCACATGTAAAATTTCGAAAAAGTTTTTCGAAGTATGTACATGAATTCAAAATTTTTTCTCGAATTTACTATAAAAATTTTAAAAATATTTTCGAACAGTAGAATCGATATTTCACACGTAAACCAATGGAAATACTTTTCGAAGTTAGTACAATAATTCAAAAAAATTTCTCGAATAACATGAAAAATCTCAAAAAATATTTCCAATTAGAATGATCATTTTTCCACATGTAAAATTTTGAATTTTTTTTTCGAATTATGTATATGAATTTAGAAAATTTTCTCGAACTTACTATAAAAATAAAAATAAAATTTCCAAACAGTATAATTAATATATCATATATAAACCAATGAAAAGCGTAATTTTGATATTTTATATGTTTATTTTAATAAAAAATGATAAAAAGGTGTATTTACTGGATGTGTAGGTGTGAGTAACCTGAGCCTTTTATGCACGACATTAGTAAATCGAGGAATAAAATATTTGTTATGATTATAGACTTCAATTACGAGAATAGTTGTGCGAGGCTAAATCATTTATTACTTCTGAAAAGACCTTGAGAAATAGTAAGTCTTTTTATTATTCACAAGAAACGACATCAAGACCTATACCTTCAATAGAATCCAATCTGAGGTTGGTGGGACAAAATAAATAAAGAAATGGTGGAGAGTGACATTTTTTCAATTTTCTCTTTTTATTAAAAAAAAAAATTAAATTTTACCATATAAATATTTAAAATTTTAAATTTTTATTCATCAGATTTTTCTTTCTTTGTATAAATGTATGGCACTTTTATAAAATATGATATTCCAAAATTTGGAAAATATATTTAATTTTTTAGTATTTTTATTTTGTTTTTTTAACTAGCAATGACCCTAGTTGGTTGTTAGTTAGTAAAACACTTTATACCTTCAATAGAATCCAATCTTTGGTGGGACAAAATAAATTTAATGGTGGAGAAAATTATTCACATTTCACCATATACATACTTATCTTTGTTTTTTCTTCATCAGATTTTTCTTCTTTGTATAACTGGCACTTTTGGGATATTCCAAAATTTGGAAAAAGCATGGCTCTTAGTATTTTCCTAGCAATGACCCTAGTTGGTTGTTAGTTAGTAGACTTTAAGTTGCTTAAATTTTTCAAAAATGATCATTCAAACAAGACTTGACACAACCCCATTCTACCCTCCTCCCTTAATCTCATTCATTCCTTTAATCCCATCACATTTTTCAACATTCAAACAAGACTTGGACACAACCCGGTCCAACTCGGTCCAATCCAACCCGAACTCGGCCCAAATCTGACCTGACCCGAACCCGACCCGAACCCGACCCGAGCCCAACCTAGCTCGAAATGGTTCATGGTTCAAGGTTTGAGTTCATGATTCTGGGTTTAGGGTTCAAGATCGTGTTTGAATGGTATAAAATTAAATGATGGAATGAGATAAGGATGAGATAGGGATGGGATTAAGGAAGATGATAGAATGGTAAAAAAAAGGGCATAATTATGAGTTGAAAAAGTCTCAGGGCAAAAAAGAGTTATGCAAGTTCAAAATGAACAAAAAATAGTTTGTCCCTTAAATTAAGACTAAGTCTTGTATGCATCAGGTGCACCGTGTAATTCATAATGTATGTTTGAAACTTATAACTTGTTGCACTGAAACTTGCGACTTGTTATAATTGAACATGCAATTATGTATTACGAACTGAAGTTGCACGTTCCAGTGTAATAAGTCGCAAGTTTCTAAAATACATTACAGGATGCACGATGTACTTGGTGTTGGGATTATACTGGAAAGTATGCTTTTACTTTGTATAATCAGACTGGATTTCGGACTTATTTATTGAAATAAATTGTTTATCACTGATGCTTTAAATATCATCGAATGTTATATATATTTACTGCATAACTGTTCAATAAATAATACGTGTTACATTGTAGTTAATTTAGTGATACCAGATCACAGAAGATTAAATTAACAGTTCCTTGTAACTAAAAGTACACCATTCACGACCTAGATGGAAATGAACAATCCATCGTAGAAGGTTGTAGTGTAAGGCTCAGATTGATTTGTCTTGACCAAGAGATTACACTAGTGCATGACTGATGCATTGAAGAGGACCTACAGGAGGACAAATTCTTCAGAACTGAACTAGGAAGAATTAGACCTCAGTGGTTAGTTATTTCTTAATCTTCGTCCCTTAAATAGGATTGCGTGTGGTTAGTAACTATTGCTTTGACTTATTACGGGAAAAGAATCAATGAGATTCAATACTCTATATCTTGGGCAATATTATTGGTCACATGCGATTGCTAAGATTTAATACGGAGAATCGTGTGCAAGTACACTTGTTCGATTTGTTCTTGGGAGGTTCATAAGTTTTATCATACCAAATCTTGCAAGTGGAACTAGTTTTCGTATGGATAATAATGTTGAACCGCCTTTACTAAGGATAAAAGATATTAATTAATGGAAAGCTATTTCAAATGGTTTGAATTAATTAATGGGCTAGATAATCTTAAACACGGAAATAATAACCGGAGCCATATTAATCGTAATATGGGTTAAGATGGATAGTGCAATATTAACTATGTAGTGGGATTAATTAATAATTATGGGCTTGAATAATATTGTGGCTCAATATTGATAATTCAAGGTCCATTGGAAGGTCCAATCTTAATTCTCCTAAAGGCCCCCCAAGTAGCCCAAGATAAAGTCCGATAACTGAAAAAGGTGTTTAAAAATAAAATAAATTTTGTTGCTTATTTTTCCTCATTTTTTCGAAAAGTATGAATAAAAGGGGAGAAAGATTTTCTTTGAATTTTGTTATGGAATGAAGATATGTATTCTTGGAATACAAGATTATCTCATTAAATTCAAGAAATCTCCCACTTGGTTATTCATATTGAAATTTTCGAAATTTTTGAAATAAAAGGGAAAGAAAGATTTTCTTGAAAAGATATTATGGAAGATATGTATTTCTTGAAATACAAGTATATCTCATAAATTCAAGAAGATCCAAATCTTGGAATCTTGATCCTATTATTTTCGAAAATTGCCATAACAAGAGGAGTTGGGATTTTTGTGGAATATTTTAATTATGGAGAAAATAATATATGAGATATATTCAAGATTTCTTGGAGATCAAGAAAAATATTTTCCCATATTATTTTATAACTAAAAATCGGCCACTTCACCTCTATAAATAGGGGATGAGTGTTTCATTCCCAAGTATAATTCCATGTGCTGGAAAAATTAGTAAATCCACAAAGGTGGTGCAACAAATTTGATTTTCCCTTTTGTTAATTGTTCGCGAGTTTCCTTCCACCGGATTGTCGAGCAAGGACTAGGGAATACTTGGGAAGGTCTTTTGGTGTGTTTTCATCGACGAGACCATTGCCATTCCAAGAGGTACGTTCACGTAAACTCGTAGTAATTCCGCATGCGTAGGATTTACGTGAACTGTTTATATGCATGATTTGTTGTTGAATTATTATTTGAATTAATTTAGGATTAATTCATGCTAGTAATAATTGTTAGAATTAAATTTGTATTTAAATATTCATCACGAATAGATCCGGACAATTAATTCCCCAACAACTGGTATTAGAGCCTCAGTTTCGGGCTCTGAATTTTAAATTATAATTTAATTTCGCTGTCATTAAATTTTGAAATTAGATAGTAGAATTGCTAGATCTTTTTTGCAGGTATCCAATTGTCATGGAATTTAATGTGTTTATTTATGCATTTATAAATTGTGGTTTTTAATTCGATTCGTTTGGGATTCGCTTTTGCCTCGCGAGAAAATCCACGAGTAGATTAGAATTTGTTTTATTTGATCAATGTAATAGACTAGTCTAGATTCAGGTTTATTTATTTTTAAATAAATTGTAACCGGATCTAAAACGGATACTTAAAACGAAAAATGAAAAGATGGGATCCAATCGCGTAAGGCCAGGCGTGCGTCGCTTAAATGCGGCGGGAGGCACGCGCCGCGACATCGCGGCATGCACGGGCGAGCCGTGGCGAGGCCGGAGGACGAAATAGCGGATTCGCCGTCATTCGACGCTGGCGCGGCTAAGCGGGCGTCTGCAAGCGATAGCGCTGGGGTGACGGGTGACGACGCCGAGATACGCGAGGCCGCAAGAAGCGACGCGGACGACATCGCCTGGGCGCCAAGCTATCGCGGGCGACGTGAGCCGGGCGCAAGGCGCACAAGACGGACGCCATTTCGACATGGCCGAGGAGTCTTTGGCGGGAACTCCGACCGCGAGCCGGTTCCATGACGCGGCTTGACAAGGCATTTTTTTAAAAACGGTCAAGGGGAGCTTTTCGAGATCTAACAAAGGCTATGAAGACGATTTCTCAAGATCAAGACATGACAAAAATTAACCGTGACAATTGGATAAATGTGCCCAATATGTTTAATTTTTTGTCTTGATGTTTATGTATTATTTTATGCTTATTTAAATTGTGTTTAAATTTGCGATGCATGAGAAAATGTTTTAAAAAATCTCACTTTCGAAAATTACTAAGTATGCTTAAACAATTAATTGACAATTTTATTCCGGATAATAAAATTGAATTAATTATTGACCTCCATGATTTATTTATTTGTGAATTCTTTTGGAGAAATTCCCCCCACGGGACGGTCAAAAGATACCTTTCACATGAATAAATTCCAATTGGATGATTGTGGATTATTACTAGTGGCGATGATGACTGTTGGGAAATTTGTATTTTAGTTTTGATGGAAGTTCCAAAACGGGTTGTAATAGGACCAGTCAGACCTGTTAGCTGACTGATGACTTAGAGTCAATTTAAGATGACCAGCTGAAATGTATAGATAGCTGATGTAAAAGATAGATCACATATTGAGGGGGAACTCAATATGTATAGGTCGCCTGAGTATCGATGACCCAAATAAGGTCGATGATCGGAAAGAACTAATCAAGATGTTAAGTCAAGATCAAAGAAGACATGAAGACAATCAAGACTCATATGAAATCAAGACTCGGGATGTACTGAAGACTCAAATAAACCTCAAGACTCGATAAGCCCAAGACTCGAGGATAAACCTCAAGACTCGCATAAGTCTCAAGACTCAAGAATAAACCTCAAGACTCAAGATGATCAAGACATCGAGGCTCGTGAGTCACCAAGATCAAGACTACCGTAAGACCAAGACCTACAATCACCGAAGTCCGTGATATTGTGCTAAGACAATCTGCATCGAAGATTCTATAAAGGTAGATCGATCCGCTTATCCGATCAAGTCACCACACCGGGCGCCAACCAAAATGGTACACCGCATAAGACTAATATTCTACAAAAGGAATATCAATCGCCTAATGTATAAATTCATCAAGTCTTGCCGCTGGCCAAAGAGAAAGCGACACGTTCACAAAAAGAGCTGACAATGCGGGATTCGACACTGTGGACATAAACGACACTAATCATGACTACGACCACGCCGATATTCGGAGCACGTCACAATCATATCCTACAACCTACCTAATATAGCCCGAAATTCAAATTGCTCTCCAACGGCTCTTTGATCTCGTGGTCTATAAAATGGGATTGCTCTTCAAAATTGAAGAACACAAACAGAACACCGAACACTGAGAACACACCGGATCGAGCAGACTGAAAAAGAAGCAAAAATATAGTAGAATCTCCGCTCGAAGAACACCATATTTGAAGATTATTCTTAGAGTGTTCATCCCATTGTTCTTAGCAAGAAATCCTATCCACTAGCATTTGGCTACCTAAAACACCAGGATAGATTTTCAGTTGGAACCCCCAAATATTCTTTACCCAAACTCAAAGTTAGGTTAAGTTTGTTACCGCAAGATTTCGCATCAGGGATTCTAGTTTCGATTTACGGGATCGGTTGAGTGTGAACTCGATAAACATCTCGTTGAGTGTTGACTAACACATAAAACTAAGTCCAAATTTTAAGTCGGTTAAGTTGGTTAAGTTTCCTGTGTTAAGGGAAGAGTGGACGAAGATGTTTTCGGCTCAACCACTATAAAAATCTTGTGTGCATTTACTTGCTCTTTATCGCTTACACTATTCACACAAACCGAGCTTAAAATTGCATACATATTCTAAGTTGACATCGGTGTGCACCAAGAATCGATCCGATCAAAGTTGACACCTTAGTCACCGATTGAAAACCGACTTGAGAATCTGACGATAAAACCGGTTTTTTTCACATCGTATTTACAAGGTTTCGCACTCTCGCTTAAACCGACAGATATCAAACCGATCCGCCCTCGTGCACTCAAGAAGATTGAACATCACCCAAACCGACCACTAGCACTGATCAGAAAAATGCAATCACACCTCGATTCAAGACGAAAAGTTTTAAGTCTATTCACCCTCCCTCAGACTTCGCCATCTCAAACCCGCTTTGAGACCTACAATGACCCTCCCACGAGGCTCGATCAAAGCGAAATAATAATTACAGATTTAATCATGGTTATTACTTAGGTATAAAATTGATATGCATATACTTCCCCAAGTCCCCGCCAATTTTATATTGGTCAAGTCGAGCCAACTATTAATCTGGATATTAAAGGTTTGTAAATCGTTCTTGTTTGTAACCTGCTTGAATGTGTTTAAATAATGACCCACCCCACGTGGCTTATTTAAACTATTTTGAGATGTTGGCTGATGCATTTTCATATTTTTTGGAGATTTTAATATGAAACATGTGATTGAATTTTGTGATATATTTGTGCTTATGCATATTATTATTTATTTCAGTTCAACATGTCGCAACTTTTTAATCCATTGTTATATACACTCAAAGAACACCAATTAACTGGAGATAACTATGTTGTTTGGAAATGGAATATGAGTTTTGTCCTACCTGCACAAGAACATTATTGAGTTCTTGATGTACCCAAGCCCCGTATGCCTACTGATGGATCTGATGCGGAAAGGCACTTGTATGATATTTGGGAGCAGGCCAATGAACCCATGAAACGTGTAATCTTGACTTCACTGCCTGATGATTTGAGACACATTCATGAAGGTGTTGAGTCTGCTGCAGAAATTATACAAAGTCTTGAAGAAATGTTTTTAACAAAAGACCGCATGATCAATCAGTTTAAAACAGGCGACGTGGCTAGACTAAAATTGGCTGAGGGAACAACCGTAAGGGAGCATGTTCTCAGAATAAAACGTCATTTTGATAAACTTGCTTATCTCGGTACTAAGTATTGTGATGAGGCTCAAATCGAATTTATTTTCCTAACTCTTCCAAGGTGTTTTGATGAGTTTTACTATAGTTTTGTGATGAGCGATCACATGTTTACTATGGACACTCTACAAGAAGCCTTGGAGATAATGGAGAAGCATTTAGGAAAGAAAGACGAAGCATTGGTGACCAAAAGTCTTTTCTCAAGATCTAGGCCAATGGAAGGCAAGACTCAAGAAAAGGAAAGTGGTCAGAACCAAAGCATACTCATCGCTAAGAAAAGTAAGAGAAAGACAGCTAGTTGGATGAGTGTCAAGAAAGTACCAAAAGGAAAATGTTTTAAGTGCGGTGAAAAGGGACATTGGAGGTCAGCCTGTTCCAATCCCAAAAGGAATGGAAAGAAATGTAATTCTCACGCACTAGTTGTTGAAACTTTCTTAGCGGCGTATGCCTCCCATTTATGGGTGGTGGATACGGGATCCACTGATCATGTTTGTTTCACTTTACAGGGGTTCAAGCGGACCCGACAACTTAGTGGGAGTGAGATCCTCATCACACTGGGCGATGCTACGAGAGTGACAGCTGAAGCAGTGGGAGAAGTGCACCTATCTTTTGAAGACAGAGTTTTAATTTTAAGAGATGTACTTTACGTTCCGAGTTTTAGAAAGAATTTAATTTCGGTTTCTAAACTTTACCTCGATGGATATTCGGTTACTTTTGATAAAGTTGTTACCATTTCTCTTTATGATAAATTTATCTGTCATGGAACGTTGTCAAGTAATCTCTATACAATTGACTGTGCACACCACTCACGAAATGTATCCTATAACACATCATCTGTTTCTGATAAAAGAAAACGTTCATCAGACGTGAACGAAACACTTCTATGGCATCTAAGATTGAGACATATTAATCCAAAGAGGATCCAAAGGTTGGTGAAAGACGGTTCACTAGAGTTTCTCCAAGTTGAACCAATTCCAACCTGCGAATCATGTTTGGAGGGTAAAATGACCAAGAGGGCATTCAGAGCCAAGGGGAATAGAGCCAAAGAAGTGTTAGAAATCGTTCACACAGACGTATGTGGTCCAATGTCAACCAAAGCAAGAGGAGGTTACGAGTATTTCATCACTTTTATTGATGACTACTCGAGGTACGGTTATATTTTTCTTATGAAACATAATCTGAGACCTTTGAGAAATTCAAAGAATTTAAGGCTCAAGCAGAGAATCATAGGGAAAAACATATCAAGTCTTTATGATCTGATCGTGGAGGCGAGTACCTCAGCGATGAGTTTTTGAACTACTTGTCAGATGTAGGGATTGCATCACAGCTTACTGCACCCGGAACCCCTCAACAAAACGGGGTTGCAGAGCGAAGAAACATAAATATTTTAGAAATGGTTAGGTCAATGATGTGTTATGTGGATCTTCCCAAGTCGTTCTGGGGTCATGCCTTGGAAACAGCGGCTTACATTCTGAACTTGGTGCCATCCAAATCGGTTCCCAAAACTCTCAAAGAATTGTGGACCGGGCGCAAGCCCAGTTTGAGACACATGAGAATTTGGGGTGTCCGCCCACGCACGTGTTGGACAAGGAAGCCGAAATCGATCCTCGATCGTAATTAAAAGTTTTTTATAGGATATCCCGAGGGAACAAAAGGGTGTATGTTCTATGGTCCCGAAGATCAAAAGGTGTTAATAAGCACCCACTTTAGATTTTTGGAGGAAGACTATATGAACGAAAGAAGACCAAGAAGAGAGATTACCTTAAGTGAGCTAAGGGGGATAACCTCATTGCCAACTGTACAAGATGATATACCAAACGACATACTTTCACAACCGGAACCTCGTCGTAGTGGGAGGGTTGTAAGACAACCCGAGAGATTCATGGGGATAGGAGAGTCCTCGGACTTGATTCCCGGACAAGACGAATCTGACCCATGGACATATGATGAGGCAATCCAAGACAAGGATGCGGTTTCTTGGCAAAAGGCAATGAAAGCAGAAATGTGGTCTATGGATCATAACAGAGTGTGGGAGCTAGTCGAACCACTTAATAGGGTCAAACCCATTGGTTGCAAGTGGGTATACAAGAGAAAGAGGGGACCGGACGGGAAGGTGGAAACCTTCAAGGCAAGGCTTGTGGCGAAAGGTTATCCTCAGAAAGAAGGGATCGACTATGAGGAAACCTTTTCACCTGTAGCAATTCTTAAGTCCATTCGGATTCTCTTGTCGATAGTCACAAGATCTCGATTTTGAAATCGGCAAATGGATGTCAAGACAGCTTTTCCTTAATGAAGTCTTGATGAGGAAATCTATATGCAACAACCCCAAGGCTTCATTGAAAAAGGCCAAGAACACCTAATTTGTAAGCTCATGAAGTCCATTTACGGACTCAAACAGCATCCATCGAGCTTGGAACCAATGTTTTGATCATGTTATAAAGTCTTACGGGTTTGATCGAGAATGAGTTCGAAAGTTGTGTGTACAAAAAGTGTGTCGAATCGCATTGGTATTCTTAAGATCGCGTAGATGACATTCTCGCTCATCGGAACGATGTAAAGGTGTTATCGAGGTAAGGCATGGCTTTCAAAACAGTTTGATATGAAGGACTTAGGGGAAGCCGGACACATCCTTGGGATCAAGATCACTCGAGATCACAAGAAAAAGATGATAGGCTTATCGCAAGCTTCATACATAGACACTGTTTTGAAACGATTCAGCATGCAGGATTCCAAGAAAGGCTTCGTACCTTTTAGGCATGGAATCCATCTATCCAAGGAAATGTGCCCTAAGACACAAAAGGAGATAGATGACATGAAAGGCATTCCTTATGCTTCTACCGGAAGCCTTATGTATGCAATGTTGTGCGAGACCAGATATCCGCTTTGCCGTTGGCATGGTGGCAAGATATCAAAGTAACCCGGGGAAGGAATATTGGACGACAGTTAAAAATATTCTGAAGTATTTGAAAAGAACTCGAGATAGAATGTTGGTTTATCAGTCAGATAGTCTAATCCTCATTGGCTACACGGACTCAGATTTCCAACCAGACTTAGATTCCAGAAAATCTACCTCTGGTAGTGTGTTTTGCATGGGGGGAGGAGCCATGACGTGGAGAAGCGTTAAGCAGAAATGCATCGCAGATTCTACCATGGAAGCCGAATATGTAGCTGCTTGCGAGGTAGCGAAAGAAGCGGGTTTGGCTCAAGAACTTCCTAGTGGACTTGGATGTAGTTCCGAATTCTCCCAAAGACAATCATCATTTATTGTGACAATGCCGAGGAGCGATTGCAAATTCAAGGGAACCAAGAGCCCACAAGGCCAAAAAAACACATTGAAAGGAAATACCATCTTATACGAGAAATCGTTAAGAGAGAGATATAGAGGTGACAAAGATCGCGTCGAAGACAATTCTGGCCGATCCATTCACAAAGGGTCTGCCTCAGAATACATTCGAGAGACATGTGAAAGGAATGGGTGTCAAGACCGTTGTCAATCTGCTTTGAGTATAAGTGGGAGACATTAGGAACTACACGAGACATGCTGATGTATACTTAAAAGCAAACTTTGAGTATAAGTGGGAGATTGTTGGGATTATACTGGAAAGTATGCTTTTACTTTGTATAATCAGACTGAATTTCGGACTTATTTACTGAAATAAATTGTTTATCACTGATGCTTTAAATATCATCGAATGTTATATATATTTACTGCATAAATGTTCAATAAATAGTACGTGTTACATTGTAGTTAATTTAGTGATACCAGATCACATAAGATTAAATTAACAGTTCCTTGTAACTAAAAGTACACCATTCACGACCTAGATGGAAATGAACAATCCATCGTGAAAGGTTGTAGTGTAAGGCTCAGATTGGTTTGTCTTGACCAAGAGATTACACTAGTGCATGACTGATGCATTGAAGAGGACCTACAGGAGGACAAATTCTTCAGAACTGAACTAGGAAGAATTAGACCTAAGTGGTTAGTTATTTCTTAATCTTCGTCCCTTAAATATGATTGCGTGTGGTTAGTAACTATTGCTTTGACTTATTACGGGAAGAGAATCAATGAGATTCAATACTCTATATCTTGGGCAATATTATTGGTCACATGCGATTGCTAAGATTTAATACGGAGAATCGTGTGCAAGCACGCTTTGTTCGATTTGTTTGCCCTTGGGAGGTTCATAAGTTTTATCATACCAAATCTTGCAAAGTGGAACTAGTTTTCGGTATGGATAATAATGTTGAACCGCTCTTTACCAAGGATAAAAGATATTAATTAATGGAAAGCTATTTCAAAGACTTGAATTAATTAATGGGCTAGATAATCTTAAACACGGAAATAATAACCGGGAGCCATATTAACTGTAATATGGGTTAAGATGGATAGTGCAATATTAACTATGTAGTGGGATTAATTAATAATTATGGGCTTGAATAATATTGTGGCTCAATATTGATAATTCAAGGTCCATTGGAAGGTCCAACCTTAATTCTCCTAAAGGCCCCCAAGTAGTCCAAGATAAAGTCCAATAACTGAAAAAGGTGTTTAAAAATAAAATAAATTTTGTTGCTTATTTTTCCTCATTTTTTCGAAAAATATGAATAAAAGGGGAGAAAGATTTTCTTTGAATTTTGTTATGGAATGAAGATATGTATTATTGGAATACAAGATTATCTCATTAAATTCAAGAAATCTCCCACTTGGTTATTCATATTGAAATTTTCGAAATTTTTGAAATAAAAGGGAAAGAAAGATTTTCTTGATTTTCTTGAAAAGATATTATGGAAGATATGTATTTCTTGAAATACAAGTATATCTCATAAATTCAAAAAGATCCAAATCTTGGAATCTTGATCCTATTATTTTCGAAAATTGCCATAACAAGAGGAGTTGGGATTTTTGTGGAATATTTTAATTATGGAGAAAAGAATATATGAGATATATTCAAGATTTCTTGGAGATCAAGAAAAAGATTTTCCCATATTATTTTATCACTAAAAATCTGCCACTACACCTCTATAAATAGGGGATGAGTGTTTCATTCCCAAGTACAATTCCATGTGCTGAAAAAATTAGTAAATCCACAAAGGTGGTGCAACAAATTTTATTTTCCCTTTTATTAATTGTTCGCGAGTTTCCTTCCACCGGATTGTCGAGCAAGGACTAGGGAATACTTGGGAAGGTCTTTTGGTGTGTTTTCATCGACGAGACCATTGTCACTCCAAGAGGTACTTTCACGTAAACTTGTAGTAATTCCGCATGCGTAGGATTTACGTGAACTGTTTATATGCATGATTTGTTATTGAATTATTATTTGAATTAATTTAGGATTAATTCATGCTAGTAATAATTGTTAGAATTAAATTTGTATTTAAATATTCATCCTCCGGCACGAAAGATTTAAAAGACTTCAGATAACGGGGTTCGCTCGCAAGCACGAAAGCACGTGACTAGATCGACGACGAAGATAAGATCCTCTATGCAGGGGCTCATTCTGAACGATCAAGATCTCATGCGACACCCAAGCAAGCTCGGAGGCAAACAATGTGACTGCAGATACAACAAAAGATAAAATCTGGTCGAGACATGAAACAAGATCAAGCTCTGAACAACGTCACAGCCCGATCTTGGGGGATATTGTTGTGCTCAGATATATCACATGTCAGCATCACCAGATTTATCACACGTCAGCAGGACGAATTATCACACGTCAGCAGGTCCCACCGAGACCACGTGATTTGTCGTGCTTACGCATATGTTTTGTCATGCTTATCGATTTGTCGTGCTTAACGATTTGTCGTGCTGGTCCTCTTTATATAAAGGACCTCACCTTTCATTGTAAGAAAAACTCTGAAATGTTTCCCTCATTCCACTTATATACCTACACCCACATTTTAGGGAAGAACTACGGTTCTTCCCGCAATGTTCTTGTTCGATTTCTTATTTGTTTGGTGGTCAAATTCAACAAGCCACATCAGTATTCGTAAATTATTTGACCGTCAACAGGAATTTTCCCGAGTGAACCCCAAAGCTGCATTTCTTCGGATTTAGCTTCATGTTGTGCTCCCTGAGAATATCAAACGTTTGTGTGAGGTGGGTGATGTGGTCCTCCTTGTGTTCGCTCTTTACCACAATATCGTCAATATACACCTCAACTGTTCGGCCGATGTGTTCATCGAATATTTTGTTCACCAAACGTTGATAGGTTGCTCCGACATTCTTTAATCCGAATGGCATGCGTTGCCAACAATACATATTCTTTTCACTGCGAATCCAGATTCTTTTTGATCGTCCGGGATGCAATGGGTATTTGGTGATAACCAAAGAAAAGCATCCATGAAGGTCATGAGCTCATGGTTCGTCAGATTATCGACCAAATAGTCGATATGCGGCATCGAAATTATCTTTTCGGGCATGCCTTGTTTAAATCAGTGAAATCAATACATAGTCTCCAAGATCCATTAGACTTGCGGACGAGCACAGGGTTCGCAAGCCATCTTGGGCATTTTACTTCTCGAATCAGTTTATTGTCGAGCCATCATGGCCGCATATTTCTCCGGACTGAACTTTCTGCGCTTCTGGATAACTGGAGTTTGTGTTGGATCAAGGTTGAGGGAGTGACATGCATGTTTTGAATCAATGCCAACCATGTCCTTGTGCGACCAGGCGAACACATCCAAGTTTGCTTGAAGATAAGCAATCATTTCTGTTCGAATTGGTTCAGGTAATTCTGAACCAATGAACACTTCTAACTCAGGTCTGTTCGGGTTGATATTGATAGACTCTAGTTGTTCGACAGGTGTTACTCGCTTTCTTTTTTGTTTCCACCGAGGATCTTGGATCAATCCCCGGTGTTCATCATCAACCTCCATAGGTTCAAAACCTACGCGAGGTTCTAGTCCCAGATAGCTTCGCTTTGACGGATCAATATTCATTAAATCTGGGAGATCTCGGGACATGAGTCACCATTCCGCACTGTGTTCACGCGTTCTCGTGCTCGCGTTACGTATTCGTCGCGGGGTGGTGTGCTGTTCGTCAAAGGATGTTTTGGCAAAAGATTTTTGCTGTCATTGGCTTGATTCTCCGATCTCCCATGTTTGCTCCATCATGTTAACAGTATGTTGCTTTTCTGGTGCACATGATAGCAAACAATCTCGAGCTTTTTTCTGATCACCTTTTACGCTACCCGTTCCATCTTGTGTTGGAAATTTAACACAGTAATAATAAGTAGAACAAGCCGCTTTAAATTCCTGAATGAATGGATGACCTAGGAACCCGTTATAAGTAGACGGAGCATCGACGATTACAAAATCTAGCATTCTAGTTCGTCGGATCTCCGGATTTAGAGTTGATTCTAACTCGACTCCTAACCTAATCATACCATAGGGTCGGGTTACAGATTCCCCGAAACCCATAATGGCGTGATCACATGGTTCAATAAAGTGCTCAAGTCCCCAACTTGCTTTTCCATTTGGTGCAGAGTGTTGACGAACAAAATGTTCGCATATGCTCTGGTATCAACCAGGAGGCGGTGCACCTTCAAACCGAGGAGACGAGCATTGATGGTTAGAGAGTCATTGTGGGGGGTGATTATACCGTCGAGATCGTCTTCTGAAAACATGATTTGGTGAGAGGGTGGCGTGCTAGCCGATGTACTCGCCATCTTTACCTGATGGATGCTTTGCATGGCTCGTATCTCCATCTTCTTTCGTCTGTTCGATAATGTTGGTGCCTGATAACATCCACCCACTGGACCATATTCAGGACGTATCATGTGAATCTCTTGACTTTCTCGACCTCTACCCACAGTAGGAGGCCCTCTTTTGGGTAATTCAGACCTCTTCACGGATTCTTCAGATCACTGCGGATGTTTGTTCTGAACTTTCGCCTTACCCCCTACGATCTTACATTTTTTTCGTTAGAGCCTCTGTTTCACGGCTTTTTAAGAACCGAGTAAGACGATTATCTTCGATAGCTTCCAAAGTTGACGAAGTAAATCGCGCAATCTTCAGATTGTGCCTGGCGTACTCGTGATAATTACAATATTTGGAAGCATTAATCCGATGCTTGTCCATTATGATTCTTCGAGGTCTATCTAACATGTCCCGATCTTTGATTTGGTTAAAAATTCTTTCTGCTGAAACGCCCAGAAGACTTCGTATGGCGTTTGCTTCCTTTCTTTCTTGAATGGTTTGAAAGAGCACGGGGTTTGTACCTCCCTCATTCATCACTTTCTTCCCAAAAACTTTCTTAGTTGTTGTTTCACGACCCAATCGTGGATCGGGCGAAAGCATCTGCATGGCTATGATCTTGGTACGCCGCTCGAATTCCCGAATATGTGTTCGGCCGGTCTTGATGCATGGCTTTCCACATATCAAGATTCGTGGTCGGCCTCCGACCACCGCGAGATCTTGACATCCTCTTCAACCGAGCCCCATCATACAAATATTTATCAAATCTTTTCGATGTATGCTCTTGGCCCGACTCACCCCTCGGGTGGGGAAAAATCGCCAACCTTTGTTTTTTGTCTTTGGGCAGCACACATGGATGAGAAATGGGACAGGAATTATTGTCCCAATTGAGCGAAAGATGTGATGGACGTAGCGGGCAAAGTAGAGAACCATCTATGTGCCCGATCACCCAAAGTCATGGGGAATGATCGGCACTGCGTCGCGTCTGTGGCACCCATGGCGATCATAAAGTCTGAGTATTTCTTTGAGGTGAACATGTGGGTCGACTTCAAAGATCGAACATGGGGATTGGTGGTCGGATCTTCGCCACTTTCTCTTGTATTTCGGCCGCCATGATCGCCGGTGATAGTGGCGAGCAGGGTATTGTGCTCGCCCGAGGGTGTCCTTTGGTTACGGCCAAGTCGGCCTGTAAGCCTTCGATGGCTTTCTGCATTTTTGCAAATTTTGTGGAACTGGCAGACTTGGATCGGGGCTGTTTCCCATCATGAGGACCCAGTGGGTCATGCTTTCGTGATAGGGCAAATCTTTTCAAGTTCGTGCTTGACTACCCAATAGATGATGGATAGACAATTTTGTTCCAGCCGATTTTTGTCCGGCATGCAGATGATCATGAGGATCTGAATGAGCGGGCATGTTTGTTGGCTGTTCCTTCCATGGATCCTGTCGCCTATTATTGTCGATTCGGTCTTTGGCGGAGAGCCTCAAACGTCCAAAAGCTGATGGTCTGGACCCTTGAGGCTGTTCGTCATCAGACGTATCATCAGCTTTTTTATTAGCCCACTTTCGTGCAACTTTTATCTTAACTTGCTCGCTATCAGGTGTATGCGAGCATCGTTCTTCATCATCTTGAGTTTTTAACTTGGCCAACTCTTTTTTTCGCCCTCTTTTTCTCGTGCTTTCAGCAGAAAAAGTGATGGCCTTTTTTGCCGGTCACGGATCATTGACAATATCCTCAAGATTGATGGTCTCCATCGTCGATCTTTGTGAGGTCAAGGCCGAGCCTCTTTTCGGTCGGCCGTGAGGTCGGCTTTGCCCCGACCTCTCTGTTTGTGTATTCCTAGATTGAGGCATTATATTTCTTTTTTCTGCCTCAACTAACTACGGGTTTGTGTATGGGTTGGTTTGTTCGCTACCCTCCTTCTAGCGCCAATTGTTGCGAGTCGTTTTATATGGAGAATATTATGTGGCCAATTCAGTGACAACTCACAAACAAAATATGCACGTGTAAAATAAACTGTAAATAAGAAGAATTTGTTGACCCGGTTAAATCGAAATGACTACTCTGGGGCGTTCAAGCCGGGGATGTAGTATTGCGAGTTTTACACGTACAATATATGATACATCTCATGAAGATGAATCGCTATGGATAAAGATGATTTGGAGAGTTGGTATATGAGTGCTAGGGTTTTTGTGTGCATGGATGAACTCTCAAATTTTTCTGAACCTCACCTCTCTGGGAAATTTTTGTAACCCTCTTTTCTGAACGTATTTTGTGAACCCTTCTCTCGTTGTTTTTTCTTCTATTTATAGTACTTCGACAAGCATGAGCTGGTTTGACAAGCATGAGCTGGAGACTTCGGGCCATGCAAGAACTCATGTACTGCTGCCACGTTTCCAGCTTCGTTTTCTAGATTTATCTTTGCTTTTGCTTGTCTATAAGGCACTCTTTTGGTCGTCCAAATCAATCTTTTGCTCGACTGAATGTTTTGTTCGCCCCATTAAACCATATCAATTTTATGCCGGAATATTGTCCTCATTGAGCATGTCTGAGTCCTTCAGGTTGTCTGAGCATCGGGTATGTCTATGTCCTCAGGATGTCTGAGCATCGAGCATACTGACCCCTCAGGTTGTCTGAGCCTTCAGGATGTCTGACCTTCAGGATGTCTGAGCCCTCAGGATATCTGATCATCGAGCATACTGACCCTGAGGTCACTTGACTCAGGCTATCTGATTTCTTCTTCCCTGATCTGATCAGTTTGACTGACTTTGTCATGTTCTTTTCAGGATCATTTTGCTTAGTTAGTCTGGCGAACATACCTATTTGCTCGGTAGGCTGGTTGAACATCCTTGGTTGGTGAATGGCAAACTGGAGAACAAAACTCACTTCATATGCGAACATACTCGCATGGTTGACAAGTGGCGAGCTGGAGAACAAACTTGTTTGGTTGGCGAGCGGCGATCACACTTGTCCATCGAGCATGATTATTTTATTAGTTGAATATTACACGTGTCTCTCTTACGTGTTCGATTAATGCTGAATAATTATATCGAACACAACAGTATATAGAGTGCAAGTTGCACCTAATACACATGAGACCCACTCTTAGAATTAGGGGTGTCCATGGTGCTATTTTACGATTTTTTCGGCTTAATCCGAATTGTATTGCTACATGCGGTTCGATTAATTGCAAAATTTTAAACCGTGATTTTTCATGTAAACGTGATTATGCGGGTTTGAACGATTTCGGGCGGTTATTTGCGGTTTGACGGTTTTACATGAACATAAATATTAGTAGAAGAAAGTGATGTCAATTTAAACTAATGATAACAAATTTAATTGATCAATATTCTATAATATGGTTAAAGTTGAAAAATATATATTTAGAAATGAAAAATGAAATAATATCTTTGAACATTATACAAATACAAGATATGAGCTTGTTATGTGTAAAAATTAAGATTGTGAATTAAAAAATTTATGAAGACAGTTTATTTTTTCATGGATTTAATTAAGGAATGACTTTATAAATTTAGGATGTCGAACAGTAAATTACAGTTTCAACTTAGCGGTGCGGTCTGCAACGAAAAATCGTAATTGCACCAACTTTATGGTGTGGTTTTACATCAAAAAAATAATCGTGATTTATGATAAAAAATTATCAATGGCGGTGCAATGCGATTCGGTGCGGACGGTTCAGGGCGATTTTTGTAATTTAATGGTCACCCCTACTTAGTATTGCATTTGAATTGTTAAAAAACATATAAAAATATAACAAGAGAGTTATTAAAAAACTATTGTGTTAATTTAAAAAGATTATGAAAAATAAAGTATAGAAAAATGAACACAAAAATTCACAAAGATAAATACTCCATAAATAAAATAAAAATAAAAAGAAAAATAGGGAGAGTAATGCAGTTGGGACTGTTCAGCACCCCCAGTGTAGACGTAACCCTAAAAAAAAATACACTGGCCTGTAGATTAATCGGTTCGAGCAAAAAAGATCCATATATAAATGGATCTCCCAAAGTTGAGACCAACACCTGTATTTTTTTGAGTTAAATGTGACGTCAACTACCATCCAACATCTTTTGAATAAGGTACATCTAACTTTTCAAATATTATCTCAAACTTAAGTAAATTATTTTATATTATTTTGGTGCAAATAAACACTTTTAACACTTTAAAATTGAATAAATACGTGGTTGATGTATTTTATAGGTATCAATAAACACCTATACCCTTTTAAAATTAAAAAAAAAGTATATTCTATTAATTAAAAATAAATGTACATTTTCTTGTTTGCTAACAAACTAATTTTATCATTATTCTTTTTATTTAGTGTTTTTTATTTATTAGTGAATGCAATCTTGAATTTTTCTATGTTTCTATAGAAAAAAAGTGTTTTATTTTTTTATAAAATTCATGCATCGTTTTTATGCTGGCATGATTTTTGGAACATAAAAGTTTCTTTATATTTTCTTCTTTTTAAGATTAGCAAAATATATCATCAAATCGCATTAGGTGAAAGTACATTTATTTTGCATTAATAGAAGGTTTGTTTGTTCAATTTTGAAACGATAAATAACTTATTTACGCACACCAAAAAAAAAAAAGTCACGATTTTACTTGGATTTGGAATAATACTATAGGTCCGAATACACTAACCTGAGTAGGTCAAGTTTGAAAATTTTCATGTATGAAAATTTATAAAATTGTCCTAAATCACTATCTACACCCTAAATATTAAATAATGAACCATAAATTATGACCTATTCGGGTCAGGTGAACCATGAACCACTTGGACCGAATGAACCATGAATCACTCAATTTCATCTTACCTTCACCAATTACAGAATTTGGTTGTAAATTAAAGTTTTTTCATATATGAAAATTTTCATACTAGACTTTGTCCACAAACATATTTAGGATTTGAGGTAAAATATGAAAAATGAGTAGGTCTAAGGTGAAAATTTTCATGTAGGGAAATTTATAAAATTACTCTAAATCAATCATCTACACCCTAAACATTAAATAATGAACCCTAAATTATGATCACTTAATTTCGTCTTATTTTCACAAATTACAAAATTTGATTGTAAATTAAAGTTTTTTCATGTGCGAAAACTTTCGTACTACACTCTGTCTTGAAAAACCCTGTTGTACACTTTCCCTATATTTTTTATTGCAAGTTTTGTTGTAAACGGTTTGAAAAAAAAATGTCACATTTTATATTCAAATTATTTGAAATTATATTCATCGCGAGCACATAGCGATGTTTTCATGTATCGCACGTCAATAGAGTTGTGATTATCGTGAATATACTATGTTATACTATGTTATATTAGATAATATGACCAAACAAATATTTATGAGATTGATTTGGAGTAATATATACTTATATATTAAAAGATAAAAAATCATATGAGACGGGTATAATCTAGCACAAATCACACCCATCCCTCCAAAGTATTAAAGCGTTAATGCTCAACTTATTCCCATCTCACTATGAGACGGTCTCATGGAAGTGTGTCTCATATTAAAATTGATATTATATATAAATGGTCAAAACGGGCTGCGGCGGCCAACGTCGTCGGACAGGGACAATCCAAACAATACCGGTTAATTAAGTCATACTTGCCATCTTTTAATTTGGTGGCCTGCCATTGCCAACCACAAATAAAGTCACACTCAATCAGTCAATATTAGAAATTTTTTCTTCCACTCACCAGTTTCCTCCCTACAAATATAATCAATCCACGGCTCAATCAAATTCTTAGAAAGGAAAAAACAAAAAAAAGGGAAAAACCATGGCAATCCAGCTTCCCTACATTTTCACAACTCTCCTGCTATTTTCATCCTTCATCTTGTTACTAATCAAGAAGACATGCCAAAAATCAGCATCCCCACCAAAACACAAAAACCTCCCTCCATCTCCGCCAAAGCTGCCGGTGATCGGACACCTCCACCACCTCGTCGGCCACCTGCCGCACCACGCCCTCACAAAACTAGCCGAAAAATACGGCCCCGTCCTGCATCTCCAGCTCGGACAAGTTTCCACGGTGGTTATTTCCTCCCGCCAGGCCGCCAAAGAGGCCGTCAAAGTCCAGGACCCCGCCTGCGCCGACAGGCCTAACAGCATCGGCACAAAGATCATGTGGTACTAAAAGAATTCCGCCTCATTTAAAAATCAGAACTTGTAAAAAAAAGTGTGCTTATTCTCCGTTTGGATGAATGAATTTGAAATTCATGAATTTCATAAACAAATCATCACTCTCCATTGGATATAAATACTTAGATTTGAGTTTTAAGTTAAATGGAGGGATTTCAAATCCTCATTAAAATCATGTCATTTCAAATTCCTTCCTCTCTGCCTTTCCCTCCGTCTCTTCCCTCCTTTCTCATCTTTTGACAATTCATGATTTAAAATATATGCATTCTTATCTTTATTATTTTTCAAATCTATTCATTTGAAATCCTGTATATCCAAAAGGTCTTGTCTATCCAAATAGAGCCTTATATTATTTCCCTGACAGGTACGACCAAGCGGACATCGCCTTCAGCCCGTACAACGAGTACTGGAAGCAAATGCGCAAGATCTGCATTCTGGAGCTTCTCAGTGCCAAAAATGTCAAGTCTTTCGGCTACATTCGGCAGGATGAGGTTGCGCGTCTCGTTGATTCTCTGAGGCTATGCTCCGGAGAAGTTGTCAATTTAAGGAAGAAGGTTTTTTCCGTGACGAGCTCCATTACTTGCAGATCGGCGTTCGGGAAGGTGGTGAAGCAGAGTGATGCGTTGATGGAGCTGCTAAGCGCGGCGGTGAAGATTGCGGGAGGGTTTGAGTTGGCTGATCTGTTTCCTTCTTCTAGATTGTTGAATTTGCTCACTTGGAATAAGTATAAGTTGATGAGGATGAGGGGTGAATTGGATGGCATTATTGATGGGATTGTTGAGGAGCATAGGTTGAAGCAGAGTGGGGAATTTGATGGGGAAGATATTGTGGATGTTCTGCTTAGGATGCAGAGGAATCGGGAACTCGAGTTCCCGATTACGGATCATAACATCAAAGCTGTCGTTTTTGTGAGTAATACTCTTTTTTACCAGTTGTATAGTGTAACTGTATACAACTACTACTTTTTGGTAAAATAAGTAATACCATTTGAGTAGTATGATGCACCTAGTGCGTATACGTTTTTTGTCAGTTTTGTTAAGTAACCGGAGGGCAGAAAGTCTTGCATGAGACTGTTTCATACTTTTTTTTGAAATTAAATTCGTTTTAATTTAACTGATTTGACACTCTAACAGGACATATTCTCCGCGGGAACCGAAACAACGTCTACCACTATCGATTGGGCAATGGCGGAGCTCATGAGAAATCCAGACGTTTTAGCGAAAGCACAACGAGAAATACGAGACGCTTTTGAGGGAAAGTCGACGGTTGATGAGAGCGTTTTGAAGGGGCTAAATTACCTAAAATTAGTAGTCAAAGAAACCCTGAGGCTACACCCTCCGATCCCATTGCTCCCGAGAGCATGCAGGGTCGAATGTAAAGTCGATGGATATACTATCCCGGTCAAATCTAAAGTAATGATCAACATCTGGTCCATGGGACGGGACCCTGAGTACTGGAACGAACCCGAAATCTTTCAACCCGAACGGTTCGAGAAGAGTTCGATTGATTTCACGGGGAATGACTTCGAGTACATTCCGTTTGGAGCTGGAAGAAGGATTTGCCCTGGCATGACTTCTGCATTGGCAAACGTGGAGTACCCATTGGCGCAACTTCTTTATCATTTTGACTGGGAATTTCCACGTGGCATGAGTCGTGATGACGTAGATATGACTGAGGCTGAAGGAATTGCTGTTTCAAGAAAGAATGGACTTTTCTTGGTTCCCATTCCACACAATTTTTCCACTAGCAACTGATAAAGTGATGAGAATTAGTACTTTTTGTCGGTTTGCCTAAAGCAAACGCCACCTATTTCATCTCTTGTTTAGGTACTTGGAATACAAAACATTAGCTATATGTTATGTTATGGTCATTGTGTAAATAGAATAAAAGACTTATGGTCATTACGTTATGGTCATTATGTTATGGTCTCTTGTTATGGTCATTACGTTATGGTCATTATGTTAAGATTAAAGGACCATCATTTGTAATTTTGTATATACCATATCGTACGTGTTGATTAAGAGAATATATAAGTTGTTCAAAATATCTTATAATTAGATTATATATTTAAAAGTTTATAGGCTGCTTAAAAATAGTAGTGATGTAAAAGTCCTGACTAATCCCCGCCTAGGCGGCGTCTAGGCGCTAGGCGGTCGTCGGCCGAACCCGATTTTACCTAGGCGCCACCTAGGCTACCGAGTCGGAAGCTAGACGGCTAAGTCGGGGGTGAGGTGTCCAACACTAAGATATTATTTGATAATGAGAGATTTTATTCTTAGAATAAATTGATGATAAGAAAAAAATTAATAATTTTCACTACACTAAATTTTCAAAACACAAATTTATTTAGTTTTTTTATGTTAAATTAATTTTCTTATACTCTATAATGAATAATATATATAAAAAAAGGTGTTTCAATTGTTATATAGATTTAAACGGTTGTATAATGAATTTGTTAATTAATTTTGAAGTGTAATTTTGTTATAATATATCCATAAGTAGTAAATAAAACTCATTTAGATGAAAAAAATAAAAGAAAACCGAACCGACTAGTCCCCGCCTAGACTGCCTAGGCGCTAGGCGGTCCATATCCGCCTGAGTACCTGTTGTGCACCAAAATAAGTTGTTTAAGGATAATGATGTGGCTTAAAGATCTTAGTGACACAAACAATAATGAGTTATATGGGTTGCATATATATCGTATGATTGGATATGAAGAATAAGAGTTGAGTATTGATTTTGCAAGAGATTTGGTAGGATAATAAATTCTCTCCCTTCTTTGGTCATAAATGACCTGCATTTATAGTGGTTGGGAGAGTGGCACTCACTCTCCCAGATTTCTAATCTATAGGGCCGAAAGTAGCCCTGGTTAACATTAAATGTTACAAGATTGATGTGATCTGCACTGGAGGTCGCTCAATGCAAAAAGGACCTCCCTACCCGGATTTGTACATAAATCGAGATAATTCCCGAGTTTACTGGAGATTAGCCACTTTTGTACTCTGACACGCCGCTTTGCTTCGTCTTTGGCCGGATTTCGTCTGATTTAGTCCCCATTTAGGAATGATCACATATACCTACCATCTGACACACGTCTTGTCATATTCAATGCACGGAGCTCGGGTAGTTATGAGGTCGACGATCTCGCGCCTTGTCCAGGCTTCCTTGCTATCTCGTTACTGCCTATCTCTGTTAATTGACTTGTCCTGTTATCGTTCCATGTTGGGCTGATGCGAAATGGGCTTTGGCCCACCTCGCGCAATGTGCTTACAACAATAGCCCCTAGGTTGGCCTCTTTTGCTCCTTGAAAAAGGGGGCGAGCTATTCCGTCTCATCTATCTTTAAGTTGAGTGCGAGGTGTACCATATTCCCAAAACTTCTTAAATATGCATGACGGATTTCTCGTGACTTGATGTTGCTGATGGTTGTTCGCCTCGACTGTCGTGCCTATATACCTAGGTTAAGATGGCGCGTGATGCTCACACGCCTGATATGAAAGGCCGCGGCCCGGGATCCGTACCCTAAAGTTGGATCTATAAAAGCCGATTTCATCTTCATTTTCCCTCTTCTACTTTTTTCAAAAATCTTCAAACCCTCGTCTCTTAGCTCCGTGTTTTTCGATCCATACTCTTCGTTGTCCGATTTCCCAACGATCGAGAGTTATTCTCCAGGTAAAGCATTTCTTTTTTCTTCGTCCTTATTTCTAGTAAGTGATCACTTGAGAATGACGTCCGATGGGAACAGCGTGGCGGAGAGTTCAGCTCCGACCGGGGCTCACCGCCATCGTGGTAAGGGAATCACCGATTCAGACGATAATGTTATTGTCATTTCTTCAGAAACCACTAAATCGGTCCCTGTTCAGTCCCAAGACGTAGTAATGTCTCGGTGGCGCCGACGTTTGCGGCGGGCGGGGGATCGGGTAATCGAATCCCCCAAAATAGCTTCGGAAAGAGAACTGGAAGATGAGGAGGTGGGAGGAGATGAACCGTCGTCTGCTCCAGCTCGGTCGGTAGACTCTTCTGACTTTGACTTCTTGTCGAAGGAGACGATCCCCGAAGTTCTGAGTGATGATGATGCCATAGATGAGGTTGATCTGTCTCTTCGACTTCATGAGTATCTCGCTCAACATCGTCATGAGGTCGTCATAAAACCTGCTCGAGTGAGGAAAGATAGCATCTACGCCACTCGCCTGGTTGACAATTCGGTGTCCGAAGCTGACCTTTTCAGATGGCGGGACACCTTTCAGGTTCCCAGTGACGTACATTTTTGGGTCCCTGACTACAAAAAGGATTTGCTGATCAGCCTCCAGAAGGCTGTGTTGCGATTAATTATGATACTATGGTCGCCGGGGTTCGATTTCCACTCCATCCCGTCATTAGCGATCTCCTGAATTTTTGGGGATTGGATCCAACCCAAATTCATCTGAACGGTTGGAGCATCATCATCGGGTTGTTGATCCTCTTTGGTCGCATCCAGCCGAGAGCTTTCCCATCGGCTAAAGTGTTAAATTTCGTGATCTCATTGGGGAGGTGAGAAGGATCGCCTAAGGAAGGCGGACCGGGATACTATTATGTCAAATCACGACCTCGGATGAAGGTTATTAAGGATCTCCCGAACAAAGTTACTGGATGGAGGGAGAATTTCTGGTTTGTGGGTGGAGCCTGACAGAGTCCGGTTTGGGCGGAGCCCAATCTGCTCGGATTTCGATTGATACCTAGGGATTACAAACAATTCAATCGTAAGACAATTTATTTTCCTTTGATCTTTGGAATACTGATTTAACTAGTTTTCTCCTTTTCAGGTCCCCCTGCTACCAAACTTTCCGAGGCGTCGCTTCCTTTCCTAATTCGACTAGTTCAAGTTTGCTTGATCGACCTCGACGAGCGATCTCTAGCTGTGCTCACATGAGAGAAGTGTTGGGAACAGACCGGGTTGGGCATTCCTCCTCGTGGATTGCTGTCACCTAATCTTCCTGGTAAATGGATTTCATGACTCACTTTCTTGGTATCATTTTTCCCGTGTTGGGTGTTCTTCCGCCCTGCTGTGTTTGACATAGTCTTTGTCTCTGTTTTAGTTGCTTTTATTGAACCAATCCGTTTTACCTCTCGAAAAGGAATACAAGCGATGGAGAACAAGACTGCCGAAGAGATAGCTGAGAAGATGGCTCAGGCCATGGTGTTGTCTCGCAAGAAGGCCGAGCAAAAGAAAGGTAAGAAACGTCTGACAAAGGGAAGTCGACTGCTGCTTTGAAGATGAAAGCCAAAGCTCCACCGTGACCTCGGGGGTCAAAAAAGTCGGCCAGGGAGGCGTCGGTCCCTAGGCAGGATGTTCAGAAAAGGCGGGGTTTGGTTGATGAGGATGAGTTGCAGAATTCTCCCAGCGGAAAGGTGGTGGTCCCGGGCCAATTTGGAACGCCTGACATAGTTGTTGAGATTACTGCTCGCCGGGACCGAGATGCGGGCGATGAGACTTTCCTGGGATGGAATCCTGAATTCCGGTAGAGTTAATTTTATTTGTTGCGTCTTCTGTTCTTTCTTTTTCTTTCTTCGATATAGATTTATATATGTGCTCGTTCTGTTTCCCGGTATCGTCTCGATGATAGTGTCTTTCGTGGTGAAGGCACCCGATCATTTCTGTGGTCACGATCTCCTTCTGATAATGATCCCCGACCGACCTATGTGAAGACGGCCTCTGATGATTTGCTAAAATCATGGACCTTGCCTCTGGATGAGGAAGCCCGTACCCAGTAATTTCATGAAAATCTGACCTCGGGCATCGTCCATTCCTGTCGTTCCTTAAATTTCTTTGAGCGATGTCGTGAGCAGTATGATACGGTGAGGAATTAGGCAATTTGGGCAGAGGCAAAGTGTGCTGATATGAAGAAATAGTTGGATAGAGCTCGTAAGGAATTGGATGTTGCGAGAAAAACCAGGAAAACCTCCGAAGATAAGATTCAAGAGTTGACTCGATCCTAGGAGGATCTAGAGAAAAAGTATCGAGCGGTTGAGAAGGATTTCTTGATAAGCAAGGAATATGCCGCCGACCTCCTTCAACAGAACCAGCAACTTGGCGAGGAGGTTCAGAGCCAGGCCGAGGTGATCCGAGGTATTCCTGACAAAGTGAAGGGGCAAGGAATGATGCTTCAAATATGGCATATGTGCATGCCTTAGCCAATGCCATTTGCCGCGGTTTATCATCCGATCTAGAAACTTCGGGCGCTTCGAAACCCACGATGATAGGAATGCTGACGACTTACATGCGAACTCATCCTCCGAGTCCTGATTCTCCCAATTGCGGATTTGAAAGAGCTCGGGTGTGATTTCTCATTTCTCCCCCCTGAGGCCAAAATGTTTGACCCTAAAGAGATGCTTCTGGGTATGGTGGTCGAGGATGAGGCTGCTGATGAGAGTGGTGGCGAAGAGGAAGATGGCGGTGGCGAAGGTGGTGATGAAGTGCACGAGGAGGCTATTCATGAAGGGCCTGTTATTGATGGTGGTGACAAATGGGATCAAGTCGATGTCGAGATTCCCAAGGTTGATAATGTGTCGATCAACCCTATTGAGGGGACCTCGGATGCTCCACCGGCTTGACTTCTTTATGGACTTTTCTGCGGCAGTTTGCCATTGCCTTCGGGCGTTTTTCTTCTAAACTCGTTATGTTGCCCTTCGGGGTGTGTGAATGTTTGCCCGCTGGGCGTAGTACTTTGGTTGACTTCGGGCAATGTATCTTTTGTTGCCTTCGGGCATTTGTTTGAATGAAGACGATGTTACTTTTTCCTTATCTGTTTATCTGTTTATTTTTCGCTATCATTTTGTGTTCTCGCCTTTTGTTACTTCTCTAGTTTGTTCGGTAACCTGGTTAATCAGAAAGTGACAACTGATTTGTTAATTTGATAACATGATCGCGACCTCTGGCTTCATCGACTTAGACTGGGTATGCGACATGATTGCCGACTTAGATAGGGTATGCGACGTGTTTGTCAACTTAGATAGGGTATGCGACGTGTTTGTCGACTTAGATAGGGTATGCGACGTGTTTGTCGACTTAGATAGGGTATGCGACGTGTTTGTCGACTTAGACTAAACATGCGACCGAGGTCGTCTTATAGGTGGTATGCGACCTTTTTGCCTTTGAAGTTTTTGGCTTAGTCGACTTAGACTGGGCATGCGACCGAGGTCATCTTATAGATTATATACGACCTGATTGCCTTGTGGAGTTTTTGGCTTAGTCGACTTAGATTGGGCATGCGACCGAGGTCGTCTTATAGATGATATGCGACCTGATTGGGATGATTTTACTGAAGACTCTTTGAAGATTTTCATTCTATATCTTCCATTTATGAATCTTTTTAACTGATCGAGCCCGCGAGAGGTCGGGGACCAGTCCCCAAAATTCGTGAATGTAAGAGTTTTAAAGAGACATTTATGAAAAATCTATGACATGTTTTTGTGAAAAGGCAGTTTGGGACATTTTTCATTCGCAAATCTTTTTACTGATCGAGCTCGTGAGAGGTCGGGGACCAGTCCCCCAAGTTTGTGAATGTAAAAATTTGCAATAAACTGTGGTAAATAAAGTGACTCGTAGATAATTGATGACAAACCTTGATTTTACTTTTGATTTTGACATAGTTTTAGCAAATTATGATGCATGACCGAATCTAAAAAGTTACTGATAAAACTTCTTTAGGTAAGTCGCATTCCATGGGTACATCGCGGGAATGCCCTTCATGTCTTCGATTTCATAAGCCCCATTCGGTAGGCATTTTGAGATTTTCAGTGGGCCTTCCCATGTTGGGCCAATAACTCCTTTCTGGACTCCGAGAATTTTCTTTAAAACGAGTTCTCCAACCTTAAATCTTCGGATTTTTGATTTCGAGTTGTAGTATTTCTCCGACTTTTGTTTGTAGTTTGTGTTTTTCAAGTTGGCTTCCATTCTTCTTTCCTCGAGGAGGTCGAGGCTGAGGGATATGGCGCGATCGTTGTCCTTCGTGATATCCTGCGACGTTCAATGGCTTTTGATGATGACCTCGGCTGGTATGACCGCTTCAATTCCGAAAGCTAAAGCGAAAGGTGTCTCGCCTGTTGAGTTTCGGAATGTGGTCCTGTATGACCATAAGATGCTCAAAAGTTTGAAAGCCCATAGTCCTGTTGACTCGATCAATTGGGTTTCAAAGTATGCTTGATTATCTTGTTCACTGCTTCAACTTGCCCATTAGATTGAGGGTGGTATGGGGTAGAGATCAACTTTGCAATTTTCCACTACTCGAAAAATGCATCGATCTCGAAACCGTCAAACTACTTTCCGTTGTCCTTAACGATTGCTTGCGGAAGGCCAAAACGGCATATGATGTTTTTCCAGATGAATCGGATAATTTTCTCTTGTGTGATTATTGCCAAAGGTTCTGCCACTGCCCATTTGGTGAAATAGTCGACTGCAACCACGGCGAACTTCGAGCTTCCTGGGGCCTTTGGGAAAGGACCTATTAGGTCGATTCCCCATTTTGCAAATGACCATGGACTGTATATCGAGGTTAGCTCTTCGAGAGCTCGCTTGATTGTTGGGGCGGAGAACTGGCACTGCTTGCACATTTTTGCATATGCGATTGCATCTTTCCTTAAAGTTAACCAATAATAGCCCTGTCTGATCGTCTTGTAAATAAGAGACTGGCCTGCTGTATGATTCCCACAATCTCCTTTGTGTATTTCCTTCAAAATTACTTGGCCTTCCTCAGGTGTGATGCACTTCAATAGCGGTAACGAGAAACTTCGTTTGTACAGCTGTTTGTTGACTATAGTGTACCTCGCTGCTCTTAGTTGTAGTCGGCGAGCTGCGATCTTATCCTCTGGTAGTGTTCCTTTCTCTATTTCTCTTTGATGTCGGTCATCTAAAATTGTCTTCTGGGGCTGTGATCTGAAACACTTCTACTCGGGAGTCCGATGATCTTTCTTGATTTATCCACATTATTTCTTTCGCTTCGATGGTGTTGCGACCTGCTGAGGGGGTGTTGAGTTTGGTGACTGACACGTGTTTTGCAACACACTAACCTCTCAAGTATAAGAGGGTCGTTGAAGTGCCCAGTTTTAAAATTAATCCACTGGACTAGGTGTGGAATATAGCTCAATTGTTATATGTTGTCGCATGATTATAGTGTGACATGATTTGGAAACTTAAAACAACCAATATCCAACAATCGAAACAAAGATCAAACTAAAAACGAGCAAGCTAAGAGAAAGCAATTAAATAGCAAACGATTTTTGTTTACTAGCGAGAGAAGATGTGCTCGGGTGTTTTTCCTTATGAGACGATTGTCAAAAGATCAATTATGGTGTTTGCCTCTATTTCCGGTTATTCCATAAGGGCAATCACTACACATATACCA
Source organism: Stenogyne calaminthoides (assembly GCA_037126765.1). NCBI lineage: Eukaryota > Viridiplantae > Streptophyta > Magnoliopsida > Lamiales > Lamiaceae > Stenogyne > Stenogyne calaminthoides. The sequence continues at coordinate 3,514,944 of JBBCBC010000001.1, read as the reverse complement.
TTCTCGTACTTGGTAAGCCTAGGTTACGATATCGGTTGAAATCCTAGGATCGAGAGGTGAATCTCCCTTTGCTAACTCGGGTAATTGCACAGATATGGTCCTCTAATTAGCTAACTACTCCGTCACCATGTGTTCCCACTTGTAGACTAAGGTTGATGCTCCTATGTGCTCGTCACCACCCACTCAAGGTTTTAACTCAAGAAGATAATGTAGATTAGGGGGGTTCTAAAGTATCTACCCAACTCTCGTTGCGATAGGACTTAATCGACTTCAATTCGGATGAATTAAACCAATACCCATGTGCTTAAACCTGTCTACCCAACTCTCGTTGAAATAAACTAGCAAAAACACACAAGCTCATAGCAAAACCACCAAAATAGAACAAGTAAATTCCCCTAATCTAAAGGATAACCATCAATAGAGATAAACAACCATAATCAAAGCAATTAAACAATCATAACCACAATTCCAAACACCCAAACACTAATAACCTTAGCCCATGGTGCACAAGGCAAAACCCATGGCTAAACAACAAGAATTCAAGGAACCCATAATAAAATCAACAAGTAACATGCAATAAAAAGTAAGAATCACCTCTTGGATGAAATTGTAGCACAAAAGCATAACAAAACTCACAAATCCTCTTTGAATCCTTGCTTGAAATGTAAATAAAGCTAGAACTAAGCTATTCTATGAAGCTCTAGACTATCTATGGAAGAAAAATTGAAAAACTAGCAAAAGTATTACTTGGAACTCTAAAAGGTATCACTTGCTTGCTTCTCCATCTCTCCCCCAGCTGCTGAATGATGAAAAAAATGAAATTGGGCCTTTATATATGCTTTGGAATCAGTTGGCACGTGTCCTTAGGGCTTTTTGGCAGCATCTCTATTTTTGGGCCAGCTCGACTCGAGCTAGGTTGCTCGGGTCGAGCTGGCCATAATCGTGCTCGCGTTTTTGCTATTCCAGCAGCTCGACTCGAGCCAGGTTGCTCGAGTCGAGCTGGCCATAATTTTCCCCCAACCTACTATACTCAAAATTCTAAAAATGTCGAGCACATTGGATCGACTCGAGCTACCAGCTCGACTCGAGCAGTCTGGCTCGAGTCGAGTAGCAACAACAGCGCAATATTTTTATTTCGCCCATAACTCGAGCTCCCAAACTCCGGTTGACTTGGTTCTTTTTGCGTTGCGACCCTCATTTAAAGCTCTTTCACATGGTTCAACTCTCTTCTCCTATATCCTTCTAGATCAGAGCAGTTTATTTAATCATTCTAGCTAATTTTCACTCATTTCCTACACAAAAAGTAAAACACAACCTTTCTCCACATTTAGGTCAAATTGAGTGAAATTAGTGCAATAAAAGCATGGATTTCTATCAAATTGAGCATGAAAATCACATAAATACGAGCAATTACGACACCCAATCAGTGACTGCGATATTCTCCATGTCAGCGGCCCCTTCCGAGGTAGCTAATCGTGTCAGTGCGTCTGCTTGTGTGTTGTCAGCCCTCGGTATTAATTCTATATGTACCTCCTCGAATTTTTCTATGAGGCTCTTTGCTATTTGTTGATACTTTATCATATGTTCGCCTCGCGCTTCATATTCTCCTGGCATCTGATATACGACCAACTGAGAGTCACTGTATACTTTCAACCTTCGTACACCAATGGCCAAGTTTCATTTCTAAACCATTTATCAAGGCCTCATACTCCGCTTCATTGTTGGTAGCATGAAAATCGAAAATCACAGCCGTCGTGAACGATTGTTTCTTGGGACTGATTAGGACTATCCCAGCCCCCGCTCGGGTGCTCGTCGAGGAGCCGTCGACATGCAATGTCTAAGGGACGTCGATGGCCTCTGATGTATTCTCCGGAAAAGTGAGCTTGGTGAGGAAATCGGCGAGAACCTGAGCTTTGATTGCAGTTTGAGGTACGAAAGTGATGCCGAACTGGCCTAATTCGATGGACCATTTCAACAATCGTCCTGCGGTATCGGGTCGATGCAAAACTTGTCTTAGAGGCATGGTGGTTAAGACTTCAATTTGATGGTCGAAGAAATATTGCCTCAGCTTTCGGACACTTATGACCAAGGCGTACGCGAGTTTCTCAAGGGGCGGATATTTGAGCTCGGCATCGTTGAGGGTTTGACTGACAAAGTATATGGGCAAATGATACTGACCTTCTGCTCGGACTAACACTGCGCTGAGAGCGGACTCCGAGGCTGCTAGATATAGGAACAACTTCTCACCGGGGATTGGCTTTGCCAAAATTTGAGGATTGGAGAGATACACTTTGAGCTTCAAAAAGGCGGCCTGACATTGCGGAGTCCATGAGAATCTCCCTTTCTTCATCGCTTCGAAGAAAGGTTTGCACTTATCTCCCATTCTGGACACGAATCTGTTCAAGGCTGCGAGGCATCCAGTTAACCTTTGAACTTCTTTGACGTTGCGAGGTGGTTTCATATCCAAAATGGCTTTGATCTTTGAGGGACTCACTTCTATACCTCGCTGACTGATGATGTGACCCAGGAACTTTCCCGATCCTAGACCAAAACTGCATTTCTTAGGGCTCAAACGCATGTTGTACTTCCTTAGGATATCGAAAGTCGTTGCAAGGTGTCCCAGATGATTTTCTTTCTTTTCGCTCTTTACCACGATGTCATCGATGTATACTTCCATGGTCTTTCCTATCTTGTGGCGAACATCCTGTTTACCAGACGTTGGTAGGTTGCCCCTGCGTTCTTCAAACCGAATGGCATCCTCTTCCAACAATACACGTTCTTTTATGTTAGGAAAGATGTGTGTTGCTGGTCTTCTTTATTCATGGCGATTTGATGATATACCGCGAAGGCATCCATGAAAGTCATCATCTTGTGCCCGACCGTGCTGTCAACGAGGTGATCGATGTGCGGCATTGGGAAATAGTCCTTTGGGCATGCTTCATTGAGGTCAGTGAAATCGATGCATAGTCGCCAAGAGTCGTTTGCTTTTTTGACTAAAACCGCATTGGCTACCCACTGTGGTTGGTCGACCTGATCGATTAACTTATTATTAAGCAGCTTTCTTACCTCCTCGGCCAAAGCTGTGTATTTCTCGGGGCTGAACTTCTTTCTTTTTTTGAGATATCGGCCTCTTTGTCGGGTCGATGTTTAGCTTGTGGCATGCGACCTCGGGGTCGATGCCGATCATATCTTCGTGTGACCATGCGAACACATCTAAATTTTATTTGAGGAAATCTATCAACTGAGCTCGCAAATCGCTAGGTATTTGCATTCCGATGGTCACACTCAGCTCTGGTCTGTCGAGTTCGACCGGGATTGTTTCGAGCTCTTTGATGGGAGTTGCTCGCTGGTTATTTCTTTCTATTCTTGGATCGAGGCTTGACTTTCGTTGCTCGGTATCGATCTCCATTGGTTCGAAACCGAGACGAGGCTTTAAATCTGGTAGCTCTTCTGCGGGTTTCTCCTTTATCTCGACATCAATTTTCATAGGTGTTACACTTGTTTCCATTACACTATCTATTTCCATTTCTTCATTTTTCTTCTCTTTTTGTGGTGGAGTCTAGCTCGCACAACCTAGCCCCATTTTGGGTTTTCTACCATAATAGAAAGCAGAACTTAAACTGACACAAAAGTAAGTCAAACATTTTCTTGCTGCGATTTGGTCACCCTTAATGGTGCCAATCTTCCCTCCAGATCTGGAAAATTTGATACAATAGTAGTAAGATGAGGCGGCAGCCCCGAGCTCATGTTCAAAAGGTCTGCCGAAGAAAGCATTGAAATTGGAGGGAATGCCGATGATCACAAAGTCCAGCTGTCTTGTCGCCTTTACCTCAGGGTCCAGAGTTGAGGTGATCTCCACTGATAGGCGGATCATTCCATATGCCTCGACGGGTGGATTTCCGAACCCTCAGATCCCCACTTCGCAAGGTTCGACGTAAGAATGGAAATTGCCGAGCTGATCCAGAGTCTTCTTGAAAAGGATGTTGCAGAAAGCCCCACTGTCGATCATGATGCGATGGACCAGAGCCCCCATTATTCGGTTGAGATTACAAGTGGGTCCCAGTTCGGGAAAACCACTCTGTCCTTATCTTCTTCGGTGAAGGTGATCTGTTTTTGGCTTGGAGCAATGGTGTTGATTGGGAGGCAGCTGAGAACGGCGTTATCGAGGGCCCGCAACTTGGCTTTTTGTCGACGGCTTGATAGGGCGGTCGCTGGGAGAAAACCTCCGAGGGTTCCTCCTGTTGGGCAGATCATGTGGATTACTCTGTTTCCCGTTCCTTCAGGGATCTGGGGACCTCGCCTCCCCAGGTCGGGTTGGTTTCCAGGAGGAGGCGCTCGCTACTGATTTTGCTGCTGCCTTGGTTTGACAAACCTCTCTAGCTTCCCTTCCTCGTACAACTTCCAGATTTCTCTCTGCAGATCGCAACAATGTTCAGTGGTATGCCCAATGGTATTGTGGTAGTCGCAGAAGTTCTTCGGATTGAGCTTAGAGGTATCTTGGAGCATTTCTCTGGCAGGTGGGATTTGATTTCCACCCCTAATGGCTTGGAAAATCTGAGCTGCATTCATGGTTAGTGTTTCGAGAAGCTTGATCTCTAAGGTGTTATCGATGGGTTTGAAAGCCCCCGGAGCTCGATAGTTGGTGGGTCCGGGCCTCGGGAAGTGCTTTTCAATTTTTGGGTCCACCTTCTTGACTTCGACCTTTACCTCATTCAGTTGCTTCTCGCCCAAACGTGAGGCTAAAATATCAGCATTAGTGATCATGATGCCTGCCCGGTACCGAAAATCGGCGTAGCTCGATGGGTAGTCCTTGTTCATCATTTTTCAGAGTTTTGTCCCTTTTTTCAGGCCGTGCACTATTCCTAACACTTTGGCCTCATCCCCCAGTGGCTCCCCTTCCATAATGAGTTGGTCGATGCGATCGATGTATGCTCTACCTGACTCCCCCTCGAACTGATGGATGTTCGCCAAGCGCTGCTTGGTTCCCTTATGCGAGGTCAGAGATGCGAAGTGAGTGAGGAAAAGCTGAGCCATTTGATGGAAAGACTCAATGGAGGTCGGTGGTAACGTGTTGAACCAGCAGTATGCCTGATCGCCTAAGGTGAGCAGGAAAAGTCAGCACTGGATTGCATCAGTCGCTCCCATGGAGTTCATGTATGACGTGTATTTGCTCACGTGGTTGATCGGATCTGTGTTCCCGTTGTACTGCGAGCTCGCATTGATTTTGATTTGGACCGGGGCGAGCATGACCGTAGGAGATAGGGGTGATATCGGGATTTTAGTGGTGACCGACGTCCCCCATTTGTTTGCTATCTGCTCTTGAAGGTCCTTGATGTTCTGAAGGATGACGGCCATCTGAGGGCTTTAATTCTAGCTATCAGCCTCTCCTCGGCACTAGCGAGGTGGAGAGTTCCTGTCCTGTCGGCGAGGGGATGGGGTTCGTCGGCGTTTGTAGGGTGATGGGGTTCTTTCAGTTCTTCGGGGTGAGGGACTTCGCTCAAGTCGATCCTTTGCTGATATCTGTTGCCTGGGTCCGCGCTGGGCTACCGAACCCGAAAAAGATCCTTCGGGTTCGGCATGGTCGCAATGTGTCACCTGGGGTCGGTCTCTCTGGGGCCCGCGAGCTTGGTGTGGGCAGCAGCTAAAACTTCCAGAAAATAAGCGTCGGTGGATTGGGTTTGGCCCTTCTTTTGGATTTTGCCGATAGCATTGGGTGTGTTGGGCCCCATGAGAATTGACATCTTGACTTTCCTTGCGGTGAGGTCCCTCATAGCGAGGTCCCTCGTGATGGTGTTCCTTACAGCGGGACTGTTCCCGGCGAGGTCCCTTGATTAGAGGTGAAATTGAGTGAGTTACGAGAGAGTTTTAGCCATGTTTTGAGTGTTTTAGTGATATTCTTGTGGTGATTGAGCATAATCTGTATAAAATCACTAATTTGCTTCTTTGGTTTGTATAACAGGAAAGAGGGCTGAAAATGGAGCTTGAGAGACTTCGCGGTGCATGAATCGGACTCCCGGTTGAAAAGATATGAAAGAAATACTGAAAAGTATTAGTTGGAGTGAAGAAAGGTGATAGAAGGACGAGGTCGAGCATACGGAAATCCAGGCAGGAGGAGGTGCACGACCAGGTGTGGTCGAGCGAAACCGCTCGACCAAGTGCAGTGCTCGAGTGAAGCTTAATCCAGCGATAAAGAGGCGCTCGATCGAATTAAGTGGTCGAGCGATACTGCTCGACCAAAAGACCTGCTCGAGCGGTCTGATTAAGCGGGATATATAAGGCAGACGAGAAAAAAATAAGGGGGGGAACATTTTTCTTTTCAGAGAGGAAGAGGACGAAAATTAGATAGAAGACAAGGAAGAACAAGCATCCTAGGGTTCTAAATAGAAGGAGAGAAATTCATCCACGAGAAACAAGATTTGATTCACAAATTTACTGGTTTGCATTCTAGTTTTCTGAATTTGCTTTATAGAATTTATCAGTTTTTCTGATTTCCTGAGCAAGAATTCTAGGGTTATGTTATTATTTGATTCAATACTTTTTTTTGCTATTTGAATTCCATTGAATAATCATAGTTGAATTGGTTTATGCATTCTTGCCTAATGAGTTCTATTCGTAAATTGGTTATTTGTGATTTGACAATCGAGATGGTAGGCTAAACTTTTGATTGCTTTGGATAGGATGATCGCATAGAAATAGTGAATTGGTTATGCGATTAGGATGATTCGAGGAGTAAATTGAATAATCTTCTTAAATTGCGAATTTGAATAACTAATCCAATAAAAACCATTGAGTTGAGTACGAAAGTTGTTAAAGAGAGGACGACCGAATCACTCTTTTCCAACAAATAGGCTTGAGGAGAGGGTTTGTGAAGGCGTTGGTAATACACCGGTTCATTTAGGGAGGACGACCGCATCACCCAACTTGAATAAGGGCAATAGTAATTAAGCACAATCTTAATAACTTGGTTATTTGGTATGTGAGGTAAAGAGGGTATTAGTTGAGTAGTCGGGAATAAAAACCGAGATTTTGCTGTACCTGATTTAGTGCGGGATTAGGGAAGTTGATTGCCTAGTTTCAGTACACTTAGGATTACTCTTTTGTACACCACGATAGTCCTCGTCGCCAAACCAATTCCGAAAGTATACTTAGGGATTCCTTTCCAAAGCAACATTCTCCAATATTTGCACTTCATCTGAAGTTAGAATTATAGTTATTATCTGTTTACTTTCGTTAATTCCATAGTAGTGAAATAGAACTATAAAATTGCATCCATATTAGTTACGAAGCAAAGATTTCCAGGGATTTACACGTATATTAAACTTCCTTTGGGTTCGATACTACTTGGTCCAAATACTTACCCTTGCTACAGTGATCACATACTCTTGTGGGGTAACTGCTAGTTAAGAATATAGCATTTTACGACAAAGTCATCACTCGGGGCGAGGTTCTTCATGCATTTGGCCTTTGCCTTTGCTTTCGGCCTTACGGTTCAGGTCGTGGCGCAAGTCGCCAGCGGGAAATTCCATCTCGGCCTGTCTTTGGCGTAACTCTGCAAAGGCCTCGTTGATATCTTTCGGGGTGCGGATCTGCTCGAGCTTTTGAGCAACTCCGGTAGTGGGTCCTCCAGTTTTGCGGTTGCTAACGGCCCGACCACTAGCCACCGCTCCGCCGGAGCGACATGAAACTGATGCCTTTCTTTTGGAGACGAAAGTTGCTTGAGACATGGTTTGAGTTTTTGAGTGATTTGTGTGGTCGTGATGGGTTTTGGTGGAAGATTCGTGAGGAATACTCCAATGAGAAAATGCTAAGAACTTAGCTTTTGTATTTCTTAAAGTGTACCCTTCCTCTAGCGCCAATTGTTGTGCACCAAAATAAGTTGTTTAAGGATAATGATGTGGCTTAAAGATCTTAGTGACACAAACAATAATGAGTTATATGGCTTGCATTTATATCGTATGATTGGATATGAAGAATAAGAGTTGAGTATTGATTTTGCAAGAGGTTTGGTAGGATAATAAAATATCTCCCTTCTTTGGTCATAAATGACCTGCATTTATAGTGGTTGGGAGAGTGACGCTCACTCTCCCGGATTTCTAATCTATAGGGCCGAAAGTAGCCTTGGTTAGCATTAAATATTACAAGATTGATGTGATCTGCACTGGAGGTCGCGGGAGGTCGCTCAATGCAAAAAGGACCTCGCTACTCGGATTTGTACATAAATCGAGATAATTCCCGAGTTTACTGGAGATTAGCCACTTTTGTACTCTGACACGCCGCTTTGCTTCGTCCTTGGCCGGATTTCGTCTGATTTAGTCCCCATTTAGGAATGATCACCTATACCTACCATCTGACACACGTCTTGTCATATTCAATGCATGGAGCTCGGGTAGTTACGAGGTCGACGAGCTCGCGCCTTGTCCAGGCTTCCTTGCTATCTCGTTACTGCCTATCTCTGTTAATTGACTTGTCCTGTTACCGTTCCATGATGGGCTGATGCGAAATGGGCTTTGGCCCACCTCACGCGATGTGCTTACAACAGTACCGATTTCCGACTTTTGCACCCTTGAAAAATAGCCGGCATTTTGGTTCCAAAAAAAAGTAGTCGGCATTATTTATTTTCAAACATTTTTTTGTCATCATCTCACATGAGGCTGTTGGAACTCATCGATTAATTTGAAAGGAATATCCAAAGTCCAAACCATGTTAGTGGAAATACAAGATAAATTTTAATTAGGAAGTCAGCCAAACACATTAAGACGCCTATAAATTCTTGCTTCCAAAATTTTGCTGTTTTTTGTGATAATGTAATTTTTGTAGTACAATAAAAATAATATTACAACTCACATATTAAACTGTCTCGTATAAATTTTATATAAATAAAAATTCCTCTGCCTCCAAAATAGGGACGGATCTAGAATTTAACGGTGGGGTGAGCTGAATTTTTTTGATGTTCCGTCACATTAAAATTTTATATTTATATATAGCATTTTTTTAATATTTTAATTTAAGTGGTGTCATATGGGACTTCAAAACATAAAACTCATCAATAATTAAGTCCGAATTTATCTATATTTAATTTCTCTTTTTCTAATATTAAAGTGGCAAAAAATTTATCATTATCATAATATATAACAAATAAAAAATAAATTATTAATACATATTCTTTAAAAGAAAAAGACAAAAATTGAGGGAACAATGTAGATATTTAATATTAAACAAGTTAAATAAATAAAAATACTAAACGAGAAAAATAGAAACATATTCAGATGATTAAACTCTAAATGTTTGAGTGTGAGAGCCTCAAAAAAGCACATTCAAAATTTAAATAAAATAATTTTTTGTTGTGTTTTCAATACTTTAATTAAATTATAATAAGAAAAAGGAAAAAGAAGGAGAGACGAATAGACCAAGAAAATAATTTTATAATTTAATAACTGAATAGAAAGTGTGGGGATGATCTTTAATTTTAAATTGAGATTTATAAATTAAATATAAAATAAAAAATAATATTGGAATGAACTTAAATACGTATATTAAATTTTATTCATATAATATATATAAATATATAATAGATTAGTGGCGACTTGCACTGGGCTGGAGCCCGGTGCACCCCTCTATGATTCGTCCCTACTCCAAATGGTGTTTGGAGTAGTTGGATACCTCTTCAAGTGGCAGGAAACTTCCAAACCAAACTATGAATAATAGGCTGCAATATATAATAATTAACAGCATGAATTCTCCAATTCAAGTCCTTTTCGACCACGAGAAAGTGAAATTAGAAAAAGTGACCAAACTTCTTTAATACAGACAAAATCTATAATAATGTCTGGCCGCCGTCGAGAGAAGAGGATTGCGAAACGGGCTCAGAATCTCCGATTCTCCACTACAGACTTTTTGTTCTAGAATTTATTCATTGGGCCAAAACCCAAATCCACATCTAAGCCCAATAAAATTGTGTTTCTATATTACAATTTAAAATTAAGTATTTGAGTTTTACCTGATGCTTTTTTTTTTTTGAAACAAAGTTTTACTTGATGCTTAAGTTTAATGAAAGACATTCTGAATTACTCTTAATCAGTGATGGATTAGAAAAAAAATGATTTAGAGATGCCCAATTAATTAGCAGTAGATGTTAAAATTTAAATATCATACGTACTAACTCAAAAAATGAATGTGTGAATTAGAACAATATTTTATAGAATCTACATATACTATATTTTTTTTTGGTGTCCTGTTCATTGTCTTAACTCTCACGTTCATGAAATGGTGTCATTAGAGACCTTGCTTTAATAGTATGTATGGAGTGTAAAAGCAAAGAAAAGAAAAAAGAAACTCAATATTGAGTTTATGAGAAAAAAAGGTTTTTTGATTCGATACCTTTTCTGCAATTTCTTTTCCGTCGTAAAAAATTTAGTTATTCAATTTTGGTTCAATAACTATTTCGATTGTCTAATTTTGGTCCTATTTTTGCCCAAAAAAATAAAGGTTGTCATTTTCGATCGTGCGCAAGTCACGTGCAGGTTAGAATTGAGGGTTTTCGAGCTTGTAGCTGACGTGCACACTGACTATGAGATATTTTTAAACAAGTACATGGAAAATATGAGATATATTTTTGTTTTTCAACTTTTTTTTAAAAATTCTTTGGTTTCTTTTTAATTTTTTTTTTGTATTTTACATAAATTATTACATGGTTTTACAATTAATTTAAAATCAATGAATTCATTTTACGATTACACAATTAATTAATTTTTAGTATTATATTTCTCTATTTTGCGAATTTGGTCCCATAATTTTTTTGATCAATTAATGGATTTCATCTAGTTGACTAATGGCTGGGACCGAAAATACTAAAAAATAAAGACTATTTTGAAATCTAGGGATCAAAAATATTTTGGATCCAATCTCTTGAAGCTAAGTCTGCAATTTACCCAATGAGTTGGCAATATAGGAGCCACGATATAGCGTAAAGAAATATCAAATTACTAAAACGTTAAAAGCTAGAGGACCATTATTGCAACTCGTGCATTTGTTGATTTGACATGCATATTTATTTACATTGATAAAAACTTGTGTGAAATCGATTTAATATTGTGCGATCTGTATCATTTCTAAATAGAAAAAAAAAATCTAAGATGAAGTTGATCACTTTTTAAAAAAATCTTGCTCATTTGCACTTAATAAATTCTTTTTATATATTCGTCCAATATGGCTCAATAGTTTTTAATAGAATTTAATTTGTTCTTTGAATGAAATAGATAAATTTTTATATAAGATGATTTTAATGTCAGATAAATTTTTATATAAGATGATTTTAATGTCAAATTAAGTTGTGCATGTGTGGTTGTCTCTTCAAAAAGTGTCTTTTCTCTCAGTATTTTTGTGATAATATACGAAGTATTTCTTATGTGACCTTTCCTCAAAAACACATTGGTCGAAGAGTGCACACTTTGAAAAATTGTGGCTATCGAAGTTGTCTTTTTAATTTGGCCTTACATGTATTTAAGGCTCAATACGAACGGTATGAGATGTTAATTTGTACACTGCTATATCTGACTACACAAATTAAGGGTCTCATGTATTAATCCCATTCTTATTTACTATTGTTATGTATTGGATGAGCTGACTCGAGACATTCAAACTAGCTGCTAATCATGCTTTTGCCAAATGACGTTGTATTAATTTGTAACTAGTGTTACACGTAAGATGATTAAAAGTATAATTTATAATACACATAACATAAAATTCAAAATTTGAACTTGAGTTCACCAGTTCTCAATTGGAGGGATTGTAGAGTGTAGGAACCACGAAAAGAGGATTCTTTCTTGCAACAGTAATTCCTTCAGCCGCAATCATGTCTACATCATCAGGACTCATTCCTTTAGGCAATTTCCAGTCGAAGTGGTAAAGAAGTTGAGCCAATGGAAGCTCAACGTTTGCCAACCCGAAATTCGACCCAGGGCAAATCCTTCGACCCGCCCCAAACGGGATAAATTCGAAATCATTCCCCAAGAAATTTGTAGAAATGGTGTCGAATCTTTCGGGTTGAAAGCGTTCGGGATCTTTCCAATATTTTGGGTCCCTTCCCATTGACCATATGTTGACCATGACTTTAGTATTGACCGGGATTGTATATCCTTGCACTTTGCATTCATCTCTACACGCCCTTGGTAGCACTGGGAATGGTGGATGAAGTCTAAGAGTTTCTTTGATCACTAATTTCAGGTATTTTAGCTCTTGCACATCGCTCTCTTCCACACTTGTTTTTCCCTTCAAAGTCTCTCTTATTTCCGACTGTACTTTTGTAATCACATGTGGATTTCTCATAAGCTCCGCCATTGCCCAGTTAGTAGTGGTAGTCGACGTCTCTGTCCCACCGCGAACAACTCCTGTAATGATTTAGTTTGTTTCGGGATTTAGGTGTGCGGGGAAAGTCATGACTTCGAAATCTTATGGATTTGAAAGTTTTGGTGAATAATAAAAAATATATGTTTGTTTTGAGATTTTACTTTATGTCAAATCAATGTTTAATAATGATTGATATAATATTATTATATTGTGTTGAGAGTGAGAAAAATAGTAATGTGATTGTATTTAATTTTATGAAAAATATAAGTATAGGTGTACTTTATAGGAGAGAATTTTAAAGTTTAATTTTAAATCTCAAACTATAATGGGACGTGGTTTTCAAAGTTTTTAGTCCATCCGGGTAAGTTTCAAAACAAACATACCCGTAAAGATTTAGTTTGATTTATTTAGATAATATATCGGGTAAGATTTTTATTTTTAGTGAATATTTGAAACTTATAACATTTTTTAGCAATTTTTAATATATATTATTTTTTTACATATTTATTAGAAAAAAAAATGTTAACACTCTCTGCTATAAAGTTCCTGGAGTTGAATCCTTTGCTGGGTCTATATTGTATTTTTGGATGCAATTAATGCATATTTATTTATTTTTTAATATAATATATGTAATATTTTAAAAAATGAAATAAGCATGAATCATTTTAATGGTTCAACAGTTGATCCAATCAATTTAACAGATTGAACTGTTGTTCAGTCTGATTTGATCGTCGATTCTACTATAAAAGATTGAATTTGAACTTGCTAACCGCTTTGATGTTGTCAGTAGAAATAGGGAATTGGAGTTCCTTATTTTTCTGCATCCTGAGAAGAACGTTTAGAATATCTTCCCCATCATATTCACCACTTTTGTTCTCTCTATGTTCCTCCACGACAACATCAAGAATTGCATCCAGCTTGTGCCGCATCCTCAACAGCTTGTACCTAAAAGAATTTAATCTCATCTAAAAGTCCGAACTTACTGAAGAAATTAAAGTGTGCATAATTAATTTGTTTATATTACCTGTTCCAAGTGAAGAGATGCAGCATCTTGAAAGAAGGGATGACGTCAGCAAACTCAAATCCCCCTATATGAATCCTCTTGAACATGGCGCCTCCCGTGATGAAATCAACACCGTTAAAACTTGTCCGAGATAGAGAGTGACGACGGGGCCATGTTTTCGGGAGGTAGGCCTCCGAAAAGGTGGTGGAGGTGGCCGATCAACGGTAGCTTTGGTGGGCTTGGAGGTAAATTTTCGTAATTTTGAGGGGATTTTGGTTTTTCCCATTTGTTGATTATAAGCAAGAGGATGAAAGATGAAAAGAGGAGGAGGGACAGGGTGGTGAAGTTGATGAAGTCCATACTTATCCGGGATTGAGCTACTAATGATCTCGCATATAAAAACTAATTAACTACTCTTGATCTCCGAAATGCACATGTAATAATGTGTTCACAACCCACTACTTACTCTCTTCTTTTATACTCCATCTATCTCCCACATAGTTTCAATTACAAATGGTCCCATAACATTGATCGGAAATAGATTTAGTCTCATAAGTTATTTTATTGTCGTTTTAGTCCTAATAACTTTAACAATGTCTAAATTTAGTACGGAACAACGTCGTCGTTTTGGGGTTTCAATTTGGGCTTTCTGGCGGATGTTATAACTGCACTGTCACGTGTATTTTTAAGTGTGTTTGACTAATTTTACCGTAATTCTACTTTAATTTTAAGTTTTTTTTTAAAATTTTTTAATTATGTGCCTCAAATTTCAGTTGTTAAAAAAAATACACGTGACAACTAAGTCACAGCATCCGCCAAAAATCCCCAAGTTAAAACGGCAAAGTGATGTTGTTCCGACCGATTTGGGATTAAAATTGGACATTGTCAAAGTTATTGAGACTAAATCGACGATTAAAAAACTTATGCGACTAAATCTACTTGAGGTCTAAATTATAAGACCATTTTTAATTGGGATTAATTTTTTTGTAGTCCAATAACTTTACATCATTTTGAAATTGGTCCCAATTGTTTCGACTTTTTAATTTTGGTCCTTTAAGTTTTCAAATTTTCTGAAATTGGTCATTTTAACCTGCTGCAGCAAGTTACCAAGCAGGTAACCATCACATTTGTAATTATTTTATTTTTCTCTTTAATTTCAAAGCCCTACTTGAAATTTTTTAATCCTAATAATTATGATTGAGTTTTGAATCAGGTATAAAAATAATTTGTATATTAAAAGACAAAACAAATCGGGTTGGTTTACTAAATTGACCTAATAATAAAAATAAATTAAAATATGCAAAAAAACCACTCTTTCTCCCTAAAATATACGCAGAAAAATCTCGACCCAAAATTATTAGGATTAAAAAAGTTTAGGTGACATTTCAAAGTTAAAAATAGTAATAAAATAATTACATAGGTGACAGTTACCTGTTTGGTGACTTGCTATAGCAGGTTAAATGACAAAATTCAATTTTTTTGATAAACTAGTATATCACCCGTACGTTGCACGGTTTGTGAGTATAAAATGAACATGATATGAAAATTATTCATTTTTGTGTTAAATAAATTATAAAAAAATATTTTATTTATAATAATAATAATAAGAACCTTTTTTCATTTTTTAATATATTGTTTTATCTCCTTTTTTTTTTTCATTTCGATGCAACGCACGATTGATGAATATATTTGCTTTTGCAATCAAGCATGGGAAATGGGTGGCGCTCCAACTGCTTAAAAAAATTACATTGTTAAATAATGCAATTTTAAAAGTGTTTTTTTCTTACAATTTTGAATTATTTCCTTCTAAACCACTTTGATTGCCACCTATTATTGTCTTCTCAATTCTCATTGCATGTCAAAATTTTCAAATTGTCACCCATAGTTACTCTGAACATGATAACATATAATTACCCATGATTGAAATTGATCTCCTTAAGAAAGTTAAAGGTTTTAATAATTGTCTATAATTCTTATTAATGGTCACACCATAAGATATTATTAGTCAAAATTGTCTTTCTAAGATGTTAAAGAGAGTCCACTATCTGATGAAGTCAATATCATTCCTGAAATCAACACTCTTTGTCCTAAGTTAGTCTCGATTAGTATTTTCTTTTAAAAATGTGGGTACCGAGCTTCATCACAACCAACCCAGTATCTTTTTACAATACAAGGTCTAATGTCAATTGTACATGCAACTAATTCATAGTAATTGAACTCAATGATGGACCTACATGTCCTATGTTGGGATCACGTGCCCTCATAGTTTTTTTTAAGTATTATATAATGACTTAAATGGGTTTTTACCAGTGTTATAATTAGTTAATCAGGCAAATATTTCATACAAAAGAATTTGTAAATCTGTTATGTATATGCACTATCATTTAAAAAATTAAATATTTTTCGTGACACTAAAAAAATAGAATTCACATGAACCCGGGTTCACAGAAAAATTTATTTTTTATATTATTTATTTTTGTGTCCCGTCATGAAAGTTTTTTAGATCCGTCCATAATTGGACTAATCAATTTAAATATTATTCAACTAATAATTTAATTCTAATGTTAATAGCTCATGCAACTAATTTATGGTAATTGTACTAATCAACATATTTACCTTTTATATATATCAACGTGCATGTCTATCAGAATTAGTTTCACAAATTTTTAATACACCAATGTTAATGGTAACATTTATTATAAAAAGTTTTTCGTTAAACCTAGATCACCATAATGACAGTCGATCATATTCATATTTACCAACTAAACAACCAAATAAAATGGACATATTGATTATTTATCAATATTATCAATCATATTCTCATTCCAACTGATGAAATTTATTCAACCCACTCTTTAAACTGTGATACATTAAAGATTATTACATGAAATATATGAAAACTAGAAAGGATATTATGAAAAAATGGTGTGATATTAGAGACGTATTATAAGGAATCATAACAATTGATGTGGAAGCATGCAAGATTGATGATCAAGTGTTTTAGTTGGGAGGATTGTATGGCGTAGGGATGAGGACGACCGGATTCTTCCTGGCAGCAGTGAGTCCTCCCAACTCAATAACGTCGACGTCAGCAGGCGTCATTCCATTTGGCAAACTCCAGTCAAAATGGTAAAGAAGCTGAGACATCATGTACTCAATGTTTGACAATCCCATTGTCATGCCGGGGCACATCCTCTTTCCAGCCCCGAACGGCAGGAAATCGAAGTCGTTCCCCAAGAAGTCTTGATGAGCAGATTCCTCGAATCTCTCTGGGAAAAAGGTTTCGGGATCCTTCCAGTACTTTGGATCCCTCTGCATTGAGTAGAAGTTCATCGCCACTCTGGTCCTCTTCGGGATTGTGTACCCTGCCACTATTCTGTCTTCGTCCCTGCATTCTCTTGAGATTATCGGAACAATTGGGTGAAGCCTCAGTGACTCTTTGATCACTAACTTCATGTATTTTAGGCCCTGCAGATCGCTCTCTTCCATGGTCGTCTTCCCCTTGAAAGCACTTCTTATTTCGTCCTGTAATTTTGCCAGTATACGCGGTTGTCTCATCATCTCTGTCATCATCCACACCATAACAGTGGAACTAGTTTCAGTTCCAGCAGTAAACAAGTCCTGCAAAACATAAAAGCAGCAGAGTGATTAATTATACAAGTCTCTCAACTAATACTTTTCAGTGAAACAACTAATACTGTTGTCAATTAATTCACCAGAATGATAGCCTTGATGTTCTCAGTAGTGATGGGAAATTTGAGCTCTCCGGTTTTCTGCATCCTGAGGAAAACCTCGACCACATCTTCGCCACCGTACTCTCCGCTCTGGGCGGTTCTATGTTCCTCCACGGCTTGATCGAGAATGGAATCGAGCTTTCCTCTCATGCGCAGCAGCTTATACTTTCTGATACTGAAGAGATGGAGGAACTTGAAAGTGGGAAAGAGATCAGCAATCTCGAATCCCCCGGCCATGTTGACTGCGGTGTTCATACAGTTAATCAGGGCATCGCGATCCTTCACACCTTTTCCGAGCGCAGATCTGCACGTGATGTTGCATATGGTGCTCGACATCTTTGCGGTCAGATCCACAGCCTGTCCTGCGGATGACCGCAGAGATTCCACCATATGGGAGATCTCATCCTGCCTAATGTACCCGAACGACTTCACGTTCTTCGCGCTCAGCAACTCCAGAACGCTTATTTTACGCATTTGTCTCCAGAAATCGCCATACGGTGCGAAGGCAAGGTCGGCGTAGTTGTACCACAGAATCTGGACAGAAATGCTGGCACTCCTGTTTGCAAAAGCAGGGTCCTGCGTTTTCATGACATCTTTCGCCACCTCTCGGGATGAAATCACCACCGCGTCCACTTCTCCCAGTTTCAGACTCACGACGGGGCCGTACTTCTGGTTGATTTTGGTCAGTGCTTGGTGGGCTATCTTTCCTGCCAGCAGATGGAGATGCCCAATCACCGGCAGCCTTGGAGGCCCCGGCGGCATATTTTTTGGTTTTCTCTTGGACTTAATTACCAACAAGATAATGAAGGTAATTGACACAACTAAGACACTGCTGCTCAAATTGAAGCTTGGAATCATCGTCTCCATTGTATGATATCTCTCGCAAGATGTATGTAGCTTGATGTTTGTTGTTTGATGAATTAATTGCATAAATTTGCATATATTTATAGTGAGATTGTTTCAAACTTGGAGACTATAAACCATAATTTTTGTGATTAATTAATTTCGATGTCGTTGTCATATATATATATGGATTGTGGTGGTGGTGAATTTGGGTTTGGTTTTCTTGAATTGTGGTGGTGGCGAATTTGGGTTTGATTTCTTGAATTGTGGTGGTGGCGAATTTGGGTTTGATTTCTTGAATTGTGGTGGTGGCGAATTTGGGTTTTATTGTTGGGCAGTGAGAGAGAATTTGGGTTTAATATTTGGCTTGATGTAATTTGTTGTTTGATGAATGCATACATAAATTTACATATGTTTATAGTCGGGTCAGGTCTCACTTGTTTCAAACTTAGTGGCTATATATAAATTAATATTTAAGAGCCTTCGTAGTCATATATGCAAATTGAATGTTTAATATAGATGTATCATTAATTTGATAAAATTGCAATGCACAATAAATTGTAGTCTACTGTATAGGAAGCCAACATATATCGACAAATATAGCAAACTCCCGCTAATCATCTACACAATAATATATATTTTCTGGCTAGTCACGCACATACTTTTGGAAATTAAATTCTACACTTTTGGTCCTTTATATACTCAATTACAGTGATGAATACTAAAGAGGACTGGTGAAGTTGAAGGGAATTATCTGGATCATCTCCATTGATCTTTAAACTAACATACATCTTGTAAGATATTTGATTTTTTTGTTTTGTTCGATGAATTCATGCATAGATTTATAGTGACAGGGCATGATGCACGAATTCTTCTAAAATATGCCGTGCAAAGTCGGTTTTGCATCCGTCTCCTAAAAGAGCCGCAATTCGCGAATCTGCATACTCAATTGTCATTTAACGAATTGGTAAATAATAAATTAAAAATAAATAGCAGACTCGTGAATTCGGGGCACAAAAATTCCAACTACATTTTTAGACATTGTCATGTTATTAAACATTAAATGTGTTATTTCAATTGAATTTTATTATTTAATGTAACTTAAATTCACAATGTGACACTTGTTTTAGATCGATGTCACCATTATGACTTAACACAAACTTATGTGAACCAGAGTTCACGGTGAACTCTATTTTATTAATATCACTGTTATACAAAAAAATTATCATTATTATGCATAAAATTATCACGATTATGCACAAAAACTAATATTGTTTAAAAATTAAAACACTTCTTTGAGCAGTGCTAGTTTTTTTGTATAATAGTGATAATTTTTATACGTAACAGTAATACCGTTCATATATAGACTTGTTGTATAAGAGTATTACTTTTTTGACTTATATATATATTAGCTAATAGCATTTGAATTGGTATTTTATTATTTCATTAGATTAAATTATTTGGTATGCTTAAATTTTTGGTGAGATCGATGAATACATTTAATTTACGAATTAATTTTTTTTTCCAAGTATTATATATTATGAAATATAAATAAATAAATGTATTTTTATCAAATCGCATCCTAAAATTGGAATTCCGATACGCATACCCATGCAACATAGGTGATAGGTTTCTAGTTGTTTATAATTGGAGTTTGAAATATTGCATACTAGCTAGTCACTACAATTTTAATGACTAAAACATTGACAAGGTGTCAATATTGAATATTGAATCTGAGAACGTTGAATAATGTAGTTGGATATAATTAAGTGCATTATAAATATTGCACACAAGTACACTTGTTTTCCTTTAGGACCAGCTTTTGGTATTTGGATATAATTGAGTGCATTATAAATATTGCACACTAGTACACTTGTTTTTCTTTAGAATCCACTTTTAGTATGACTAGAGAATGATAATAGTAATGAGTATAATTGAAGGGTCAATCACTAAAGATTATTGATTACATATTATTGCTTGCTTAGAACATGAACAATGAGTATCATGTGAGGTGGATTGAATGAGTGAGGGTAATCAATTGCTTACTTCTATTCTCATTATTTGTGTACCAAAACTACCAAGCAACACCAACATAAGTGATTTCAATTATCACTTTCATTACCCTCCTCGGCGTGGCGATGATTTGTTTTGTCTTTTAATATACAAATTATTTTTATACCTGATTCAAAACTCAATCATAATTATTAGGATTAAAAAATTTCAAGTAGGGCTTTGAAATTAAAGAGAAAAATAAAATAATTACATATGTGATGGTTACCTGCTTGGTAACTTGCTGCAGCAGGTTAAAATGACCAATTTCAGAAAATTTGAAAACTTAAAGGACCAAAATTAAAAAGTCTAAACAATTGGGACCAATTTCAAAATGATGTAAAATTACTGGACTACAAAAAAATTAATCCCAATTAAAAATGGTCTTATAATTTAGACCTCAAGTAGATTTAGTCGCATAAGTTTTTTTATCGTCGATTTAGTCTCAATAACTTTGACAATGTCCAATTTTAATCCCAAATCGGTTGGAACAACATCACTTTGCCGTTTTAACTTGGGGATTTTCGGCGGATGCTGTGACTTAGTTGCCACGTGTATTTTTTTTAACAATTGAAATTTGAGGCACATAATTAAAAAATTTAAAAAAAAAACTTAAAATTAAAGTAGAATTACTGCAAAATTAGTCAAACACACTTAAAAATACACGTGACAGTGCAGTTATAACATCCACCGGAAAGCCCAAATTGAAACCCCAAAACGACGGCGTTGTTCCGTACTAAATTTAGACATTGTTAAAGTTATTAGGACTAAAACGACAATAAAATAACTTATGAGACTAAATCTATTTCCGACCAATGTTATGGGACCATTTGTAATTGAAACTATGTGGGAGATAGATGGAGTATAAAAGAAGAGAGTAAGTAGTGGGTTGTGAACACATTATTACATGTGCATTTCGGAGATCAAGAGTAGTTAATTATGTTTTATATGCGAGATCATTTGTGTAGTCAGATATAGCAGTGTACAAATTAACATCTCATACCGTTCGTATTGAGCCTTAAATATATGTAAGGCCAAATTAAAAAGACAACTGCATCCATAATGGCTATGTTTTAAAAAGCTGTTCGGACCGGCCGGTCGGATCGGTCCGGCATCTATTCGGACAGGCCACCGAACCGGTCCGAAGCATCCGCCCGCCATGGTTGAAAAGCGGCCACGAACCGTCCAGAAACGCTAAAAGCGGTGAAGCGGATGAAACGACGAACCGCCGGTCGAGCGTAAAAAAAAATTGAGATCAGCCCTTGTTTGGTGCAGTCGCAAATACCTTGTTTTCTCTCTCATTATTAAAGGAGTAGTCTGCAGGGAGAGGGATTTGGGGGAGGCGCAGCCGCTGACTGATGAGAACAAGGAAAATGGGTTGCAAGAAAGAGGAGTGGGCGGCAAGTATTGTGGCAAGGAAATTGTCCCACTTTGACAATTTCCAAAGATAATGTCCCAAGATTTTCAAAGATATATTCCAAGATATGGCAAGATCCTCAAGGAAGTTAAAGATTATCGTATCTTACTGTTTTTATTTATTTTATAGGCTAGATTTCGTTTTTGTCCTTTAATTTTCGTTCAAGTTTATCACTTAGAGATTTAGGGTGAGATTTGGTCCTTTTTGGAGCAGATTTGGTCCTGTTTTTGTCCTATAAATATTAGGGACGTTTTTCATTGTTTTTAAAAAGCAGAAAA
Source organism: Stenogyne calaminthoides (assembly GCA_037126765.1). NCBI lineage: Eukaryota > Viridiplantae > Streptophyta > Magnoliopsida > Lamiales > Lamiaceae > Stenogyne > Stenogyne calaminthoides. The sequence goes on along the minus strand of JBBCBC010000001.1, from coordinate 3,493,275 downwards.
TTAATAAAAAACCCTTGGCAACTTTTTTAAAACCTAATTGTTTCTTGCCAACCTGAGTTGGGGCAACAATTATTATCGTTCTTTGCGTATTATTTGTGTTTTGCGATCGCGGTTCTCATCAAATTGGTGCTTTCATTGAGAGAGTTCGAGAATCGCGAGAGGTACACGAGCAATGACGGGAACTCATAAGGAAAGGATTGAACTCTTGGAGACAACTGTGGTGAATCTAGGCGTCAAGTTCGATGAGATGGTTGAGACCATTGCAGAGTTGTCACGCCAGGTAGAGAAGATGAAGCGCAAACGGCTTCGCCGAGGATTTGTTTCTGATTCTTCATCAGAAAAATCCCAGCACCGGTCTTCGTCTTTACTGGAGAAGACAACCACCATACCCGCCCTTGCAGCGGAAACTGGAAACCTTGAATACGAAGGCAGAAACTCACGCTTTGCTGCCCTATCCCAAAAACGTGGGCTTTGCAACCAGATTCCCTCTGTTTCTGTTCGTGACCTTATTGGGCCACTTACTCACTTGGGTGAATTTGGGCCTTATATTGAGATTGGGTCTGCTACTTTAAATGTGGAACTTCGGCCTTGTATTGATTTTCAGGATACTAATCACGCTGGCTCTTTATTTCACTTAAAGCATATTGGGCTTCTTGCATCCATTGAAGAGATTGGGCCGGCGAAATATTTTGATACTAAGGGGCCTTTTATTATATCTAATGGGATGGATAGATTTAGTGGATCCCCATTTTACGATGGACCACCTATTTATGATAAAGAGCCTACCGAAAGTGATTTCGTGCTTCCCATTTATGGCCCCAACGCCGAAGACGAGCCATACAAAAAATTTTCTAAGGAAGATGAAGACGGGGCAATTTTTCCGGGAATTGATATGATATCCGTCAAGTCCTACTTCGATGAAGATAAAGGTTTTGATTCCCAGAATAATTATTATTTTTTTATAATGAATGATAGTTATTTTGTTGGCCAAGCAATGAAAAATCGATCATATCGCCTAAAGGTTTTTGGCCACACCCGAACGGCTGATAATTTTGAGCTTAATAATTTGGTGGCAATAAGTTGGTAATTAGATGAAGAGGTGCTATATGTCCATAATTGGTCCTTGAGGACAAGGACGTTCTTGAAGGAGCCGGGAATGATGAGAACAAGGAAAATGGGTTGCAAGAAAGAGGAGTGGGCGGCAAGTATTGTGGCAAGGAAATTGTCCCACTTTGACAATTTCCAAAGATAATGTCCCAAGATTTTCAAAGATATATTCCAAGATATGGCAAGATCCTCAAGGAAGTTCAAGATTATCGTATCTTACTGTTTTTATTTATTTTATAGGCTAGATTTCGTTTTTGTCCTTTAATTTTCGTTCAAGTTTATCACTTAGAGATTTAGGGTGAGATTTGGTCCTTTTTGGAGCAGATTTGGTCCTGTTTTTGTCCTATAAATATTAGGGACGTTTTTCATTGTTTTTAAAAAGCAAAAAATTAATAAAAAACCTTTGGCAACTTTGTCAAAACCTAATTGTTTCTTGTCAATCTGAGTTGGGGCAACAATTATTATCGTTCTTTGCGTATTATTTGTGTTTTGCGATCGCGGTTCTCATCACTGACGCACAACTTTATTTTTCAGGAGAGGGAAGATGGCGCAGCTGCTGCATAACTCTTTTTTGTAATCTAGGGTTTTCCTTTCTTAAATTAAAGTCGGCCTATTGCATTGTTCTCCTTTCTCAATAATACTAATGGACCCTTAAATCAAAAAAAAAAATACTAATGGACCAAGTGTGTTTTTGGCTGGAAAGGGATGAAATTTAGTTTTGAATTTAAAAATGCAAAACTTTAATTAATATTAATAAATAAATATATATACATATATATATATATATTTAAATTTGTTTGAATTTTTAAATACTTATTTTAGTATTTAAATTTGATCTTTAAATTACATTATTAGATGATGTTTATTTATTTATTTTATCGTAATTTATTCATCAAATATATTATTACAAGTGGAAAAATATAAATGATGAACAATAATTTATATATTTAATCATATATATTTATGACGTCATACCGATTCAACCGTTTTAAAAACGGTCAGACCCGATTGGACCGGTCCGACCGAAAGCGCTAAGGCTGTCCGAACCGATCGCCGCTTCCGCTTTTAAAACATAGCATAATGGGCGACCTCTTAACTGTTTACACGCTCTCTCACAATAGGATTCTACCATTTTTTAAAAATCTATTTTAATGCAAAAAATATTTTTTATCTTCTATCTATATAACTCACAATTAATTTTAACATCAACATTCATTTAATATTTACACCTATTTTGCTTTAAAACATAATTTAATATTCTTGTTATTGATATTTCTCTATTTTATTCATGAGTTCGGTTATTATTATGATTGGTTATATATCTATCACTGTAAGTAATTGAAATTTTTCGCTTTGATTTGAATTGTCTATTTTTTTTTTTGGAGATATTAATTAAAGTGCTGGAATTTTACTTGTTCAAATGACATGATCAATTATATTAATTAATTCATATGTTGATGCATAATTATTGCAATGAGAGTTGAAAATTTAATGCTAATATGTATGGTGTGAGTTTTAAACTTTTAATCATTCAATTTGTGTTTGTTATGTTTTATTTATCGAAGTATTCTTTTGTTAATTTTATAGATTAAAATTCATAGATGCAAAATAAATGCACCTGCAAGAATCGAATCCGTAACATGAATCGATGAATTTCAAAAGGTGACAATGGGTTGTAATCGCGAACAAGCTTCTCTCCAGAATCAACAATTACATGCAGAACACGCCAGATGAGTCTTAGGGGCGGGCAGTCCGACGCTCAAGTCAGACTACAGGAAAATCACGCTAATAATGTGTAAAGTTAACTTAATGATAAAAACTATCTCTATATCAATCTCTCACTCAGGATTTCCTCAGGATTCTCTCATGTTTTCACTCAAAGCATGCAAAAATGATATGAATGCGTTTAACTCTCCAATTTATAATAACGTCAATATATGTGTGTTATTGTAAGTAGATGAATGTAAAATAACATATATATGATACCTGTCTGCCACCGTTTAACTATCTTATCTTTCGTGGGCTGAGTGGATTAAGTCCATGATCTCCTCGGCCCTCGTTGTTTAGAGAATATATCAACTGATTCCTCCTTCCCTTCGGCTTCTGAACACATCTCCACAAATCAACCTCTCGCACGAATATCTCTCTTAACGCTTCTTACATCGAGGGTTGACCAAGTCAACCTCCTCTCCTATTAGTCCATCTCCTTATTTGCTCAACCAAACCCCTAAAATCTCTCAATAACCCAAAGACTCTGTTACACGCAAAAGGAATATCATTCCCAATCGTGAGTAAGACTCTAATTACCTTTCAAAACGTGGTATCCTTTTCATGGCTTAATCCCAAGGAATTTTATTCCCAGTCAAATATTCCTCAATGTCTTGTCAATTCTTATCCACATAGCTGGAGCTCCAGATTTCTCGGAGCTCTTGTCTCAAGAAAACCCTTGAGGGTATTCGCCCAAATGTCACAATCTCAACATCCTTACACACGTGTTATCATCTGAAAAATAGACGATATTGTTAATGTAAACAATTAACAATTCTGATGTGGCTTGTGTAATTTTACCACTAAATAAAAATATTTAAAATTTTAAAAGTATTAGTGGAATATGCTCAAAGGTATTAGTTGAGATAATATGACTTTTTGGCATTAGAATTCAGATCTCTTTACATGTGTGGACTATATATGAGTCCTATTTATACAAATTATAGGCATGATCTGTCATTGTTACATTAACTTGGTCTTAAATAAGACCAAGTGTCTCTTTTATCTATTAAAACTCATGACAAATGTCTAAACAAATGAACAGTCAACTTTGCCAGGAAAATATTTAAAGGTATTAGTTGGGAGAATAGGGATTTAAATCGATTTGGTCCCATAACTTTGGACCTTTATTGAAATGGTCCCGTATATATCACATGTTTCAATTTAGTCCTGTATGTTTTCAATTTGTGGCAATCTAGTCCCAAGGAGCCGGAGACCGGTCAAACTAGCCAAAACGACGTCGTTTTTTAGGGCGTGTTTTGCACGCGCCCCTAATTTCGATCGGGAAATGCTGACTTGCATCGATTTGGACACGTGGCACGCCACATGTGTATTTTGCCAATTAAAAAAATGAAAAAAGAAAATAAAATTACACATCATTAAATAAAAATAAAATAAATCAATTTTAAATTAAATTAAATTCAGAATACAATATAAAATAAATAAAAAATCTAAATTAAATGAAAATAGGAAGCTTCCTGGAAACAATCCCACCCCCAAAATTAAAATTAGAATTATACTAACACCCCCAAAAATTATGTATATATATACACACATATAGCAGGTTACCTGGAACTGGTTCATGGGTTAATTTCAAAATTTCTAAACTTACAAGAATAAAATTAAAAAGTCAAAAAAATCAGGAACAACTTTACAACGATCAAAACTTATTATAGATAACCAAGTGGGAGATTTCTTGAATTTAATGAGATAATCTTGTATTCCAAGAATACATATCTTCATTCCATAACAAAATTCAAAGAAAATCTTTCTCCCAACTTATCTATAAATTTCGAAATTTACTTGGAAAAATAAGCAACAACATTTATTTTATTTTAATCACATTTTCAGTTATTGGACTATATGTTGGACTACTTAGGGGCCTTTAGGAGAATTAAGATTGGACCTTCTAACGGACCTTGAATATCTAATATTGAGCCACAATATTATTCAAGCCCATAAATATTAATTAATCCCACTACATAATTAATATTGCACTATCCATCTTAACCCATTTCACAATCAATATGGCTCCCGGTTATTATTTCTCGTGTTTAAGATTATCTAGCCCACTAATTAATTCAAGCAACTGAAATAGCTTTCCATTAATTAATATCTTTTATCCTTGGTCAAGGAACGGTTCAACATTATTATCCATACCGGAAACTAATTCCACTTGCAAGATTTGGTATGATAAAGCTTATGAACCTCCCAAGGTGGCAAATCAAACAAGCGTACTTGCACACGACTCTTCGTATTAAATCTTAGCAATCACATGTGATCAATAATATTGCCCAAGATAAAAAGTATTGAATCTCGTTGATTCTCTACCCATGATAAGTCAAAGCAATAGTTACCAATCACACGTGATCCTATTTAAGGAACAAAGATTAAGAAATAACGAACCACTGAGGTCTAATTCTTCCTTGTTCAGTTAAAGAATTTATCATTCAGAGGTCCTATTCAATTGCATCGATTCATGCACTAGTGTAATCTCTTGGTCAAGACAAGCCAATCTGAGCCTTACACTTCAACCTTTCACGATGGGTTGTTCGTTTCCATCTAGGTCGTGAATGGCGTACTTTTAGTTACAAGGGACTGTTAATTTAATCTTCTGTGATCTGGTATCACTAAATTAACTACAATGTAACACGTCGACTTATTGAGCAGTTATCAATAAATATATGTAACATTCGATAATATTTAAAGCATCAGTGATAAACAATTTATTTCTGTAAATAAGTCCGAAATTCAGTTTTGATTATACAAAGTAAAAAGCATACTTTCATAGTATAATCCCAACACCAACAACCATATTTCAGGGAAGAACTGCGGTTCTTCCCGCAGTGTTCTTGTTCGATTAATTATTTGTTTGGTGGTCAAATTCAACAAGCCACATCAGAATCGATAAATATTTGACTATCAATAATTGGCGCTAGAAGGAGGGTACCGTTTGAAAAATCATCAAGAACAGGGACGAACCTCCGAATCCAAAAGCAAAAACAAACCCAAAAAAATTTCAATCCCACCCCAAAAATTCACAATTCCAAACCTACAGCTTCGTCAAAACAAGAACACATAAACCCATGTATACATACACATATACATACGGAAGAAGAAAAGAGAGAAGAAGAAGATGACACGGCGCAAGGACTCAGCTCTGCCGTCGCGACATGCACACGAAATTAGTTCATGACCTTGAGCTCACCGTAATTGCCGCCCGCTGTCTTACTCCAATCGTCGACGCCATCAAGCGGCTCTGACCCTACCATCAACTTTTGGAGGCTCCGACAGAATCACCCGCACCACCATAGCTCAGTAATTCAGAGAATTGCTCCCCCACACCGCGACCCCACTAATCGGCGAATCCACGAACCACCGACGCCAGGTAAATGCAAACCGCCGGTCCAAAGATCGAACAATATGGCGCCGCGTGGTAGGATATGTGGCATTGGACGTGAGCTCGTCAGACAAGATTTCTGCCGCCTTGAAGATGGGATAAGGTACGCGTGTGTGTGGAGGTGTGTGCAGGAAGATTGGGATTGAAATGAGCCCATGGGGAATTGGGGATTGGGCCTTGTTTTAATATCATTTATGTGGGCCTAGTTTTATAAGTGTTGGGTTGCAGTATTTAAGTTTTGGGCTGTATTTTATTTAATAAAGTATTGGGCCCGGATCTTTTTAATTTGGATTAATTTGTTGGGCCCAGTTGCGGTTTGAAATAAATTTTCGCCCGGATATTATTTACAAAAAGTAAATCTGACCCATTTTAAGCCCCAAGTTTTTAAAGTATGTGGGTTTGGGTTATTTCTACTAAACCTTTGGGCTGCTTGTTGAAAGTAGACCTTGACCCATGTCATTTGTGGGCCGCAGTTTTGCCCATAAAAAAAAAAAAAGGATGCAGCGGTAAAAGAAAATTGAACGAGCACCCGGAGTCTCGCGAGCTACTCAAAGAATCTACGGGCAGTCCTTTTGCCCACCCCACCAGGTTTATTCAGATAATATGCTGCAACTTATAAACTTGTCACGCACATTAAAAGTGGAGGCATATATGTCCTCGTGGCTTCTCATTATTCATTTTGGTCGTGCCAACAAATGGTCACACCTAAGCCGGACGACCCGAACAAAGACGAATGAGCCGAGTTTTGTGTTCACCTGGCGAAATAGTTCGTACTTACAGATGCCCGCAACAAAGCGAGCAATGGGTACGGGGTAGCAGCTAAATAAGACGGCCTGAGCAGAATAGTGATCGCAGCAAAACATAAGGCGATCACGAAAAAAAAAAGGGGGGGTCTTGGCATAAGTTAACCCATCGGTTTAAAGCGACAAAATAAGACGACCAATCTAAATGCAACTAAATAAGACGATTGAAAAACCAAAGAAGTCAGGTTGAACACAAGGACATATATCATGTTCGATTTCATTCAGAAGAAAATGGCACTACCGGCCAAATTAAAAAAAAGCCACTTGGGCTATTTATTTGAGGTCTCCTAGGTGGGTGGTGTCGAGCACAACCTTGATAGCAAAGCAGATCAAGAAAAGGGCTTACCAAACAAAGCGAAAGCATACGGCAACCCCGAAGGCGACCCTACGGCTCGCCACCCAAAGCAGCACACACACTACACCATCGAGCGAACACACGAGTTCAACATTGTGCACGCCGGGAGCGAAGGATTGTGCTCGCCTTGGCGGCGAAAGACCAAGGCGAGCACAAGAAGTGATACCTGAAGCCCCGGACCATTACATAATCGACCATCAAGAGGCGAACATCCACCCAGATACGTGAAAGCGAGCATCACTTCGCCAACACAAAGACAAGCCACCTGCAAGGCGACAACCACTTGGATGACAAGTAGGAGACTTCACACCACCTACCGGCGATGATTATGCCGCCTCGCCAGTGGCTTTACCGTATTCTCGGTGATGATTATGCACGCCTCGCCGGTGTGGCACTACCGCCTTCTCGGGCGATTATGCATGCCTCCTCGGCCCTTGGGAATACCGCACCACCGGTGATGATTATGCCCTCTTTATTCGTGGCTGGCACTACCGCCTTCTGATTGATTATGCCTGCGCCTCGCCGATTGTGGCACTACCGCCTTCTCGGGGACGATTATGCCCGCCTCCACGGCATGGCAATACCGCCTTTTCGGCGACGATTATGCCCGCCTATTCGGTGATGGCACTACCGCCTTTTCAGCGAAGATTATGCCCGCCTCGCCGGCGTATACCGGCACCGGCGATGATTATGCCCGCCTCGGTGTGGCAATCTGCGCTTTCGGCGACGATTATGCCCGCCTCCTCGGCGTGGCAATACCGTCTTTTCGGCGATGATTATGCCCGCCTATACGGCGCTGGCACTACCACCTTTTAGGCAATGATTATGCCCGCCTCTTTGGCGTGGCAATATCGTATTTTCGGCGATGATTATGCCCTCCTCCTCGGCGTGATAATACCGCCTTTTCGGCGATGATTATGCCCGCCTCCTCAGCGCTGGCACTACCGCCTTCTCGGCGACAATTATGCCCACCTCCTCTGCGTGGCAATCCCGCCTTTTCGGCGATGATTATGCCCGCCTCCTCGGCGCTGGCAATATCGCCTTTTTGGAGACGATTATGCCCGCCTTCTCGGCGCTGGCAATATCGCCTTTTTAGAGACGATTATGCCCACCTCCTAGGCGCTGGCAATGCCGCCTTTACGACATTAATCTGCCTTCCTTTTAGGGCGCTGGCCTCGCGTATTCCGTCGAGCGAAGTGCTCCTCGCCATCTCGGCGATGAGATCATTCGCCCTCCTGCTGCTTCATCGCCTTCTGGCGTTAATCGCCGCCTTTTAGGCATTGGCCTTCCGCGACGGCGAGTATTCCCGCGAGAATACGAGCGCTCTCCCCGCCGTCGCCAGCGAAGATCATTAGCCTCGGCGTTCATCGTCTTTTGCGGGCGTTGATCTACCGCCTTTTAAGCGTGACCTTCACGCGCCGGCGCATATTCGCCCGGCGGGCGCTTCGCTCGCCATCTCGGCGATGAGATCGTCGCCTCGGCGATGATTATGCGCGCCACCGGCAGCAATACCTCATTTTCGGCGATTATGCCCGCGCCGCCGGCGTTAATACCGCCTTTTTGGCGATGATTATGCCCACCTCCTCGGTCTCGCTCTTGCCTTCTCGATGACAATTATGCGCCTCCTCGGCATGTATCACTAGCTTTTAGCGGCAATTATGCCCATTTCACTGCTGGCGGCAATCGTATTTCCCGCATCGTCACCTTTTAAGCGGCCTTCCCTCATCGGCGACCGTATTCGCGGCGAGTTCTCCACGCCATCTCGGTGGCGAATCATTACGCCCCCTCGGCGTTAAATCCCCGCAACTTCTGGCGTTGATCGCCCGCCTTTTAGGTGTTGGCCTTCCGTCGGCGGCAGCGTATTCCGCCGAGCAAAAGTGCTCGCTGCCCGTCTCGGTGGCCGAGATCATTACGCCCTCGGCGTTCATCACCTTCTGGCGTTGATCGCCCGCCTTTTAAGCGTGACCTTCGCGTCGGCGCGTATTCCGCCCGGCAGCGCTCACCATCTCGGCGGCAGATCGTCGCCCTCGGCATTTTATCCCCGCCTTCGTCGTTGATATACCCGCGTTTAGTGACCTTTTCGCGTCGGCGACGTATTCCGCCGAAACAAGCGCTCCTCCGCCATCTCGGCGGCGAATCACTTTCCTCCCGCGTTCATCGCCTTTCTGGCGTTGTCTGCACCAGCGCTTTTAGGCGTTGGCCTTCCGCATCAACGATGCATATTCCGACCGGCGAAGCGCTCCTCACCATCTCGGCGACGAGATCAGTCGCCCTCCCGGCGTTCATCCGCCTTTATGACGTTGATCTGCCCATCTTTTAGGCGTTGGCCTTCCGCATCGACGACGCGTATTCCGCCGAGCGAAGCGCTCCTCGCCATCTCGGTGATGAGATCATTCGCCCTCTCGGCGTTCATCCATCTTTACTGTTGGGATTATACTGGAAAGTATGCTTTTTACTTTGTATAATCAAAACTGAATTTCGACCTTATTTACTGAAATAAATTGTTAATCACTGATGCTTTAAATATTATCGAATGTTACATATATTTACTGCATAACTGTTCAATAAGTCGTACGTGTTACATTGTAGTTAATTTAGTGATACCAGATCACATAAGATTAAATTAACAGTCCCTTGTAACTAAAAGTACACCATTCACAACCTAGATGGGAATGAACAACCCATCATGAAAGGTTGAAGTGTAAGGCTCAGATTGGCTTGTCTTGACCAAGAGATTACACTAGTTCATGACTGATGCACTGAATAGGACCTACAGGAGGATAAATTCTTGAACCCGAACAAGGAAGAATTAGACCTCGATGGTTCGTTATTTCTTAATCTTAGCCCCTTAAATAGGATCGTGGGATTGGTAACTATTGCTTTGACTTATCATGGGTAAATAATCAATGAGATTCAATACTTTTCATCTTGGGAAATATTATTAGTCACATGTGATTGCTAAGATTTAATCTGAAGAATCGTGTGCAAAAATACGCTTTGTTCGATTTGCCCCTTGGGGTTCATAAGCTTTATCATACCAAATCTTGCAAGTGGAATTAGTTTCCGGTATGGATAATAATGTTGAACCGTTCCTTGACTAAGGATAAAAGATATTAATTAATGAGAAGCTATTTCAGTGACTTGAATTAATTAATGGGCTAGATAATCTTAAACACGGGAAATAATGACCGTAGAGCCATATTGGTATGTAATATGGGTTAAGATGGATAGTGCAATATTAATTATGTAGTGGGATTAATTAATATTTATGGGCTTGAATAATATTGTGGCTCAATATTAGATATTCAAGGTCCATTAGAAGGTCCAATCTTAATTCTCCTAAAGGCCCCCTGAGTAGCCCAACATATAGTCCATTAACTGAAAAGGTGATTAAAATAAAATAAATATTGTTGCTTATTTTTCCAAGTAAAATTCAAAATTTATAGATAAGTTGGGAGAAAGATTTTCTTTGAATTTTGTTATGGAATGAAGATATGTATTCTTGGAATACAAGATTATCTCATTAAATTCAAGAAATCTCCCACTTGGTCATCTATAATATGATTTTCGAAATTTTGGAAATAGAGGGGCAAGAAAGATTTTCTTGATTTTCTTGAAAAGATATTATGGAAGATATGTATTTCTTGAAATACAAGGATATCTCATAAATTCAAGAAGATCCAAATCTTGGATTCTTGAACCTCATATTTTCGAAAATATTCATAACAAATAGAGAAGGTGTGATTTTGTGGAATATTATGATTATGGGAAAAGAATATAGGAGATATATTCAAGATTTCTTGGAGATCAAGAAAAGATTTTTCCACATCATATTTTGCCAAAATTTTCGACACTTTGGCCTCTATAAATAGGGGATGATTCTTTCATTCCCAAGTACAATTCCATGTGCTGGAAAAATTAGTAAATCCACAAAGGTGGTGCAACATAATTTATTTTCCTTTTCTTAAATCGTTCACAAGAGTCCTTCCACCGGATAGTCGAACGAGGGCTAAGGGAATACTTGGGAAGTCCTTACGGTTAGTCTATTCAGCCACACCGTTGTCATCCCAAGAGGTACGTTCACGTAAACTCGTAGAATTCTGCATGTGTAGGTTTTACGTGAATTATTATATGCATGATATGTTGTTGGATTATTATTTGAATTAATATAGGATTAATTCATGCTAGTAATAATTATAAGAATTAAATTTGTATTTAAATATTCACCCCGAATAGATCTCTGCAACTTATTCCCCAACATTTACAGCGTTGATCTGCCCGTATTTTACGCACTGGCCTTCCGCATCGGCGATGCATATTCCGCCGAGCGAAGCGCTCCTCGCCATCTCGGCGACGAGATCATTCGCCCTCCCGGCGTTCATCCGCCTTTAAGGAGTTCATCTCGCCTTTTTTAGGATCGGGCCTTCCGCGGCGGACGCCAGTATTCCGGGCTGAAGCGCCTCGCCATCTCGGCGATACGATCGTTCGTCCTCCCTACGCATCGCCTTTTACATCTCGCCTTTTTTACTGCTGGCCTTCGCGTGCCCACCTTTTTAAAAGCGCTCCTCGTCGTCGGCGGCGAATATTACGCGAGGTGTTCATCCGTGCTTAATCCATAACCCGTCTCGGGCGGCGAATCATTCACCCTCCGGAGTTCATCGCCTTTATGGCGTTGATACGCCCACCTTTTAGGCGTTGCCTTACACGCCAGCGTCGTATTCCGCCCGGCGGCGCTACCCTCGCCATCTCGGCGTGAATCGTGCCCCTCCGGCGTTCATCGTATTTCACAGCGGTAATACGCCCTTTTTAAGCTGGCTTTCCATTTTGAAGATGCGTATTCCGTCGAGCGAAGTGATCCTCGCCATCCCGGGCGACAAGATCGACCGCCTTTATGGCGTTCATCCGCCTTTACGGCGTCGACCTGCCCGCCTTCTCGGCGTTGGCTCTTTATTTCGGGCGTGGACCGGGTCCGCCTCTATCGGTAACTTAACCTGCTTTCGCGCCTTCATCAACTTGGCCCTCTTGTAAGACCGCCTCGATCGACCGTCGATTTACACGGGGTAATGGTCGCATGGCTTTTCGTAGAAGTAAGTCGACGACGAGTGTAAAATTTACTCTTATAGATCGCACAGCTAGTAAGACGATCTAGAGGGGGAAAGTTTCAAACTACTCGGCCGTAAGTGGTCGATGACGAGCGTAAAAAATAGAAGAGACTCGTACGACGGGGCTCCCCTCGAAGTACGAGCATAGAAAAGACTCGTACGACGGGGCTCCCTCGAGAAGACGAAAGCATAGAAAAAAGACTCAGACGACGGGCTCCCTCAAGTCTGAAAGATGAAAAAAGACTTCATCTGACGGGGGCTCCTCGGCAGTATGAGCACAAAAAGACTTCATCTGATGGGGCTCTCCTCGGCACGAAAGCACGCATAAGATCGACGACAAGAAAAGGTAAGATCCTCTATGCAGGGGCTCATTCTGAACGATCAAGATCTCATACGGCATCCGAGCAAGCTCGGAGGCAAACAGTGTGACTGCAGATGCAACAAAAGATAAAATCTGGTTGAGACATGATTCAAGATCGAACTCTGAACAACGTCACAGCCCGATCTTGGGGGCTATTGTTGTCACCAGATTTATCACACGTCAGCATCACCAGATTTATCACAAGTCAGCAGGACGAATTATCACCCGTCAGCAGGGCCCACAAAGACCTGAATCGACCCGATCCAACAGGAGGTCAAGGGTCACACAGAAGATGATTTGTCGTGCTTTACGCATATGTTTTGTCATACTTTATGCTTACGATTTTTCGTGCTGGTCCTCTTTATATAAAGGACCTCACTCTTCATTGTAAAAAAAAAAACTCTGGAATGTTTCCCTCATTCCTCTATATACCAACAACCATATTTCAGGGAAGAACTACGGTTCTTCCCGTAGTGTTCATGTTCGATTAGTTATTTGTTTGGTGGTCAAATTCAACAAGCCACATCAGAATCAATAAATATTTGACTATCAACAGACTCGTAAAAAGATCAAAATAGACTTGATTATAATCGAATCAAATTAAGTTCGAGCTACTCGAGTAGCTATTGATTTCGAGTTCATAAATACTCAGCTCGAGAGGCTCGCGAACCTAATCAAGCTTGCACAGTAATTACTATTATGTCATTAATTTATTAAATATGTATACTTATATTTCAATCATATATTTTATATTTAATTTTATAAAATTATACAAGTAATTGAGTAGAGCTCGAACAGATCGAATTTCTTGTCAGGCCAAGCTCGAATTTAAAAATTGATCTTCACCGAGTTTAAATCGAGTTTTGAGCTTTGAGTATTCTACTTGAATCGGGTTTGAGCTCATCATTATTCGGCTCGACTCATATATACTCCTAGTAACCCAATGGTGGACACCAAAATTATATTTCCACCACCGATATGGTGACTCCACGTAAGTAAAGGAGTCCACCTCTATTTTAAAGGACAATATGAACAATCTTTTGAAAGTATGTGCGTGATTAGCCCGGAAAAATATATTCTCTCCATCTTTTATTAAATGTTGTTTAAATCTTTTGATATATTTATTTATTAGATGTCATTTTGGTATTCTCTACTTCTTTATCTCATATGTACCCTTAACATGATAATTTAAAATTTTAAAATTTCCTACAAATATGTTGTGTATATAATTTTTCAGCTAGTTCTTGTTGGTCCCGTTTTGAAAACTCATGAATGCGTTAAATACCAATTGTAATGCCTATAAAACATGGGAGAGGGAATAGTGACTCCAATTTTTATTTCAAATCGATGTGTTTTGCTTATAATCGAATGCATATGGCAAGTAAGAACATAAAGCAGTAAAGAAACACACGATTTTATAGTGGTTCGGAGTCCAACTCCTACATCCACTCTTCCCTATCATCAGAGGCACCAACTTAACCAACTGGACTTAGTTTAACGTGTTAGTTCAACACCCAACAGATGTTTACCGAGTTCACACTCAAACGGGACTTATCACCCTCACGGGATTGCCTACCCTCCCTTTCGGGATTGCTAGATGTTTATCGAGTTCACACTCACCTATAAACTTATCCTACCAAACTGATTTGGGTAAGGTTTGTTTGGTTTCCAACTAGGTTGAGATTTTCCCTTACATTTGTTTAGCCTCAATGCTAAGGATGGGAAAATCTCTCTAAGCTTAGGATATTACATTTGTGCTTAGATCTAGGATAGAACACTCTTGAATATATGCGTGTATTTCTTGCTCAGTGTTCTATGGTGGAAATGCTAGATGATTTGGCTTGATGGGTGTTTCACGCATTTTTCCACACTGAATAATGAAGGAAGAACTTGTATTTATAGTGTGGATTTGAATGTTACAGTTGGATGGAGTCACATTCAAATCCATACTATTCTATAGCTTTTGTAGCTTTTTCAGGATTGTTGTCTTCCTCTCATTGGTCCACGTCAGCTAAATCTAACGGCTGTAATCTTCAGGATCTTCTGAGTCTTCAGGTTTCTCTGAGTCTTTAGGATTCTTCTAAGTCTCAGGATTCTTCTGAGTCTCAGGTTTCTTTTGAGTTCTTCAGGGTTCTCCGAGTCTTCTGGATTCTTCTGAGTCTCGGTATTCTTGATTCAGCAGACTTCTCTTGATGGACCTTATCGATCGGTATCTTGACACTTCGAGTAGCGGAGTTCACTTCTTGACTTCGAACAATCGACCCTCGGTCACTAGCTTTTCGAGCTAATCGATCATCGATGGCGTTCGATTCTCGATGAACATGACTTGAGATGACTTCTCTCCGATCGCTATCTTGATTTACGGTTTTCGATATCGATTTCTTCTACTTTGATCGATCGGCTTCACATGATCGATCGATTATAGCATCAGTCAAGATATCCGTTTATCTGCATCAGATTAGTACATCAGGTTAGCATACTAGGTTAGCATATCAGGTTAACTTATCTGATCTCGATCACGTCTGATCTTGATCAGTCTCATCTGCTCCTCTTCTGATCTGCAACCTCCTCTTCTGATCTGGTCATCCGATCTTTCGATCATCCGTTTAGCTTTTTTTTCTTTTCTTCCGATTTTGCCGCATATTCATCGATTAACTCCGGAACTCATCTTACTCATCTGATCTCTATCAGTCTTGTCTGCAGCCTCGTCTGATCTCGATCATCTACGTCTGATTTCGTGAGTTCCCCCTCAATTTGTTCTCTTGTTCCCCCTCAACTTGTTATCTGTAGATTAGCTTCAAAAACACAAGTTGATAATGTGTTGGCATAATTCATCAAAAATAAAATATCCCAACAATTTCCCCCTTTTTGATAATGACGCCAAAACATTAAAATATATGCATTTATACAGAGATCGGATTTTTGTTTTAAAAGATCAGTTCAGATGGTCACATTGAAAACAGTGAACTTTTGAACTCCCGCTGTGATACCAATTGTTGGTCCCGTTTTGAAAACCCATTAGAGCGGAAAATACCATGTAATGCATATAAAACAGGGGTGAGGGCAGAGTGATTCCAATTTTGCTTTTGCTTTTAAGAACGATGTGTGTTTTGCTTATAATCAAATGCATATGGCAAGTAAGAACATAAAGCAGTAAAGAACACACGATTTTATAGTGGTTCGGAGTCCAACTCCTACATCCACTCTTCCCTATCATCAGGGGCACCAACTTAACCTACTGGACTTAGTTTAACGTGTTAGTCCAACACCCAACAGATGTTTACCGAGTTCACACTCAAACGGGACTTATCACCCTCGTCTGCAGCCTCGTCTGATCTCGAGCATCTACGTCTGATTTCATGAGTTCCCCCTCAATTTGTTCTCTCGTTCCCCCTCAACTTGTTATCTGTAGATTAGCTTCAAAAACACAAGTTGATAATGTTTTGACATAATTCATCAAAACTAAAATATCCCAACAATTTCCCCATTTTTGATAATGACGCCATAACATTAAAATATATGCATTTTTATATGCATTAAAATATACTCTCTGATACCAATTATTGGTATCAGTTCAGAAACGGGGTTTTAAAATAGATCAGTTCAGTTGGTCACTTTGAAATCAGTGAACTTTTGAACTCCCGCTTTGATACCAATTGTTGGTATCAGTACAGAAACGGGTTTTAAAATAGATCAGTTCAGGTGGTCACATTTGAAATCAGTGAACTTCTGAACTCCTGCTCTGATACCAATTGTTGGTATCAGTACAAAAATGGGTTTTAAAATAGATCAGTTCAGGTGGTCACTTTGAAATCAGTGAACCTTTTGAACTCCCGCTTTGATACCAATTGTTGGTCCCGTTTTGAAAACTCATGAATGCGTTAAATACCAATTGTAATGCATATAAAACAGGGGAGAGGGAATAGTGACTCCAATTTTTGTTTTAAATCGATGTGTTTTGCTTATAATCGAATGCATATGGCAAGTAAGAACATAAAGCAGTAAAGAACACACGATTTTATAGTGGTTCGGAGTCCAACTCCTACATCCACTCTTCCCTATCATCAGGGGCACCAACTTAACCAACTGGACTTAGTTTAATGTGTTAGTCCAACACCCAACAGATGTTTACCGAGTTCACACTCAAACGGGACTTATCACCCTCACGGGATCGCTTACCCTCCCTTCCGGGATTGCTTAGATGTTCTGGAAGTTCACACTCACCTACAAACATATCTTACCAAACTGATTTGGGTAAGGTTTGTTTGGTTTCCAACTAGGTTGAGATTTTCCCTTACATTTGTTTAGCCTCAATGCTAAGGATGGGCAAATATCTCTAAGCTTAGGATATTACATTTGTGCTTAGATCTAGGAAAGAACACTCTTGAATATATGCGTGTATTTCTTGCTCAGTGTTCTATGGTGGAAATGCTAGATGATTTGGCTTGATGGGTGTTTCACGCATTTTCCACACTGAATAATGAAGGAAGAACTTGTATTTATAGTGTGGATTTGAATGTTACCGTTGGATGGAGTCACATTCAAATCCATACTATTCTCAGCAGCTTTTGCAAACTTTTTTTTTCAAACTTGTTGTCTTCCTCTCATTGGTTCCGCGTCGGTGAATTTGAATCTAACGGCTATAATCTTCAGGATCTTCTGAGTCTTCAGGTTTCTCTGAGTCTTCAGGATTCTTCTGAGTCTCAGGTTTCTTCTGAGTTCTTCAGGGTTCTCCGAGTCTTCTGGATTCTTCTGAGTCTCAGTATTCTTGATTCAGCAGACTTCTCTTCAAATGGACCTTATCGTCGGTTATCTTGACACTTTCGAATAACGAGTTCACTCTTCGACTTCGAACAATCCGACCCTCAGTCACTAGCTTTTCAGTTAACTGATCATCGATGGCGTTACGATTCTCGATGAACATGACTTCAGATGACTTCTCTCCTGATCTGGTATGAAGATTTTTGATTTTCTGATATCTGATTTCTTCTCGCCTAGTCTGATCAGCTCACATGATCAGATCAGTATAGCATCAGGTCAGCATATCAGTTTATCTGCATCAGATTAGTACATCAGGTTAGCATATTAGGTTAGCATATCAGATTAGCTTATTTGATCTCGATCCGCGTCGATCTCGTCCGGTCTCATCTTCTCCTCTTCCGATATGCAACCTCCTCTTACGATCTGGTCATCGATCTTACGATCGGTAGGTTTAGCTTTTCTTTTCTTCTGATTTTGCACAGCTCATCAGTTAACTCCGGAACTCATCTTACTCATCTGATCTCGATCAGTCTTGTCTGCAGCCTCGTCTGATCTCGATCATCTACGTCTGATTTCGTGAGTTCCCCCTCAATTTGTTCTCTCGTTCCCCCTCAACTTGTTATCTGTAGATTAGCTTCAAAAACACAAGTTGATAATGTTTTGGACATAATTCATCAAAACTAAAATATCCCAACAGTTCTTATCATTATTAAGAATTTTTAATTAATATTAACTAATGCTAATTTTAGTATAATATTATCTATTTAATTTGTCTTAAAATTCATAATGACATTTTTTTAAAGACAATCAATTACAATAATTTTCTAATATAATCAATTACAATAATTTCTTCTACCACCGAGCACATGACAATATCATTTCATTTCGCTGTAGACCGGAATCGCAATTACTACAAGAGGGGGACAACCCAAAACCACAACTCGAAATCGCAACCGCAACCGCACCGCAACCGGAACCGAAACTCAACAATAGGGGGACCACCACCCCACAAGAGGGGACCACCACAAGACGGAATAATATTCCCTCTCCGTGTCTCGAACCCGGAATCTCAAGATCTTATGTGGTGGAGCTCTACACTTGACAAAAATTCAAAATGACATTCAATAAAAAATAGGAGTATTATTGTGTAGATGATTACTTATTTTTCGAAGTATGGTGGCGACCTTCACAGTAGACTATAATATATAGTGTGCGCTTGCAATTTAATCAAATTTAATGATACATCTTTTGTCTCTATATCCAACTGGTCAGTCAATGTTGTGTAATTCAATATTCAATTTGCATATATATATATATATATATGACTACGAAGGCTCTTAAATATTAATTTATGGGTTAATTGCAATACTGGTCTCATGTGAATATACCCTCAGGAAATTGGTCATTTTTTCGACAAAAATGATCCCATACAAATTTTCCGTCCAAAATTAACGGTTTAAAGCGCGTGTACCACACGCGCCCGTTAACTCCCCCAAAATATCGGATTTCAAAATCAGAAATCAGTTTGTCTTCTCTCTTCACTCTTCCAAAACGCGAAACCCTTCTCACTCAAGATTCCAAACCAAAATCACAACATCCTCTTCGATTCACACTCAAATCGACTCTGAAATCATGATGAACCACACAAACCCCACATAACCCAAAAAATCGTATCTAGAAAACCCCAAAAAATTGCAATCGTTCAAGCTCACTGAAGTTGGGGAAATCGCCAGCGAAAATTGGGGAAATCGCCAGCGACGATGCCGACTTTCGTTAAGTTTGCAGGGATAGAGGCCGACTTTCGAATTATTTTTAAAAAAGGTGAGTGATTTCTCTGTTTTTGCTGTTTTGGTTTGCTATTTTGCTACTGAATTTAAGTGGGTTCGTGTGATATGTGTTAGTTTTTGTTTTTTTTTTAAATTTTCTGCTTTTTTTTAAGAGGATAAAATATTTAGGAGAATGAAGAAATAGGAAAGAAATAGGAATTGCTGGAATTTTATTTAGTATATGAATTGTTGTGTGAGAAAGAGCCCACGTTTGATTATATGATGGAATTCATTTATAATTTTCAAATCTCAAATTATATTCTTTCAATGGTTGTGTTGTTTGATTATTTGCAGGAATGGTTGATTTGAATAATGGGAATGAGCTACAGATATGGTTTGTTCTGCTTCTTGAATTACAAGTTAAATAGATTTGAAATCTTGATGATTACATTTCAGTAATTAGACAGTGTAGTTTGCTTATAGATATTTATGTTCACACTGTTTCAATGCTAATAACATTGTAGTAAAAAGTGCCTAAACATTGTACTGAAAAGTGCCTAATTATCGTTTCAACAATTGAAGTCAAAACTGGTTTTAAATGTCAATAGCCATTGGATTGAATAAATAATACTACTATAATATTGCATATTGCAAAGTTCTGTTTGCTTCTTGACTAAGTTGGTAACTGATTTGGTTTAAATGATGTATATTGCTTTCATGCTATTGTCCTCATAAATAAGCATGATTTTTGTTTCTGTGGATTTCTGCAGTGCAGTAAGTACCAAAATACATATGCCAATGCATTATTGTTTACTGTATTTAATCATGGTGTTCTATTTAAGCTTATGAATGAAGTTATGTTGCTTAGCTTCTCGAGTTAATTATGTGTGCAGGATGTTATATTTTTTCTTTGAGTCGAGGAACAAGAAGACCACCGATCCTGTAGTTATATGGCTAACTGGAAGACCGGGGTGTAGTAGTGAATAGGCTTTGTTCTATGAAAATGGGCCCTTTCACATTACAAGTAACCTATCATTAGCATGGAATGATTTTGGATGGGATAAGGTACTCTTTAGAGATAGATTTCCTACTATTTTCAGAGTTTCCCTTCTGTTTTACCTGCTCCTGTGATGTTTGTAAGCATTTGTTGATTATAGATGGTAAAAATGCAGGTATCAAATCTTCAATGGGTTGGAATATGCAATGGGATGCCTGGAAGAGTAATGCTGGCTGCAAGCTTTGACCTTATACAAGAAGGATAGGCCCATGGAAGTGGCAGTTGGGTTGTGACTTTATATAAAAATTCTCTTGTTTCACTCTACACCCGCATCTAACATTGGAACGAATGTTACATGATGAAAAAGATGAAGACATGTGAGTGAGTGATTTTCCCTTTTTTGTTGCAAAGTTGAAATTTTTTGGAGTGTTTTTATGGTTTGGGGGTGCTAGCAGTAATGGAGTGTTATATAGACAAGTTTCCCCCCAAAAAATCTGACCTAAAACAGGTTTCCCTCAAAAAAAATCTATTTTCCCACCTTCATTGGCCACTTGACGGAATCTGTTAAGTATTTAACGGTTGGAACCATTTCTGCAAAAAAAAGGACCACAAAATTACCATGGGACTAAAACTGCAAACACAAAATTCACATGGGACCGCTATTGCAATTAACCCATTAATTTATATATAGCCACCAAGTTTGAAACAAGTGAGACCTGACCGACTATAAATATATGCAAATTTATGTATGCATTCATCAAACAACAAATTACATCAAGCTAAATATTAATTAGCTAGTGTACGTGACTACTTACAATCATGGAGATGATGATTCCCAGCTTCAATTTGAGCAGCAGTGTCTCAGTTGTGTCAATTACCTTCATTATCTTGTTGGTAATTAAGTCCAAGAGAAAACCAAAAAATATGCCGCCGGGGCCTCCAAGGCTGCCGGTGATTGGGCATCTCCATCTGCTGGCAGGAAAGATAGCCCACCAAGCACTGACCAAAATCAACCAGAAGTACGGCCCCGTCGTGAGTCTGAAACTGGGAGAAGTGGACGCGGTGGTGATTTCATCCCGAGAGGTGGCGAAAGATGTCATGAAAACGCAGGACCCTGCTTTTGCAAACAGGAGTGCCAGCATTTCTGTCCAAATTCTGTGGTACAACTACGCCGACCTTTCCTTCGCACCGTATGGCGATTTCTGGAGACAAATGCGTAAAATAAGCGTTCTGGAGTTGCTGAGCGCGAAGAACGTGAAGTCGTTCGGGTACTTTAGGAAGGATGAGATCTCCCATATGGTGGAATCTCTGCGGTCATCCGCAGGACAGGCTGTGGATCTAACCGCAAAGATGTCGAGCACCATGTGCAACATCACGTGCAGATCTGCGCTCGGAAAAGGTGTGAAGGATCGCGATGCCCTGATTAACTGTATGAACACCGCACTCAACATGGCCGGGGGATTCGAGATTGCTGATCTCTTTCCCACTTTCAAGTTCCTCCACCTCTTCAGTATCCGAAAGTATAAGCTGCTGCGCATGAGAGGAAAGCTCGATTCCATTCTCGATCAAGCCGTGGAGAAACATAGAACTGCCCAGAGCGGAGAGTACGGTGGCGAAGATGTGGTCGAGGTATTCCTCAGGATGCAGAAAACCGGAGAGCTCAAATTTCCCATCACTACTGAGAACATCAAGGCTATCATTCTGGTGAGTTAATTGACAACAGTATTAGCTGTTTCACTGAAAAGTATTAGTTGAGAGACTTGTATAATTAATCACTCTGCTGCTTTTATATTTTGCAGGACATGTTTACTGCTGGAACTGAAACTAATTCCACTGTTATGGTGTGGATGATGACAGAGATGATGAGACAACCGCGTATACTGGCAAAATTACAGGACGAAATAAGAAGTGCTTTCAAGGGGAAGACGACCATGGAAGAGCGGGATCTGCAGGGCCTAAAATACATGAAGTTAGTGATCAAAGAGTCACTGAGGCTTCACCCAATTGTTCCGATAATCTCAAGAGAATGCAGGGACGAAGACAGAATAGTGGCAGGGTACACAATCCCGAAGAGGACCAGAGTGGCGATGAACGTCTACTCAATGCAGAGGTGTTGAGGGAAATTAAATAAATAGATTATTCTCGATCCTCTCTACAAGCTCGAGCTTTTAGATGAGACGGAATTCTCTCATGGTATCAGAGCCCAGGTTGTGGGTTCGATTCCCGTGGAAGCACTCCACCCATTTAAATTGTCCACTCTGTTGGACCTCCTCTCCAGAGAGCAGAGGCAATGAATCGGCCCACGAGTGAGGGGGAGTGTTGAGGGAAATTAAATAAATAGATTATTCCCGACCCTCTCTACAAGCTCGAGCTTTTAGATGAGACGGAATTCTCTCAAGAGGGATCCAAAGTACTGGAAGGATCCCGAAACCTTTTTCCCAGAGAGATTCGAGGAATCTGCTCATCAAGACTTCTTGGGGAACGACTTCGATTTCCTGCCGTTCGGGGCTGGAAAGAGGATGTGCCCCGGCATGACAATGGGATTGTCAAACATTGAGTACATGATGTCTCAGCTTCTTTACCATTTTGACTGGAGTTTGCCAAATGGAATGACGCCTGCTGACGTCGACGTTATTGAGTTGGGAGGACTTACTACTGCCAGGAAGAATCCGGTCAAGCTCATCCCTACGCCATACAATCCTCCCAACTAAAACACTTGATCATCAATCTTGCATGCTTCCACATCAATTGTTAATTGTTTCCTTATAATACGTCTCTAATATCACACCATTTTTTCATAATATCCTTTCTAGTTTTCATGTATTTCATGTAATAATCTTTAATGTATCACACTTTAAAGAGTGAGTTGAATAAATTTCATCAGTTGGAATGAGAATATGATTGATAATATTGATAAATAATCAATATGTCCATTTTATTTGGTTGTTTAGTTGGTAAATATGAATATGATCGACTGTCATTATGGTGATCTAGGTTTAACGAGAAACTTTTTATAATAAATGTTACCATTAACATTGGTGTATTAAAAATTTGTGAAACTAATTCTGATAGACATGCACGTTGATATATATAAAAGGTAAATATGAATTATAATTTTTAATTGTGATTTAATTTCACTTATAGTTTTACACATTGAAATGACTTGAAACTCAAATAACAACATGCGTGCTGTTAATGCATATGCACGAGTTCTGTCTGCAGTGTCTTAATGCCACTATGATGTAAGACCATATGATTTTTCTGATGTAAGGCCATATGATTTAAGCGATTATACATTATAGTAAGGGAGTGTTTTTTAACATTTAAAACAACTTTCAGAAGTATTTATTCTTAAAGCTCCCTCTCACACCTTTTGAAAATAAGTGCACGCCCTAAATTGGTTTTTGCACACAAGGGCTATCCACTCTAGTGGATTTTGTAAGATATTTGGACGCCGGAGTTCTTTGGAAATTTGAAGTAAAAGTAAGCATTGACCCCACTCCGTTTCAAATTTCAATTGAAAAAAAGGCGGTCAACTAAGTCATGCACCCAATTTCTGCTCCTTTAAACATCAGTTGGCAGGAAAGAGGATAGAAAATCCTATCTTTTCTGCTGTGCCCTACGCTTCATGTCAGCTGAGAGAGATAGGGCAGCTGCATCCATAATGGCTATGTTTTAAAAAGAACCGGTCCTCTATTCGGACAGGCCACCGAACCGGTCCAAAGCATCCGCCCGCCATGGTTGAAAAGCGGCCACGAACCGGCCAGAAACGCTAAAAGCGGTGAAGCGGATGAAACGGCGAACCGCCGGTCGAGCGTAAAAAAAAATTGAGATCAGCCCTTATTTGGTGCAGTCGCAAATACCTTGTTTTCTCTCTCATTATTAAAGGAGTAGTCTGCAGGGAGAGGGAAGATGGCGCAGCTGCTGCATAACTCTTTTTTTTGTAATCTAGGTTTTTTTTTTTTTCTTTCTTAAATTAAAGTCGGCCTATTGCATTGTTCTCCTTTCTCAATAATACTAATGGGCCCTTAAATCAAAAAATAAATAAAAAAAATACTAATGGACCAAGTGTGTTTTTGGCTGGAAAGGGATGAAATTTAGTTTTGAATTTAAAAATGTAAAACTTTAATTAATATTAATATATATATATATATATATATATATATTTAAATTTGTTTGAATTTTTAAATACTTAATTTAGTATTTAAATTTGATCTTTAAATTACATTATTAGATGTATGTTTATTTATTTATTTTATCATAATTTATTCATCAAATATATTATTACAAGTGGAAAAATATAAATGATGAAGAATAATTTATATATTTAATCATATATATTTATGACGTCATACCGATTCAACCGTTTTAAAAACGGTCAGACCCGATTGGACCGGTCCGACCGAAAGCGTTAAGGCTGTCTGAACCGATCGCCGCTTCCACTTTTAAAACATAGCATAATGGGCGACCTCTTAACTGTTTACACGCTCTCTCACAATAGGATTCTACCATTTTTTAAAAATCTATTTTAATGCAAAAAATATTTTTTATCTTCTATCTATATAACTCACAATTAATTTTAACATCAACATTCATTTAATATTTACACCTATTTTGCTTTAAAACATAATTTAATATTCTTGTTATTGATATTTCTCTATTTTATTCATGAGTTCGCTTATTATTATGATTGGTTATATATCTATCACTGTAAGTAATTGAAATTTTTCGCTTTGATTTGAATTGTCTATTTTTTTTTTGGAGATATTAATTAAAGTGCTGGAATTTTACTTGTTCAAATGACATGATCAATTATATTAATTAATTCATATGTTGATGCATAATTATTGAAATGAGAGTTGAATATTTAATGCTAATATGTATGGTGTGAGTTTTAAACTTTTAATCATTCAATTTGTGTTTGTTATGTTTTATTTATCGAAGTATTCTTTTGTTAATTTTATAGATTAAAATTCATAGATGCAAAATAAATGCACCTACAAGAATCGAATCTGTAACATGAATCGATGAATTTCAAAAGGTGACAATGGGTTGTAATCGCGAACAAGCTTCTCTCCAGAATCAACAATTACATGCAGAACACACCAGATGAGTCTTAGGGGCGGGCAGTCCGACGCTCAAGTCAGACTACCGGAAAATCACGCTAATAATGTGTAAAGTTAACTTAATGATAAAAACTCTCTCTATATCAATCTCTCACTCAGGATTTCCTCAGGATTCTCTCATGTTTTCACTCAAAGCATGCAAAAATGATATGAATGCGTTTAACTTTCCAATTTATAATAACGTCAATATATGTGTGTTATTGTAAGTAGATGAATGTAAAATAACATATATATGATACCTGTCTGCCACCGTTTAACTATCTTATCTTTCGTGGGCTGCGTGGATTAAGTCCATGACCTCCTCGGCCCTCGTTGTTTAGAGAATATCTCAACTGATTCCTCCTTCCCTTCGGCTTCTGAACACATCTCCACAAATCAACCTCTCGCACGAATATCTCTCTTAACGCTTCTTACATCAAGGGTTGACCAAGTCAACCTCCTCTCCTATTAGTCCATCTCCTCATTTGCTCAGCCAAACCCCTAAAATCTCTCAATAACCCAAAGACTATGTTACACGCAAAAGGAATATCATTCCCAATCGTGCGTAAGACGCTAATTACCTTTCAAAACGTGGTATCCTTTTCGTGGCTTAATCCCAAGGAATTTTATTCCCAGTCAAATATTCCTCAATGTCTGGTCAATTCTTATCCACATAGCTGGAGCTCCAGATTTCTCGGAGCTCTTGTCTCAAGAAAACCCTTGAGGGTATTCGCCCAAATGTCACAATCTCAACATCCTTACACACGTGTTATCATCTAAAAAATAGACGATATTGTTGATGGTAAACAATTAACAATTCTGATGTGGCTTGTGGAATTTTACCACTAAATAAAAATATTTAAAATTTGAAAAGTATTAGTTGAATATGCTCAAAGGTATTAGTTGAGATAATATGACTTTTTGGCATTAGAATTAAGATCTCTTTACATGTGTGGACTATATATGAGTCATATTTATACAAATTATAAGCATGATCTGTCATTGTTACATTAACTTGGTCTTAAATAAGACCAAGTGTCTCTTTTATCTATTAAAACTAGGTGACTCATGACTTAATGTCTAAACAAATGAACAGTCAACTTTGCCAGGAAAATATTTAAAGGTATTAGTTGGGAAAATAGGGATTTAAATCGATTTGGTCCCATAACTTTGGACCTTTATTGAAATGGTCCCGTATATATCTCATGTTTCAATTTAGTCCTGTATGTTTTCAATTTGTGCCAATTTAGTCCCAAAAGGAGGCCGGTCAAACTAGACAAAAACGACGTCGTTTTTTTTAGGGGCGTGTTTTGTCTGCAGCCCCTAATTCGATCGAAAATCTTTGACTTGCATCGATTTGGACCGTGTGACGCCACGTGTGTATTTTTCAATTAAAAAATAAAAAAAAAATAAAATTACACATCATTAAATAAAAATAAAATAAATCAATTTTAAATTAAATTAAATTGAGAATACAATATAAAATAAATAAAAAATCTAAATTAAATGAAAATAGGAAGCTTCACGAAACAATCCCACCCCAAAATTAAAATTAGAATTATACTAACACTTCCACTAACATTCCAAACGCTAGCTTGTGCCCTCAAAAAAACGCCGTCTGACATGAATTTATCGCTCCCCGAAATTAACCGACCTTGGAGGACCCAAGATACACCACCGTCGGGAGGGTCCAATCGCCGAGAGGTTACCGCCAGCATTCTGTTTTAACGGGGTTTATGCAAAGAAGTGCCGTGCCTTTCCCTGCATCTCCTCCGCGCCACACTTTGATTGTTTTATCCGACCCGTTTAATCCGGCGAGCATAGTTGAGATCGTCGTGGGCATCGACGATTCGAGGCATTTCGAATCGGCGATTCGCCACACTTTAATTGTTTTATCCCGAGCGATATAGGAGATTTACGTCTTCACTCAAACCGAGGGGCGAAATTGCGTCGATGTGTTTGATCCGGATCGCGGCGGGTTTTTACTCACCGGCGTAATTCTTTGGGTTTGAATGATTTCTTCACTTTTGCCTTCAATGCTCAGAATGTCCCGATCCGCTTTGTAGAGTCTCGGATCCTTCTTTGGGATATTTTCAACACCCCGATTTTGCCATCCCGGTGGCCAAAAAAACCGTTCTCCCATGATTATAATGGCTTTGACCAACCCGAATTGATTTGAACCCGAGAATTCCTTCCGTTTCGTGTTTGTTAGTATAATTCTAATTTTAATTTTGGGGGTGGGATTGTTTCGAAAGCTTCCTATTTTCATTTAATTTAGATTTTTTATTTATTTTATATTGTATTCCAATTTAATTTAATTTAAAATTGATTTATTTTATTTTTATTTAATGATGTGTAATTTTATTTTTCTTTTTTTTCATTTTTTAATTGGCAAAATACACACATGTGGCGTGTCCGCGTCCAAATCGATGCAAAAAGATTTCGATCATCGAAATTAGGGGCACGCGTGCAAAACACGCCCAAAAAAAACGACGTCGTTTTGTCTAGGTTGACCGGTCTCCGGCGTCTTGGGACTAAATTGGCACAAATTAAAAATATACGGGACTAAATTGAAACATATGATATATACGGGACTATTTCAATAAAGGTCCAAAGTTATGGGACCAAATCGATTTAAATCCCTGGGAGAATATGCCTTTTTTACTTTAGAATTCAGATCTTAAATAATTTTATTTGGTGGTCAAATTCAATCAGCCATATTAATCTTTGACTATCAACCGTTATTTGTACCACATCAAAGATATCTTATCTTGTTTAATTATTGCTCAATATACTCAATTGTTCTATCACTGTCGGTTGTAGATAAATGGTTATAATTAACAAGGGTGTAGAAGTTGAAAATTGATAGTCGGACGGATATGGACCGCCTAGCGCCTAGGCCGTCTAGGCGGGGACTAGTTGCCGTAGTCGGTTCGTTTTATTTTTTATTTTTTTTCATCTAAATATGTTTTATTTACTATTTATCAATATATTATAAAAAATACACTTCAAAATTAATTAATAAATTAATTATACAACCGCCTAAATCTAGATAACAATTTAAACATATTTTTTTATATCTATTATCCATTATAGAGTACAAGAAAATTAATTTAACATAAAAAAACTAAACAAATTTGTATTTTGGAATTTTAGGGTAGTGAAAATTATCAATATTTATCTTACCATCATTTTATTCTAAGAACAAAGTTTCTCATTATCAAAAAATACCTTGGTGTTGGACACCTAGCTCTCGACTTAATCGTCTAACTCCCGACCGGTCACCTAGGCGGCGCCTAGGCAAAATCGATTCGACCGACGACTGTCTAGCGCCTAGACGCCGACTAAGCGGGGACTAGTCGGAACTTTTACATCATTGATAATTAAAGGACCAAGTGTTCAATTTTCTGAGAGTACGAGCGTGACTAGAAATATTATATTCTTGTTTACATGACTAAGTGCCAGTATTGTTGTCAGCTTAGTCTATCATATGGACTAGTTAATTATGAAGCGTTTTTTTAATAAATATTAATAGGTCAGAGACAAAGCCGTGGTTTCAAATCCTGCATTCAGAAATTAATATAAATTAGTCTTAATTTAGTAGTAATAACTAACACTCAATTCATAAACTGTGCGACTGGTCTTAATTTAAAATTGTTGAAATTAATTCAATACACTCTTTGAATGGTGACACATTAAAACATTATTACATGAAAATACAAAAAAACAGAGAGGATTACAACCAAGGGCAAGCATAAAGATTTATGTGGTGTATCAGTTGGAAGGATTGTATGGCGTAGGGATGAGGACGACCGGATTCTTCCTGGCAGTAGTAAGTCCTCCCAACTCAATAACGTCGACGTCAGCAGGCGTCATTCCTTTTGGCAAACTCCAGTCAAAATGGTAAAGAAGCTGAGACATCATGTACTCAATGTTTGACAATCCCATTGTCATGCCGGGGCAAATCCTCTTTCCAGCCCCGAACGGCAGGAAATCGAAGTCGTTCCCCAAGAAGTCTTGATGAGCAGATTCCTCGAATCTCTCTGGGAAAAAGGTTTCGGGATCCTTCCAGTACTTTGGATCCCTCTGCATTGAGTAGACGTTCATCGCCACTCTGGTCCTCTTCGGGATTGTGTACCCTGCCACTATTCTGTCTTCGTCCCTGCATTCTCTTGAGATTATCGGAACAATTGGGTGAAGCCTCAGTGACTCTTTGATCACTAACTTCATGTATTTTAGGCCCTGCAGATCCCGCTCTTCCATTGTCGTCTTCCCCTTGAAAGCACTTCTTATTTCGTCCTGTAATTTTGCCAGTATACGCGGTTGTCTCATCATCTCTGTCATCATCCACACCATAACAGTGGAATTAGTTTCAGTTCCAGCAGTAAACATGTCCTGCAAAACATAAAAGCAGCAGAGTGATTAATTATACAAGTCTCTCAACTAATACTTTTCAGTGAAACAGCTAATACTGTTGTCAATTAACTCACCAGAATGATAGCCTTGATGTTCTCAGTAGTGATGGGAAATTTGAGCTCTCCGGTTTTCTGCATCCTGAGGAATACCTCGACCACATCTTCGCCACCGTACTCTCCGCTCTGGGCAGTTCTATGTTCCTCCACGGCTTGATCGAGAATGGAATCGAGCTTTCCTCTCATGCGCAGCAGCTTATACTTTCTGATACTGAAGAGGTGGAGGAACTTGAAAGTGGGAAAGAGATCAGCAATCTCGAATCCCCCGGCCATGTTGAGTGCGGTGTTCATACAGTTAATCAGGGCATCGCGATCCTTCACACCTTTTCCGAGCGCAGATCTGCACGTGATGTTGCACATGGTGCTCGACATCTTTGCGGTCAGATCCACAGCCTGTCCTGCGGATGACCGCAGAGATTCCACCATATGGGAGATCTCATCCTGCCTAATGTACCCGAACGACTTCACGTTCTTCGCGCTCAGCAACTCCAGAACGCTTATTTTACGCATTTGTCTCCAGAAATCGCCATACGGTGCGAAGGAAAGGTCGGCGTAGTTGTACCACAGAATCTGGACAGAAATGCTGGCACTCCTGTTTGCAAAAGCAGGGTCCTGCGTTTTCATGACATCTTTCGCCACCTCTCGGGATGAAATCACCACCGCGTCCACTTCTCCCAGTTTCAGACTCACGACGGGGCCGTACTTCTGGTTGATTTTGGTCAGTGCTTGGTGGGCTATCTTTCCTGCCAGCAGATGGAGATGCCCAATCACCGGCAGCCTTGGAGGCCCCGGCGGCATATTTTTTGGTTTTCTCTTGGACTTAATTACCAACAAGATAATGAAGGTAATTGACACAACTAAGACACTGCTGCTCAAATGGAAGCTGGGAATCATCATCTCCATGATTGTAAGTAGTCACGTACACTAGCTAATTAATATTTAGCTTGATGTAATTTGTTGTTTGATGAATGCATACATAAATTTGCATATATTTATAGTCGGGTCAGGTCTCACTTGTTTCAAACTTGGTGGCTATATATAAATTAATGGGTTAATTGCAATAGTGATCAGACAAGGTCCGCTGAAGAGAAGTCTGTTGAATCAAAAATACTGAGACTCAGAAGAATCCAGAAGACTCGGAGAACCCTGAAGAACTCAGAAGAAACCTGAGACTCAGAAGAATCCTGAGACTCAGAAGAATCCTGAAGACTCAGAGAAGCCTGAAGACTCAGAAGATCCTGAAGATTATAGCCGTTAGATTCAGCTGACGTGAACCAATGAGAGGAAGACAACAAGTGACACTCGTTTTAGATCGACTTCACCATTATGACTTAACACAAACTTATGTGAATCCGAGTTCACGGTGAACTCTATTTATTAATACCACTGTTATACAAAAAAATTATCATTAATATGCATAAAATTATCACGATTATGCACAAAAATTAATATTGTTTAAAAATTAAAACACTTCTTTGAGCAGTGCTAGTTTTTTTGTATAATAGTGATAATTTTTATACGTAACAGTAATACCGTTCATATATAGACTTGTTGTATAAGAGTATTACTTTTTTGATTTGTATATGTATTAGCTAATAGCATTTGAATTGGTATTTTATTATTTCATTAGATTAAATTATTTGGTATGCTTAAATTTTTTGTGAGATCGAACAATGTATATTGAATACATTTAATTTACGAATTAATTTTTTTTTCCAAGTATTCTATATTATGAAATATAAATAAATAAATGTATTTTTATCAAATCGCATCCTTAAATTGGAATTCCGATACGCATACCCATGCAACATGGGTGATAGGTTTCTAGTTGTTTATAATTGGAGTTTGAAATATTACATACTAGCTAGTCACTAAAATTTTAATGACTAAAATATTGACAAGGTGTCAATATTGAATATTGAATCTGAGAACGTTGAATAATGTAGTTGGATATAATTAAGTGCATTATAAATATTGCACACAAGTACACTTGTTTTCCTTTAGGACCAGCTTTTGGTATTTGGATATAATTGAGTGCATTATAAATATTGCACACTAGTACACTTGTTTTCCTTTAGGATCCATTTTTAGTATGACTAGTGAATGATAATAGTAATGAGTATAATTGAAGGGTCAATCACTAAAGGTTGTTGATTATATATTATTGCTTGCTTAAAACATGAACAATGAGTATCATGTGAGGTGGATTGAATGAGTGAGGGTAATCAATTGCTTACTTCTATTCTCATTATTTGTGTACCAAAACTACCAAGCAACATCAACATAAGTGATTTCAATTACCACTTTCATTACCCCAACTAAACGGGCCTTAATAGATACTCAATTTTACAAATTTAAATAAGATAAATAATATAAATAGAAAGGGAAAAGAAAGTTTATGCTCCTGTAGGAATTGGAAAATGAAAATCAAAGTCTATCTAATCTATGTTATCTAACAATTAGAGTTAAAAAATGCTGAGAAATGAGGTACCTGAAAAGCATGTTTTAGGTGAGAGCGTGTGTTTTTGGTGGCTGACGATAATGTTGATTTCGTTTTAGCTGCTGTCCAATTCTCCTTTCATACGAGTTAAGGTACAACTTAACATAAATTATATCTACACGCTTTAAAGTATTAAATTGTCAATGTCCAATTTACACTTCATCTCATACAAGTTGCCTCATTTTTTAAATTTGACCTCAGTTCGACATTTGAGGGGATAATTTTATATCTATCAAATGAGGAATTTATCCATCATTAACAAAAAATGATTCACTTTGCCTTATTTCTGTTTCGTTTCGTCCAAATTTTAACTGCACATTTTCTTAAATGAAAATATCTATTTTAACTCATACCCTTCAAACATCTACTTATTTACCATATAACATTCTCTCATACCTTCAACACTTTATCACTTTTAATAAATATTATTCAACTCTTCAATAAAGTTAAATTGTCTTTCAATCCCCAAAACTTTATCACCTAAAATACTAATAAACAACTATTTCTTATATTCTGAGTACACAATAAACATGCGGTTAAGATTGAGACGGAGGAAGTAATCCCTCCGTCTCTACTACAATTTTCTCCTTTTTTTTTTAATCCGTCCCCATAATAAGTTTTACTTTTATAAAAATGAAAATAATAACTCTACTATCCCTAATTTTTATCCTTACTTTTCATACAATATTACAAATCTAATGGACACTCACTATTCCACTCATTACCCCAATGCATTTTTTTTTCCCTCTCTATATATATAACTATCCTTTTTTTTTTATTATTTTATTATAAATTTTTTAAACAAATTAATAAAAAAATAAAAAATTTATACCGGGTCGGAGGAGTAATATTTATTGGATGGATAATGTAGATGATTATAGACTGAAAGATACGGTTCTGTTTGCTGCGAGAGAGCTTATAATGGTGACAAAAGGCAGCAACTTTGCTTGACTTGTTCAAACACGTGGCGCTCGGCTATTTGAGGCTTTTTTTTTCTTTCAGATTAATTAATTCCAATGGCTGATGTATGTGGTTCAGATGAAATGGGCGTGGCCGAAAGGAAACAACCTTCCCCCACCAATTTAGTTCAACACTCAACAAAGACTGCAAAAATAATTCTAAAAAAAAAAGACTGCATATACAAAATGTCTTGAAAATTGAAATTGGGCCCGCGCGGACGACAGATTCTTTTCCCCTCTCTCTTTGTTCAATCATATACACTGAACTTGCGCTTATAAAAAGGAAAAAAAAATTAAAAAAAGAAAAGAAAAATGCAGCTTGCAATTTCCACTCTTGTCGCCGTTGTCGGTCAACAATCTTGCTTTTCTATTTAATACTCATTTCTTGTTTTTTTTTTATCTAAAGTCAAAATATATAAATAAATAATTAAAAATAGAGTAAAAGGGCGCTAAATCCGTTAAAGATTATTATTTTTTAAATCCAGTAACTTTGAATTACTTAGAAATTGATCTAAGTTGTTTTGACATTCTGATTTTTAGTCAAGTAAACATTTGAAAATTCTAAATTTGGTTCAAGAATTGTGAATGAGATCACCTATTCCATAATTAATGTTCCACTTTATATTTCATAATATGGATGGATGATACGTGAAATAATAAAAATTATCCAACAGACCACCAT
The DNA here is from genome assembly GCA_037126765.1 of Stenogyne calaminthoides. NCBI lineage: Eukaryota > Viridiplantae > Streptophyta > Magnoliopsida > Lamiales > Lamiaceae > Stenogyne > Stenogyne calaminthoides. Next base: position 3,459,138 of record JBBCBC010000001.1, on the reverse strand, counting down.
TCCCTGGATCCATGTGTTAAAATTTAAAAAGAGTAAAACACCAATGAAATACGAAAAGTGAAAAAAGAGAATCGAACCGGCTCCAGAAGATTATCGAAATAATTGTTGTAAATATATTAAACTGTGAACATTACTTTTATGGACTTTACAACTCTAGGGCTTTTATGGCTACAACTCAATTGTTAGAATATATAGGTCATTATAATGTATTGTCGTTAACTGAGAAATTGAGGAATCTTCTTGGCTTGATACTGCCCCCACATGTAGTCATTTTGACAAACTGGGTTAACAAATTTGTGTTTTGTGTTCTTTTTTTGATCTTATTCTTTATTTTAATCTGCCACATGTGTATTTATTATTTTGGATTATATTTTTTTTTAGTTCAATAACTTTGCACTATTTTGAAATTGGTCTCAATTATTTTGAATTTTTTATTTTGGTCTTGTAAGATTACAAAAATTTTGAAATTGGTCCAGGAACTGGTCAAGCAGGTTTCGAACCGGCAACTTGCCACGTGTGTATTTTTTAATTTTATTTTTAATATGTCATCTAACATTTTTAATCTAAAATATTTGATGGCGGTCCGGATCGAGTTTTAGTATAATTTTGGATATAGCAACTTATAAAATCAAATATCTGAAAATTGCGGGTTACTACAGCGGGCAATTTGAGATTTGAATATTGAATTTTTGGGTTGGTTTTGGTATGACCTGACTTTTTATAAGTTGCTATATCCAAAATCCAACACAAAACTTGATTCGGACTTGTTTTCGGATATTTTAGATTAAAAAAGTCAAAATGACATTAAAAAAAATGATAAATTTTTTTTTACACATTTGGAAGATTACCGATTTGATAACATGTTGAAGCAGGTTCCTAGGCCAATTACAAAATTTTCAAACACTAACAGAATTAAAATATAAAAGTCAAAACAATCGAGATTAATTTTAAAACGGTGCAAAGTTATTAAATTATAAAAAAATATAATACAAAAAAAAATTATGTATATATATACACACATAGCAGGTTACCTGGAACTGATTCATGGGTTAATTTCAAAATTTCTAAACTTACAAGAATAAAATTAAAAAGTCAAAAAAAATCAGGACCAACTTTACAACGATCAAAACTTATTGAACTAATAAAAAAAATTCTCATATATTAACCTACATTCTACAGCCACCGCATTACAGCTTTGAAGAAAAACATTCAATCGAATTACAAAACCAATCAGATTTTCAGTTGCTAGTGGCTTGATCACGCGCTGCATCTTTCTCCTTTTGGACACCGCCGAGACAGGCCATTGCTAAATTGGACATTTTTTTTTTAAATTCTTTTTTGAGGAAGCTAAATTGGACTTTGAATTGTCGAGATGGCCATAAAAATTAGGCTGCTAAATTTGTTTTTGGGCTTAAACAAATCTCCTTTACCAAATTATTTTTTCCTCGAACTTGACTCGTTTTGCTCCTCATCTAAACCCCTTTGATTACGATCATAATTGCAATTTTAATCGCATATAAATCTTGATCTCTTTTGTTATTGATACCAAATTATTGTGATTTTGATCTCTTTTGTTATTGAAAATGTTATTAATCACATTATTTTCGAGAATGTGATATAGTGCGGAGGAAACAAGTAAAAGTGTCCAATGTTGGACACTATATCATAAATGTACTTAAAAAATGATCATATACCAAACTAGGGGTAAGTGAGCCAAGCTTGCTCGTCATGAGTTACTCATACTTCGACTCTGTTTCCAACAGATTTATCATGATTTGTCGTCGCATATGTTTTGTCATATATTTTGCTCACGATTTATCGTCAGTACGGCCCTTCTTTATATAAAGGACACTCTTCATTGTAAAAAACTAATGTTTCCCCATTCGGCGGACCAACAACTATATTTCAATCACAATTATTTGTTTGGTGGTCAAATTCAACAAGCCACATCGAATCGATAAATATTTGACCACCAAACAAATAATTAATTGAATATGATTTATTTAGAACCGTAGTTCTTCCCTCGCATATGGTTGTTGGTCTTTATAAGAGGAATTTGGGAAACATTCCGGTTTTTTTTTTTAAAGGAAGAGCGAGGTCCTTTATATAAAGAAACCAAAGACGAATGTTCGTCAAGCATAAAGCATGACAAAACCATATTTTAGGGGAAGAACGACAAATCATCTTCGCGGTGACCTTTGACCTCCCGTTGATTAATTATTTCAGTGGTGGTCAAATTCCCAAGCCGACGGATGATAATTTGTCCTGACCGACGCAAACAAATAAATTTGGTGATGCCGACGCGGGGATAAATCCGTGACAACAATAGCCCCTAAGATCCGGCTGCGGACGCTGTTCGAGTTCGATCTTGAATCATGTCTCGACCGTGATTTTATCTTTTGTTGCATCTGCAATCACATTTATTTGCCTCCGAGCTGCTTTGATGCCGATGAGATCTTGATCGCTCGTAATGAGCCCCCGTGATAGAGGATCTTACATTTTCGCGCCGATCGATCTTGTTTGTGCTTTCGTACTTGAGCCCCGTTATCTGAAGTCTTTTCGATGGATCGTCGTTCGAGGGGAGCGTCGTCAGACGAAGTCTTTTTCTTTCGTGCTTCGAGGGAAGATCCGTCGCATAAGTCTTTTTTGTGCTCATACATCGAGGGAGCCCCATCAGACGAAGTTTTTTCTCGGCTCAGATTGTGAGCCCCACAGATGAATTGTGCCTTTTTATACTGTGAGCTGAGGGGAGCCCCTGGCTGGCATTTGAAGTCTTATCTATTTTTTGCGCCGCCATCGACATCACTTACGTCCGAAAGTTTTTGCGAGACTTTTCCCTCTAGATCGCTCTTACTAGTCAGGTGATCTATAGGAGTAAATTTTGGCGCTGGCAGTTTAATTTACTACCACGAAGGGGCCATAATTTTTACCCCGTGATAAATCGTCCTCGATCGAATTATGGGTTCTTACAAGAGGACAAAGTCACGGCGCAGCAGTTAACGCCGATAGAGGCGAACCGTCACGCCTAAACAAAGAGCCAATGCCGAGAAGGCTGGGCAGTCGACGCCAGAACGATTAACGCTATAAATATTTATCTCGCCGCTCGATGGCGAGAGCATTACCAACGGAATACGACGATCAAAATGGGATAACGCCTAAAAGGCGGCAGATCAATGTCGAAGGCGGATGAACGCCGAGGCGAATAATCTCATCGCCCAAGATGGCGGGAGCGCTTTTCGCCCGAATTACGCATCGCCCGTCACGGAAAATAACGCCTAAAAGGCGCGTATCAATCTCAGAAAAGCGATGAACACCGGAGGCGAATGATCTCGGGGAAGCAAGAGATGGCGAGAGGAAGCTTCAGCGAATCTAGCATCGCCCGACGCGGAAGGGCCCGCTAAAAAACCTGAAGCATCAGCAGTAAAAAAGCGAGGACGAACGTCGAGGGCGAATGATCCCATCGAGATGGCGCAGGAGCGCTTCGGCGGAATACGTTCACCGTCACGGAAGGACCCAGCGCTAAAAGGTTAGCGGATGAACGTCGTAAAGGCGATGAACGCCGGGAGGCGAATGATCGTCGCCCAGATGGGCGGTGAATAAGCCGCTTCAGCAATCTGTCGCCGGGAAGGCTAAAAAAGGCGAATGATCAACGCCAGAAGCCGGACGAACACCGAGGGCGACGATTCTGCCGCCAGACGGCGAGGAAAGCCGCCGCCGGCAAAATACGCGCCGCCGACGGGGGAAGGCCAAGATAAAAGGCGGGCATCAATGTCGAAGGCGGATGAACGCCGGAGGGCTTAATGATCTGCCGCCAAGATGGCGGTGGGAGCCGCTTCTCGGGCGGAATATGCCGCTGCCGACGCGAAGGCCAGCGCTTAAAAGCGGGCGATCAACTCCTCAGAAAGCGAGGATTTAACACCGAGGGGCGAAGTGATCTTTGTCGCCGTATGGTGAGGAAGCCGGGCGGAATACGCGACGCCGATGCTGAAGGCCAAGACCTAAAAAGGCGCGTATCAACACCGTAGCGGGCGGATTTAACGCGGCTGGCGAATGATCTCTGCCGCTGAACGGCGGCGGAGCGCTTCGCCAATGAATACGCAACGCCGAAAGGAAAGGTCAACGCCGAAGGCTGCATTGGGTCAACGTCGGGCATAATCGTCGGGTATTACTTGGTAGCCAAAGGCGAGGCATGTCGTCGTAGAAGGCGGGCCGTCTCATCGGCCCGAGATGGCGAAATTAACCGCTTCGGCAGAATACCGCGTCGCCCGTCACGGAAGCGATTCACAAAAATTGGCGAATCAATATCGTAAAGCGAGATGAATCTTAGGAGAAGCGAATGATCTCGTCGTAGAAAAAAGCGGTAATGCCACGCCGAGGTAGAGCATAATAAATCATTTGAGAAGCGAATGATCTCGTCACCAAGATGGCGGCGGCTTATTTCGGCGAATATGCATCGGCCGTCACCCGGAAAGGTCGATGCCTAAAGCTGACGAGATCAACCGTAAAGCGGGTAAACAGCCGGGAAGAAGCGAATGATCTAATCGCCCAAGGTGAAACATCGCTCGTGATCACCGTCGATGTGGAAGGCAGCGCAAAAAAGCGGCGAAGCGAATCAATCTCGTAAAGCGGATGAAGCAAAGGTGAATGATCTCGTTAAGCCAGATAAGCGAAATGACTCATCGGCCCGAATCTGTGTCATGATGCGGAAGCGTATAAAACCGTGAATCAATGCCGTAAGCGGCATTACTGCGAGCCGAGGCGAGCATAATCATCGCCCAGCGGTATTGCGGTCAGGAAGCGAGCATAATGCGTCTCCGAAAAATTAGGCTGTGCGATCATAGAGAGGTGGAGCATAATACGTCGTAGAAAAGGCGGTATTACCATAGCAGGGGCGGGCATGTCGTCGCCGAAAAATCTCACGGTATTCTACGCCGAGGAGGCGGGCATAATCGTCACCGAGAAGGCGGTAGTGCCACGCCGAGGAGGCGGGAATAATCATCGCCGAGAAGGCGGTAGTGCCACGCCGAGGAGGCGGGCATAATCATCGCCAAGAAGGCGGTGTGAAGTCTCCGACGAGCACATCATTTCGCTCCCGAGCGAGCACAATGTTGAACTCTCGTGTGTTCGCCTGATGGTGTGGTGCGTGCTTTCGCTTTGAGGTGACGAAGACGTAGTCGCCTTCGGGGTTGCCCCGTATGCTTTCGCCCGCTGGTAAGCCTTTTTCTTGATCTGCTTGCTATCAAGGTTGTGCTCGACACCACCCTGCCGGAGACCTCAGATAAATAGCCCAAGTGGTTTTTTTGTAATTTGGCCGGTAGTGCCATTTTCTTCTGAATGAAATCGAACATGATATATGTCCTTGTGTTCAACCTGACTTCTTTGGTTTTTGAATCGTCTTATTTAGTTGCAATTGGATTGGTCGTCTTATTTTGCTGCAACCAGATGGGTTAACTTATGTGCAATCCCCCCTTTTTCTTTTGTGATCGTCTTATATTTGCTGCGATCGTCTTATCTGCTCGGGCCGTCTTATTTAGCTGCGACCCTGTACCAATTGCTCTCTTTGTTGCGGGCATCTGTAAGTACGAACTGTTTCGCCAGGTGAACACAAGACTCAGCTCGTTCGTCTTTGTTTGGGTCGTCCGGCTTAGGTGCGACCATTTGTTGGCACGGCCAAAATGAATAATGAGAAGCCACGAGGACATATATGCCTCCACTTTTAATGTGTGTGACAAGTATATAAGTTGCAGCATATTAAAATGACGTTATCTGAATAAACCTGGTGGGGTGGGCAAAATGACTGCCCGTAGATTCTTTGAGTAGCTCGCGAGACTCCGGGTGCTCGTCCAATTTTTTTACCGCCGCCCACTTTTTTTTTTTTTTTTTGGGCAAAATCGGGCCCACAAATGACATAAATTCAAGGTCTACTCGAACAAAGAGCCCCAAAGGTTTAGTAGAAATAACCCACCCCATACTTACTTCAAAACTTGGGCGAAAAAATGGGTTGTATTTACTTTTTGTAAATAATATCCCGGGTCGAAAATTTATTTCACCGCAACTGGGCCCAACAAATTAATCCAAATTAAAAAGATCTGGGCCCAATACTTTATTAAATAAAATACAGCCCAAAACTTAAATATCGCAACCCAACACTTATAAAACTAGCCTACATAAATGATATTAAAACAAGGCCCAATCCCCGATTCCCCGTGGGCTCATTTCAATCCCAATCTTCCCGCACACACTCCACACACACGCTGTACCTTATCCCATCTTCAAAAGCGCGCCGTAAATCTTGTTTGACGAGCTCACGCCCAACGCCACGTGTCCTACCACGCCGGCGCCATATTGTTCGATCTCTCCGGGCCGCGGTTTCGACGACATTTTCGGTGGTTCGTGGATTCGCCCGATTAGCATGGGATCGGTGTGGTAATGAATTATCTGAATTACGAGCTATGGTGGTGCGGTGATTCTGTCGAGCCTTCCAAAGAAGTTGATGGTAGGGTCAGTAACCGCCGGCGCGTCAGCAGTGGAAGTAAAACAATGGCGTAATTCTGTGAGCTTCTGGCGTTAACTAATTTACTCTTATCGCATGACGACGATTTTGAGCCGAGGCCTTGCGCCTTGTCATCTTCTTCTTCTCTCTTTTCTTCTTCCGTATGTATATGTGTATGTATACATGGGTTTATGTGTTCTTGTTTTGACGAATCTGTAGGTTTGGAATTGTGAATTTTTGGGTGGGTTAGAAATTTTTCTGGGTTTGTTTTTGCTTTTGGATTCGGAGGTTCGTCCATGTTCTTGATGATTTTTCAAACGGTATCCTCCTTCTAGCGCCAATTGTTGATAGTCAAATATTTATCGATTCTGATGTGGCTTGTTGAATTTGACCACCAAACAAATAATTAATTGAACAAGAACACTGAGGGAAGAACCGTAGTTCTTCCCTGAAATATGGTTGTTGGTATATAAGAGGAATGAGGGAAACATTCCAGAGTTTTTTTTTACAATGAAGAGTGAGGTCCTTTATATAAAGAGGACCAGCACGACAAATCATAAGCATAAAGCATGACAAAACATATGCGTAAAGCACGACAAATCATCTTCTGTGTGACCCTTGACCTCCTGTTGGATCGGGTCGATTCAGGTCTTTGTGGGCCCTGCTGATGTGTGATAAATCTGGTGACGTTGACGTGTGATAAATCTGGTGACAACAGAGTCGAGTATGAGTAACTCGCGAGCAAGCTTGGCTCACTTACCCCTAGTTTGGTATATGATCATTTTTTAAGTACATTTATGATATAGTGTCCAACATTGGACACTTTTAATTGTTTCCTCCTCACTATATCACATTCTCGAAAATAATGTGATTAATAACATTTTCAATAACAAAAGAGATCAAAACCACAATAATTTGGTATCAATAACGAAAGAGATCAAGATTTATATGCGATTAAAATTGCAATTATGATCGTAATCAAAGGGGTTTAGATGAGGAGCAAAACGAGTCAAGTTCGAGGAAAAAATAATTTGGTAAAGGAGATTTGTTTAAGCCCAAAAACAAATTTAGCAGCCTAATTTTTATGGCCATCTCGACAATTCAAAGTCCAATTTAGCTTCCTCAAAAAAGAATTTTAAAAAAAAATGTCCAATTTAGCAATGGCCTGTCTCGGCGGTGTCCAAAAGGAGAAAGATGCAGCGCGTGATCAAGCCACTAGCAACTGAAAATCTGATTGGTTTTGTAATTCGATTGAATGTTTTTCTTCAAAGCTGTAATGCGGTGGCTGTAAAATGTAGGTTAATATATGAGAATTTTTTTTTATTAGTTCAATAAGTTTTGATCGTTGTAAAGTTGGTCCTGATTTTTTTTTACTTTTTAATTTTATTCTTGTAAGTTTAGAAATTTTGAAATTAACCCATGAACCAGTTCCAGGTAACCTGCTATGTGTGTATATATATACATAATTTTTTTTTTGTATTATATTTTTTTATAATTTAATAACTTTGCACCGTTTTAGAATTAATCTCGATTGTTTTGACTTTTATATTTTAATTCTGTTAGTGTTTGAAAATTTTGTAATTGGCCTAAGAACCTGCTTCAACATGTTATCAAATCGGTAATCTTCCAAATGTGTAAAAAAAAAATTATCATTTTTTTTAATGTCATTTTGACTTTTTTAATCTAAAATATCCGAAAACAGGTCTGAATCAAGTTTTGTGTTGGATTTTGGATATAGCAACTTATAAAAAGTCAGGTCATACCAAAACCAACCCAAAAATTCAATATTCAGATCTCAAATTGCCCGCTCTAGTAACCCGCAATTTTCAGATATTTGATTTTATAAATTGCTATATCCAAAATTATACTAAAACTCGATCCGGACCGCCATCAAATATTTTAGATTAAAAATGTTAGATGACATATTAAAAAACAAATTAAAAAATACACACGTGGCAAGTTACCGGTTCGAAATCTGCTTGACCAGTTCCTGGACCAATTTCAAAATTTTTGTAATCTTACAAGACCAAAATAAAAAATTCAAAATAATTGAGACCAATTTCAAAATAGTGCAAAGTTATTGAACTAAAAAAAAATATAATCCAAAATAATAAATACACATGTGGCAGGTTAAAATAAAGAATAAGATCAAAAAAAGAACACAAAACACGGATTTGTTAACCCAGTTTGTCAAAATGACTAAATGTGGGTGTTGGGGAATGAGTTGCACAGATCTATTCGGGGTGAATATTTAAATACAAATTTAATTCTTTAATTATTACTAGCATGAATTAATCCTATATTAATTCAAATAAAAATTGCAACAACATATCATGCATATAAAAAAGCACGTAAAACCTACACGACGCGAATCTACGGGTTTACGTGAACGCATTCTCTTGGGATGGCGGATGACTTGATCGAGCGGACTAACCAAAAGGACTTCCCAAGTATTCCCTTAGCCCTTGCTCAACTATCCGTTGGAAGGACACTTGTCGAACAATTAACAAAAGGAAAAAATAAACTTTGTTGCACCACCTTTGTGGATTTGCTAATTTTTCCAGCACATGGAATTGTACTTGGGAAAGATGTTGGGATTATACTGAAAAGTATGCTTTTTACTTTGTATAATCGAAACCTAATTTTCGACTTATTTATCAAAAAATTGTTTATCATCGATGCTTTAAATATGATTGAATGTTATATATATTTCTTTGCATAACTGTTCAATAATTAAATGCGTGTTACATCAGTAGTTAATTTAGTGATACCGGATCACGAAGATTAAATTAACGATCTCTTTGTAACTAAAAAGTACGCCATTCACGACCTAGATGGAAATGAACAACCATCGCGAAAGGTTGAGGTGTAAGGCTCAGATTGGTTTGTCTTGACCAAGAGATTACACTAGTGCATGGTGATCTTGTTGAATAGGACCCTCTGAGGAGGATAAATTCTTGAAATCCAACGAGGAAGAATTAGACCTCGGTGGTTCGTTGTTTCTTAACCTTCGGCCCCTTAAATAGGATCACGTGGGATTGGTAACTATTGCTTTGACTTATCATGGGTAAATAATCGGAGAGATTCAATACTTTTTATCTTGGGCAATATTATTGGTCACATGTGATTGCTAAGATTTAATCTGAAGAATCGCGTGCAAGACGCTTGCTTGATTTGCCCCCTTGGGAGGTTCATAAGCTTTATCATACCAAATCTTGCAAGTGGAATTAGTTTCAAAGATGGATAATAATGTTGAACCGCCTCTCGGTCGAGGACAAAAGATATTAATTAATGTAAAGCTTTCAAATGGCTTGAATTAATTAATGGGCTAGATAATCTTAAACACGAGAAATAATGATCGGAGCCATATTGATCGTAATGTGGGTTAAGATGGATAGTCTGATATTAATTATGTAGTGGGATTTATTAATATATATGGGCTTGAATTATATTGTGGCTCAATATTAGATATTCAAGATCCATTAGAAGGTCCAATCTTAATTCTCCTAAAGGCCCCCCGAGTAACCCAAATGGTAGTCCAATAACCTAAAAAGGTGATTAAAATAAAATAAATATTGTTGCTTAATTTTCCTATGATATTTTCGAAATTTATGGATAAAAGATGGAGAAAGATTTTCTTTGAATTTTGTTATGGAATGAAAATATGTATTCTTGGAATACAAGATTATCTCATTAAATTCAAGAAATCTCCCACTTGGTTATTCATAAGGGATATTTCGAAATTTTGAAAATAGAGGGCAAGAAAGATTTTCTTGATTTTCTTGAAAAGATATTATGGAAGATATGTATTTCTTGAAATACAAGAATATCTCATAAATTCAAGAAGATCCAAATCTTGAAATCTTGCACTCCAAATTTTCGAAAATTCCATATATTGAGGAGGTGGGATTTTTGTGGAATATTTTAATTATGGGAAAAAGAATATAAGGGATATATTCAAGATTTCTTGGTGACCAAGAAAAGTCTTTTCCCACATTGAAATATCACTAAAATTTCGACCACTCCCTCTCCTATAAATAGGGGATGATTAGTTCATTCCCAAGTACAATTCCATGTGCTAGAAAAATTAGCAAATCCACGAAAGTGGTGCAACAAAGTTTATTTTTTCCTTTTGTTAATTGTTCATGAAAGTATCCTTCCAATCGGATTGTCGAGCAAAAAGGCTAAGGGAATACTTGGGAAGTCCTTTTGGTTAGTCCGTCCACCAAAGCCATTTGCCATCCCGAGAGGTACGCTTTCGTAAACCCGTAGATTCCTCAAATGCGTAGGTTTTACGTGGCTTTTTATATGCATGATATGTTGTTGCAATTATTATTTGAATTAATATAGGATTAATTCATGCTAGTAATAATTAATGTATTAAATTTGTATTTAAATATTCACCCCTAATAGATCTGTGCAAACTCATTCCCCAACAAGCGCATCGAGCCACCGCTTTGCTCAATTTTTTAAATTGTAATTTAATTCGTGACATTAAATTTGAAAGTGGATAGTAGAACCGTTAGATCTGCTTTTGCGGTATCCAATTGTCATGGATTTTAATGTTTTATTTTGCATGCATATAAAAGCGTGGTTTTTTAATTCGATTAGCTTCGATTTGTTTTTTGCCTCGTGAAAAATCCACAGTAGACTAGGATTTGTTTATTTGATCAATGTAATTAATTTTCAGATTCAGGATTTATTTTTGAAATAAATTGTAAACCGGATTGGGGAACGGCGGATAAAGAATAGGATTTAAATCCGCAACATGAATGGCAATTCCAAATGGATGATTGTGGGTTGTGCCGAATTCGGGCGATGTCGGGCTTACGATATTTGTGGCATCGCCGGCGGGCTACTCCCAAATCGCCGACTCGCCGATTTCGCCAGTCAAAGCGACCGGCATCAAGGCATCGAATCATGGTATTTAATCGTTCCAATACGGCTTCTGACGCGTACAGGTATCCCGCCGCGAAGCCGGCGCGGGCGGCTCGAGAATTTTTTTCGATAACGAGTGGGAGAAATTCGAGACGTGTTTCTTCAAGATCAAGCCAAGAAAAATCAAACTATGACAATTGGATAATTTGTGCCCAATATGTTTATTTTTTTGCTTTTGCTTGATTTATTTGTGTTATCTTATGCTTTATTTAATTTGTTTAAATGTGTTTGCATGAGGGTTGCCAAATTGAAAAATCTCAACTTCAAAATTACTAAGTATGTTTTAAATAATTAATTGACAATTTTATTCCTGATAATAAAATTGAATTAATTTTGACCTCCATGATTTATTTATTTGTGAATTCTTTTGGAGAAATTCCCCAACCAGATTTTGGTCGAATATAGGTTTCACATGAATGAATTCCAAATGGATGATTGTGGGTTATTACTAGTGGCGGCGATGACCCTCCCAACGAAAGCTCGATCAAAGCAAAATAGTAATCATGTATTTAATCGGGGTTATTACTTAGGTATAAAATTGATATGCATATATTCTCCCAAGTCCCCCGTCGATTTTATATTGGTCATGTGAGCCAACTATTAATCTGGATATTAAAGGTTTGTAAATCGTTTTCTTGTTTGTAACTTTGCTTGAATGTGTTTAAATAATGACCCACCCAACGTGGCTTATTTAAACTGCTTTTGAGATGTTGGTGATGCATTGTTCATATTTTTTTTTGAGATTTTAAATATGATGCATGTGATCGAATCTTGTGATATACTTGTCTTTCAGATATAGTTGTTTATTTCATTCAAAGATGTCGTTACCTTTTTAATCCATTGTTATTATACTTAAAAGTCAATACAATATGTATGGAAACTATATTGATTGGAAAATTATAATTGTCCTAATCGCACAAAAGCACAAGTGGATTTTGACACACCAAAATCGATGAGCCAACCGACGAGTCAAAACACGCGGGACTCGTCGGATCACCTTTGCGAGAGATGTCGTCATTTGAAAATGGTGGAGGGCAAACCCGTAAGGGATTATGTCCTCAAAATAGATGGCCCATCCTGAACAAACTTGAGAATCTGAGCGCAGACATGATCCGGAGACTCGGATGAATTTGGTACTTCACTCTCTGCCTAAAAGTTTTTGAGCATTTTGGCCTCATTTAGCTAATTTGTTGCAAGCTTTTGGTCTCTACCGAAATGATGATAAGGCACCAAACTCAAGCTTTGATTTGCAAGTGGTCCGTCTTCATCTTCTAGGCCAAGGGTAGGCAAGATAAAGAAAGAGGACCAAAGGCCATAAGCAATAAAACTCAATCTTTGCCGAGGCAATGGTAAGATGAGAATGCTTGTTGTGTCGAGGAAAATCCAAAGAGGAAGTGCTTAAGTCTGCGGTGAGAGAGAACAATGGAGGTTTTGCTGTTCCAACCCCAAAAGGGACGAAAAAGAAAGGTAATTCTCACGACTAGTTGTTAAAACTTATTTAGCGGCGCATACCTCTCATTCGTGGGTGGTTGATACGAGATCCACTAATCATGTTGGCTTCACGGGTTCTAAATGATCCCAAGAACTTAGTGGGAGTGAGATCCTCATCACACCGGCAACGCGTTCAGTAGAAGACATTACAATGCTACGTAAATGGCGGATATTGCAATGCTACGGTAGTAACGATTGTTGCAATACTACGCAAGTAGCAGAGACATTGCAATGCTACATGAAAAGCGATTAAGCGATGGGAAAAAAGTGCACCTATCTTTTGAAGATAAAGTTTTTTTTTGAGATTATCTTTATGTTCCCGCTTTTAGAAAGAATTCACTTTCGGTTTCTAAAATTCGATTAAAGGACACTAAGTTTCTTCTAATAAGAATGACATCATTTTTGAAATGATGAGTGTATCTCTATTTACAGGACATTGATGGAAAATCTCTATACAATTAATCATGGCACACCACTCACGAAATGTATCCTATAACACATCAATCAACTTCCGAGAAAAGAAAAACGTTCATCGACGTGAACGAGACACTTCTTTGGCATCTAAGATTAGGTCATATAAATCCAAAGAGGATCCAAAGGTTGGTGAAACATGGTTCACCGGAGCGTCTCCAAGTTGAATCGATTCCAACCCTCGCGAATCATGTTTGGAGGGTAATATGACCAAGAGGGCATTTGGAGCCAAGGAATAGGGCCAAAGAAGTGTTAGAGATCGCTTCCACGATATGTATGTAGTCCAATGTCAACCAAAGCAAGAGGAGGTTATGAGTAATTTTATTGATGATTACTCAAGGTACATTTTCCTTATGAGCATGAATCTGAGACCTTTGAGAAATTCTAAGAATTTAAGGCTCAGCGAGAGAATCATATGGAAAACGATCAAGTCTCTACGATCCGATCGTGGAGGAGAATACCTCAATGATGAGTTTTTGAACTACTTATCCGATGAAGGGATTGTATCCCACTTTCATCGCACCGGAACCCCTCAACAAAATCGGGGTTTGCGGAAATGAAAAGCAACATAATTCTTTTGGAAATGGTTAGATCAATGATGAGTTACGCGGATCTTCCCAAGTCGCTACGGGGTTATGCCTTGGAAACAAATGCTTACATTCTGAACTTGGTGCTATCCAAATCGGTTCCCAAAACTCCCAAAGAATTGTGGACCGGGCGCAAGCCTAGTATGAGACACATGAGAACTTTTGGGGTGTCCGGCCTACATGATGGACAAGGAAGCCGGTAAGTTGGATCCTCGATCAGAATTAAGGTTGTTTGTAGGATACCCAGAGGGAACAAAAGGGTGTATGTTCTATAGTTTCGAAGATCAAAAGGTGGTAAACAACACCCACTTTAGATTTTTGGAAGAAGACTATATGAACCAAAGAAAACCCAGAAGTGAGATTACCTTAAATGAGCTTAGAGGGCAAACCTCATTGCCAACTGTACTAGATGATATACCAAACGATACGTTTTCACAACCGGAACCTCGTCATAGTGGGAGGGTTGTTAGACGGTCCGAGAGATTCATGGGAATAGGAGAGTCCTTGGACTTGATTCCCAGAATCAGACCCATGGACATATGACGAGATACTCCAAGATAAGGATGCAGATTCTTGGCAAACAGCAATGAAAGCCAAAATGGGTTCTATGTTTCATAATAGAGTGTGGGAGCTAGTCGAACCACTTAATGGGGTCAAACCCATTAGATGCAAGTGGGCATTTAAGAGGAAAAAGGGACTGGACGTGAAGGTTGAAACTTTTAAAGCAAGACTAATGGCGAAAGGTTATACTCAGAAAGAAAGGGATCGATTATGAGGAAACTTTTTCGCCCGTAGCCATGCTTAAGTCCATCCGTGTTCTCTTATCGATTCTTTCGCGATTTTGACTTTGAAATCGCAAATGGATGTCAAGACGACTTTCGCTTAACGGAAGTCTTGATGAAGAGATCTATATGCAACAACCCCAAGGTTTCATTGAAACAAAGCCAAGAACATCTTGTTTGTAAGCTCGAAGAAGTCCATTTACTTGGACTCAAATAGCATCCGAGCTTGGAACCAATGTTTTGATCATGTTATAAAGTCTTATGGGTTTTGATCAAAACGAGTTTGAAAGTTGTGTGTAAAAAAGCGTGTCCGGAATGCATTGGTATTCTTAGTACTATACGTAGATGACATTGTGATCATCGGGAACGATGTGAAGGTGTGGTCAGACGTAAGGGCATAGCTTTCAAAACAGTTTGATATGAAAGACTTAGGGAAAACCGGACACATCTTTGAGATCAAGATCACTCGAGATCGCAAGAAAATGATGATCGGGTTATCGCAAGTTTCATACATAGACACTGTCTTGAAATGCTTCAGCATGCATGATTCCAAGAAAGGATTCGTACCTTTCAGATTTGGAATCCATCTATCCAAGAAAATGTTCCCTAAGATGAAAATGAGATAGATGACATGAAAGGTATTCCTTGTGCTTCGACTGTTGGAAACCTTATGTATGCATTGCTGTGTACGAGACCGGATATCTGCTTTGTCGTAGGCATGGTAGCAAGATATCAAAGTAACCCGAGGAAAGCGCATTGACGACGATTAAAAACATTACGAAGTGTCCGAAAAGAACTTCGGGATAGAATGTTGATTTATCGATCGATACTCAATCCCCATCCGCCATACGCATTCTCGGATTTCCAATCGATATAGATTCCAGGAATTATCTACCTCGGTTAGTGTGTTTCCATTTGGGAAGTGTAGCCATCAAATGGACGAGTGGGAAGCAGAAATGCATCACTGACTCAACCATGGGACTCGGGTAAGTAGCTGCTTGTGAAGCAGTGAAAGAACCGATTGGGCTCTAGATCTTCTTAGTGGACTTGGATGGTGTTCTGAATTTGTCTAGCAATATCTGCTGGGGCGCTTGCAAATTCAAGGAACCAAGAGTCCACGAGTCAAACAAACACATTAAAGGAAAGACATCTTATACGAGAAATCGTTAAGAGATGAGATATAGATATGGCAAAGATAAATGCGAGGACAAATAAGCGATCCCATTCACAAAGCGTCCGCCTCTGAATACATTCGAGAGACATGTGAGTGGAATGGGTGTCAAGACCGCCGCTAACTGCTTTTGAGTATAAGTGGGAGAAATTATTAGGTTCGTGTAGGTGACATTAGATGTTACGGACTACTCGAGACGTGTTGCGATATACTTAAAAGCGACTTTTGAGTATAAGTGGGAGATTGTTGGGATTATCTTGAAAAGTATGCTTTTTACTTTGTATAATCGAAACCGAATTTTCGGACTTATTTATCAAATAAATTGTTTATCACCGATGCTTTAAATATGATTGAATGTTATATATATTTACCGCATAACTGTTCAATAATTAAATGCGTGTTACTGCTTGTAGTTAATTTAGTGATACGAGATCACGAAAGATTAAATTAACGGTCCGCATAACTAAAAAGTACGCCATTCACGACCTAGATGGAAATGAACATCCATCGCGAAAAGGTTGAGTGTAAGGCTCGAGATTGGTTTGTCTTGACCAAGAGATTACACGGTCATGACGGATCTGACTGAATAGGACCTCTGAGGAGGATAAATTCTTGAATCCGAACAAGGAAGAATTAGACCTCGATTGGTTCGTTGTTTCTAACCTTCGTCCCTTAAATAGGATCACGTGGGATTGGTAACTATTGCTTTGACTTATCATGGGTAGCGAATCAGAGAGATTCAATACTTTTTATCTTGGGCAATATTATTGGTCACATGTGATTGCTAAGATTTAATACGAAGAATCGTGTGCAAGTATGCTTGCTTGATTTGCCACCTTGGGAGGTTCATAAGCTTTATCATACCAAATCTTGCAAGTGGAATTAGTTTCCGGTATGGATAATAATGTTGAACCGTTCCTCGGCCAAGGACAAAAGATATTAATTAACGGAAAGCTATTTCAGTGGCTTGAATTAATTAATGGGCTAGATAATCTTAAACATGAGAAATAATGACCGGGAGCCATATTGACTGTAATATGGGTTAAGAACTTAAGATGGATAGTGCAATATTAATTATGTAGTGGGATTTATTAATATATATGGGCTTGAATTATATTGTGGCTCAATATTAGATATTCAAGATCCATTAGAAGGTCCAATCTTAATTCTCCTAAAGGCCCCCTGAGTAGCCCAACAAATAGTTCAATAACTGAAAAAGGTGATTAAAATAAAATAAATATTGTTGCTTAATTTTCCTATGATATTTTCGAAATTTATGGATAAAAGAGGGAGAAAGATTTTCTTTGAATTTTGTTATGGAATGAAGATATGTATTCTTGGAATACAAGATTATCTCATTAAATTCAAGAAATCTCCCACTTGGTTATTCATAAGGGATATTTCGAAATTTTGAAAATAGAGGGCAAGAAAGATTTTCTTGATTTTCTTGAAAAGATATTATGGAAGATATGTATTTCTTGAAATACAAGAATATCTCATAAATTCAAGAAGATCCAAATCTTGAAATCTTGCACTCCAAATTTTCGAAAATTCCATATATTGAAGAGGTGGGATTTTTGTGGAATATTTTAATTATGGGAAAAAGAATATAAGGGATATATTCAAGATTTCTTGGTGACCAAGAAAAGTCTTTTCCCACATTGAAATATCACTAAAATTTCGACCACTCCCTCTCCTATAAATAGGGGATGATTAGTTCATTCCCAAGTACAATTCTATGTGCTGGAAAAATTAGCAAATCCACTAAAGTGGTGCAACAAAGTTTATTTTTTCCTTTTGTTAATTGTTCGCGAGTATCCTTCCACCGGATTGTCGAGCAAAGGCTAAGGGAATACTTGGGAAGTCCTTTTGGTTAGTCCGTCCGACCAAAGCCATTTGCCGTCCAGAGAATGCACGCTCACGTAAACCCGTAGATTCCGCATGCGTAGGTTTTACGTGGCTTTTTATATGCATGATATGTTGTTGCAATTATTATTTGAATTAATATAGGATTAATTCATGCTAGTAATAATTAATTAATTAAATTTGTATTTAAATATTCACCCCGAATAGATCTGTGCAACTCATTCCCAAAAAATGAACTAATCATCCCCTATTTATAGGAGGGAGATGGTCGAATTTTTCAGTAGAAAATCAATGTGGGAAAAGACTTTTCTTGATCACCAAGAAATCTTGAATATATCTCTTATATTCTTTTTCCCATAATTAAAATATTCCACAAAAATCTCACTTCCTCTAATATATGGATTTTCGAAATTTAGTGTGTGCAAGATTCCAAGATTTGGATCTTCTTGAATTTATGAGATATTCTTGTATTTCAAAAATACATATTTTCCATAATATATTTTCAAGAAAATCTAGAAAATCTTTCTTGCCCACTATATTTTCATCTTTTTCGAAAAATACATATGGATAAACCATGTGGGAGATTTTTTGAATTTAATGAGATAATCTTGTATTCCAAGAATACATATCTTCATTCCATAACAAAATTCAAAGAAAATCTTTCTCCCAACTTCATCCATAATTTTCGAAAATTTCAAGGAAAATTAAGCAACAATATTTATTTTATTTTAATCACTTTTTTTCGGTTATTGACTATTTGTTTGGGCTACTTTCGGGGGGCCTTTAGGAGAATTAAGATTGGACCTTCTAATGGATCTTGAATATCTAATATTGAGCCACAATATAATTCAAGCCCATAAATATTAATTAATCCCACTACATAATTAATATTGCACTATCCATCTTAACCCATATTACAGTCAATATGGTTCCCGGTCATTATTTCCCGTGTTTAAGATTATCTAGCCCATTAATTAATTCAAGCCACCAAATAGTTTTCCATTAATTAATATCTTTTGTCCTTGGTCGAGAACGGTTCAACATTATTATCCATACCTAAACTAATTCCACTTATGAGATTTGGTATGATAAAGCTTATGAACCTCCCGAGGGGCAAATCAAAACAAGCGTTTTTCAATACCACGATTCTTCGTATTAAATCTTAGCAATCACATGTGACCAATAATATTGCCCAAGATAAAAAGTATTGAATCTCTCCGATTCGCTACCCATGATAAGTCAAAAGCGAATAGTTACCAATCCCACGTGATCCTATTTAAGGGACGAAGATTAAGAAACAACGAACCAACGAGGTCTAATTCTTCCTTGTTCGGGGTTCAAGAATTTATCCTCCCCGTAGGTCCTATTCACATCATCAAATATGCACTAGTGTAATCTCTTGGTCAAGACAAACCAATATGAGCCTTACACCTCAACCTTTCGCGATGGGTTGTTCATTTCCATCCGGGTCGGAATGGCGTAGTTTTAGTTACAAGCGGATCAGCAATTTAATCTTCTCGTGATCTCGTATCACTAAATTAACTCTGATTATAACACGCATAAATTATTGAACAGCTTATGCAAAGAAATATATATAACATTCAATCATATTTAAAGCATCGATAAAACAATTTATTTCAAGAAATAAGTCGAAAATTCAGTTCGATTATACAAAAAAAGCATACTTTTCAAAGATAATCCCAACAATCTCTCACTTATACTCAAAGTCGCCATATACTACAACATGTCTCGAGTAATCCGTGACATCTAATGTCACCTACACTTAACCTAATAATTTCTCCCACTTATACTCAATTAGATTAACGGTCTTGACACCCCATTCCTTCCACATGACTCTCGAATGTATTCAGAGGCGCACTTTTGTGAATGGATCCGCAGGTTGTCCTCGACGCCATCTTTGCCACATCTATATCTCCCTCTCTTAACGATATTCATGGTATTTCCTTTCTATGTGTTTCTCGGCTTTATCAAAAGTTTTGAATTTGCAACTCTATCACAATAAACCGTGAACTCTTGGCAAATTTGAAATTCCATCTAAGTCCACTAGGTTTAGAAACCGCTTTTAGTCTTCTATCTTTTTGGATATTCGCTTCCATGGTCCTCAAAACACACTTTTTCTCTTTCTATGTCAACCGCCCTCCCCATGCAAAATGATCGAATGACCTCGTTTTAATATCCTATTCGAACTTTCATGGTTAATTTCCCAAACTTATTTATAGTAAACCAACATTTATCAAACCGGAGGTAGATTTTTTTAGTCTCATCCAATGTTCAAAACGATTTGATATCCATGATTATGCCTACTAAACCAGATATCCCATTTCTCCCAAGCTTCATAAGCAAGATGGAATACCTTTTTCCATCTATCTCCCTTTGCCTTAGGGACATTTTCAGATAGATGGATATCCATGCCCGAAAGGTACTTAATCCTTTTCGAATCTACATGTGTCCATTTCAAGACAAGTTGTCTATGTAATCTGTGGACAACCCGACATCCTTTTTCTTATCTCGAAAGAATTACGGATGGAAGTCCTTTCATCAAAGGTGCTTTTGAAAGCCACGCCCTTTTCCTGGATAAACACCTTCACATCGCTCCTAATGATCAAATGCCATTCAAGATAAGTTCTCTCTAATGTAGTCTTGCTTTTTATAACACAACTTTCAAACTCATCCTTTTCAAACCCATAAGATCTCGAGGATATGATCCAAACATTGGTTTGATGCCCATTCCAAATAAACTTCGAGCTTACAAACAAGATGTTTTCGCCCACACTTAATGAAACCTGAAACATATAGACCCTTCCATCAAGATCTTTCATTGTCATTTGATAGTAAAGAAGAATACAAATCTTGGGGGAATTGTATCTTTCAAATCCATATTTTGATCAAACCCATAAGACTTTTAATTAAGGTCCCAAATTTCCTTGGAATCTTGTCCTCTTTGAACCCTCTTTCCCTTTCAATGATCCAATGGGTTGTTGGATATAATCTGGTTCATCAAAAATATCATCCCATTTCTTTAAAGCCAAGAAATGAGGTTTACTTTCTTCTCTCATTGTCCAAAGGCTTCATCCGAGAATTATCCTATTCCCATTTCTTTGGTTCGTATAACAACCCCTCCCACCAAAAATCTAAAGTTGGTATATCATCTAAGACAGCTACCTTTTCCCCTAAGCTCAAGACCATAGGGTTTTTCTTGTTCCTACACTCTTTTCTTCCAAAATAGAACCCATTTCGCTTTTTTTCAAGACCATAATAACTTTTGCGCTTCTACAAACAACCTTTTATCGATTCAAGACCCAAATTATAACTATTCTTATCCAAAACGTAGGCGGGTTCCCAAATTTTCATGGATCTACTAAACTCATGGGTCCACAATTCTTTGGGAGTTTTTTAACCAATTTGATGGAACCGTTCGTAATGTGTCTTTTCCAAGGCATGACCCCGAGCGACTTCAAGATCCGCGTAACTCATCATTGATCTAACCATTTCCAAAAGAGTTCTCAAAGTTCATGACGAGATCATACCCGCTTTGTTGAGGGTTCCAAAGCCACCTTTGGAGTTTTGGGATACAACCCTTCATCGATAAAGAGTTCAAAAACTCATTGATCTAACCTTTTAAAAGAGGTATTCGCTGAATCGTGAACCCTTGATCCCGCTTTTCCCTATGATTCTCCTCGCTTGAGCCTTGGGGAACCAATGGAATTTCAAAGGTTCCCGATTTAAGCCTTCATAAGGAAAATATAATCGTCTCGAGTAATCATCAATGAACGGGATTGAAATACTCATAACCCTCCTCTTTGCTTTGGTTGATATTTCCGGTGAACGATTCTAACACCTTCGCCCTATTCCGGCTCCAAATGCCCTTCGTCATTTTACCTCTCCAAACATGATTCGCAGGCCGGAAATCGGTTCAACTTGGGAGAAGTTCTAGTGAACCGCCTTTCACCAACCTTTCGATCCTCTTTGGATTTATATGACCCAATCTTAGATGCCAACATGTCTCTGCTCACGCCCGATGAACGCTTTTCTAAAATATTTGATAAAAGATGCATTTTCGTGAGTGTGCCAAAGTTATAGAGATTATTCCCAAACACGATTCGCCGTTCCATGACGGATAAATTTATCATAAAGAGAAATGGTAACAACTTTATTAAAAAGTAACCGGAATATCCATCATGAAAAAGTTTAGAAACCGAAATCAAATTCTTTCTAAAACTTCGAACGCATGAACATCTCTTAAAATTAAAACTTTGTCTTCAAAAGACAGTTCTCTCCCATCGCTTCACCGCCACTCGTGAAGATCGCCAAATGCGATGTGATGAGGATCTCACTTCCACTTTTTATTGTCGGGTCCTTTGAACCCCAGAAACGTGAAACAAACATGATCGGTGGATCCCAGATCCACCACCCATAAATGGGAGGCATACGCCGCTAAACAAGTTTCAACAACTAGTGAGTGAGGATTACCTTTTTTCCTTTCCTTTTGGGATTGGAACAGTCGACCTCAATGTCCTTTCTCCCATAATTAAAACATATTCCTTTTGGTTCTTTCTTGACACCCAACCAACCGGCTTTTTTTCTCACTTTTCTTAATGATGAGTTTGCTTTGGTTCGACCACTTTCCTTTTCTTGAGACTTGCCTTCCAATGGCCTAGATCTCGAGAAAAGACTTTTGGTCACCAATGCTTCGTCTTTCTTTCCTAAATGCTTCTCACTTTCTCCAAGGCTTCTTGTAGATTATCCATGGTAAACATGTGATCACTCATCACAAAACCACCAAAATTCATCGAAGCTCCTTGGCGAGTAAGCAACAAAATTGATTTGGGCCTCATCACAATACTTAGTTAAAATAAGCCGATTCGAGAAAATGGTGTTTGACTCGAGAACATGCTCCTTTCTGTGTTCCTCACCATTTTCAAATTTAACCACGTCGTCGTTTTTTAAACCGACGATCATCATGCGGTCTTTTTGTTGAAAACATTTCTTCAAGACTTTGCATAATTTCCGCGTGGACTCAACACCTTCATGAATGTGTTTCAAATCATCGAACGGTGAAGTCAAGATTACACGTTTCATGGGTTCATTGGCTTTCTCCCCAAATATTATACTCATGTCTTGCCGCGTCGATTGATTCATCGGTGAGCTTACGTGGCTTGGGTACATCAAGAATCGATAATGTTTTTGTGCGGTAGGGACAAAGTTCATATTTCATTTCCAAACATTATAGTTTTCTCCGGGATAAGCTGGTGTTCTTTGAGTGTATATAATGATTGGATTAAAAGGTTGCGACATGATGAATCGAAATAAACAATAATATGCATAAGCATAAAATATATCACAAGGTTTGATCGCATGTATCATATTTAAAATCTCAAAAAAAATATGAACATGCATCGATAACATCTCAAAAGCAGTTTAAATAAGCCCGTGGGGTGGGTCATTATTTAAACACGTTCAAGCGAGTTACAAACAAGCAAAACCTTTAATAAAACCTTTAATATCCGTCAATTAATTATTTAAACATACTTAGTAATTTTGAAGATGAGATTTTTCCATTTGGCAAACCTCATGCAAACACATTTAAACAAATTAAATAAAGCGTGGGATCCATTTGGAATAAATCCATGAAAAAATCTTTTTAAACATATTGGGCACAAATTAAAAAATTCACAAATAAATAATGGTTTGATTTTTATCTTTGTCAATTATCTTTAAACATAAAATTTTGAAGATGAATTTTCCATTTGGCGACCCTCATGCAAAACACATTTAAACAAAATTAAATAAAAGCATGGGATAGCACAAATAAATCAAGCAAAAGCGGAAAATAAAACATATTGGGCACAAATTATCCATTATCATGGTTTGATTTTCTTGGCTTGATCTTGAAGAAATGGTCTCGAATTTCTCCCCACTCGTTAAATCTCGAAAAAATACCGTCTCGAACCGCCATCCCAAGCCCACTCGCGGCCGAGGATCGGCAGTCCGTCCCACAACCTAGATCTTCAGGCGACTTAGCTGCTTTAGCGGCCTTCTTATTCACCCTCAGGCGAGCCGTATCCGCCTTAATCCGCCCCCCGTCTTGTACCGCCCATGCCCTCCGCCCCCGTATTATGAGCGATCTGGACCGACCCTGTATCCCCGTCTCCTCGTCTTGGCCCGTCCCTAGCGTCGTGCGGACGCCCACGTCGTGCCCCATTTCACTTCTTTGGTTACGGATTTAATCCTTTAATTCTTCATCTCTTAGTTCCCAATCCGGTTACAATTTATTTACAAAAATAAATAAACCTAGATCTGAACTAATCTATTACATTGATCAAATCAAACAAATCCTAGTCTACTCGTGGATTTTCTCACGAGGTAAAACAAATCCGACGAATCGAATTAAAAACCCACGGTTTATATGCGTGCAAAAATAAACATTAAAATCCATGACAATTGGATACACATAAAAAAGATCTAATAGTTCTACTATCCAATTTCAAAATTAATGTCCCACGAATTAATTTACAATTTAAAAAATTGAGCGAAATCGTGGCTCGATACCGGTTGTTGGAGAATGAGTTGCGCGGATCTATTCGGGGTGAATATTTAAATACAAATTTAATTCTTTAATTATTACTAGCATGAATTAATCCTATATTAATTCAAATAATAATGCAACAACATATCATGCATATAAAAAAGTCACGTAAAACCTACGCACGCAGAATCTACGGGTTTACGTGAGCGTACCCTCTCGGGATAAGCAAAGACTTCGATCGAATCGAACTAACCAAAAGGACTTCCCAAGTATTCCCTTAGCCCTTGCTCAACTATCCGGTGGAAGGACAACTTGTCGAACAATTAACAAAAGGAAAAAAATAAACTTTGTTGCACCACCTTTGTGGATTTGCTAATTTTTCCAAAGACATGGAATTGTACTTGGGAATGAACTAATCATCCCCTATTTATAGGAGGAGATGATCGAATTTTTTCATGAAAAATCAATGTGGGAAAAGACTTTTCTTGATCACCAAGAAATCTTGAATATATCTCCTATATTCTTTTTTCCCATAATTAAAATATTCCACAAAAATCCCACTTCCTCTAATATATGGATTTTTGAAAATTTAGTAATGTCTTGAGAATCCAAGATTTGGATCTTCTTGAATTTATGAGATATTCTTGTATTTCAAGAAATACATATCTTCCATAATATCTTTTCAAGAAAATCTTTCTTGCCCACTATATTTTCATCTTTTTCAAAAAATACATATGAATAAACCATGTGGCAGATTTCTTGAATTTAATGAGATAATCTTGTATTCCAATAATACATATCTTCATTCCATAACAAAATTCAAAGAAAATCTTTCTCCCAACTTCATCCATAATTTTTTTGCAATTTCAAGGAAAATTAAGCAACAATATTTATTTTATTTTAATCACCTTTTTTTTATTATTGGACTATTTGTTGGGCTACTTTCGGGGGCCTTTAGGAGAATTAAGATTGGACCTTCTAATGGATCTTGAATATCTAATATTGAGCCACAATATAATTCAAGCCCATAAATATTAATTAATCCCACTACATAATTAATATTGCACTATCCATCTTAAGTTCTTAACCCATATTACAGTCAATATGGCTCCCGGTCATTATTTCCCGTGTTTAAGATTATCTAGCCCATTAATTAATTCAAGCCACCAAATAGCTTTCCATTAATTAACATCTTTTTGTCCTCGGTCGAGAAACGATTCAACATTATTATCCATACCTAAACTAATTCCACTTTTAAAGATTTGGTATGATAAAGCTTATGAACCTCCCAAGGGGGGCAAATCAAACAAGCGTGCTTTCTTTGCGATTCTTCGTATTAAATCTTAGCAATCACGTGTGACCAATAATATTGTCCAAGATAAAAAGTATTGAATCTCTCGATTTCTTTACCCATGATAAGTCAAGGCAATAGTTACCAATCCCACGTGATCCTATTTAAGGGACGAAGATTAAGAAACAACGAACCACCGAGGTCTAATTCTTCCTTGTTCGATTCAAGAATTTATCCTCCTCAGAGTCCTATTCAAATAAGATCACCATGCACTAGTGTAATCTCTTGGTCAAGAACAAACCAATCCGAGCCTTTACACCTCAACCTTTCGCGATGGGTTGTTCATTTCCATCTAGGTCGTGAATGGCGTACTTTTTTAGTTCTGAAGGACTCGTTAATTTAATCTTCGTGATCTCAGATCACTAAATTAACTACAGTGTAACACGTACGAATTATTGAACAGTTATGCAGTAAATATATATAACATTCAATCATATTTAAAGCATCAGTGATAAACAATTTATTTCTGTAAATAAGTCTGAAAATTCAGTTTCGATTATACAAAGTAAAAAACATACTTTTCAGTATAATCCCAACAATCTCCCACTTATACTCAAAGTCTGCTTTTAAGTATACTACAACATGTCTCGAGTAGTCTCGTGACATCTAATGTCACCTACACGAACCTAATAGTGGGGGCAGTATCAAGCCAAAAAGATTCCTCAATTTTTCAGTTAACGACAATACATTATAATGACCTATATATACTAAGAATTGAGTAGTAGTCCTAAAAGCCCTAGAGTTGTAAAGTCCATAAAAGTAATGTTCACAGTTTAATATATTTACAACAATTATTTCGATAATCTTCTGGAGCCGGTTCGATTCTCTTTTTTTACTTTTCGTTTTTATTGGTGTTTTACTCTTTTGAAATTTTAACACATGGATCCAGGGAATGGTGGTCTGTTGGATAATTTTTATTATTTCACGTATCATCCATCCATATTATGAAATATAAAGTGGAACATTAATTATGGAATAGGTGATCTCATTCACAATTCTTGAACCAAATTTAGAATTTTCAAATGTTTACTTGACTAAAAATCAGAATGTCAAAACAACTTAGATCAATTTCTAAGTAATTCAAAGTTACTGGATTTAAAAAAAAATAATCTTTAACGGATTTAGCGCCCTTTTACTCTATTTTTAATTATTTATTTATATATTTTGACTTTAGATAAAAAAAAAAAAGAAATGAGTATTAAATAGAAAAGCAAGATTGTTGACCGACAACGGCGACAAGAGTGGAAATTGCAAGCTGCATTTTTCTTTTCTTTTTTTATTTTTTTTTTTCCTTTTTATAAGCGCAAGTTCAGTGTATATGATTGAACAAAGAGAGAGGGGAAAAGAATCTGTCGTCCGCGCGGGCCCAATTTCAATTTTCAAGACATTTTGTATATGCAGTCTTTTTTTTTTAGAATTATTTTTGCAGTCTTTGTTGAGTGTTGAACTAAATTGGTGGGGGAAGGTTGTTTCCTTTCGGCCACGCCCATTTCATCTGAACCACATACATCAGCCATTGGAATTAATTAATCTGAAAGAAAAAAAAAGCCTCAAATAGCCGAGCGCCACGTGTTTGAACAAGTCAAGCAAAGTTGCTGCCTTTTGTCACCATTATAAGCTCTCTCGCAGCAAACAGAACCGTATCTTTCAGTCTATAATCATCTACATTATCCATCCAATAAATATTACTCCTCCGACCCGGTATAAATTTTTTATTTTTTTATTAATTTGTTTAAAAAATTATAATAAAATAATAAAAAGAAAGGATAGTTGTATATATAGAGAGAGGGAAAAAGTACGTGGAGTAATGAGTGGAATAGTGAGTGTCATTCGTTGTAATATTGTATGAAAAGTAAGGATAAAAATTAGGGATAGTAGAGTTATTATTTTCATTTATAGAAACAGAAAACTTATTATGGGACGGATTAAAAAAGAAAGGGAGAAAATTGTAGTAGGACAGAGGGATTACTTCCTCCGTCTCAATCTTAACCGCATGTTTATTGTGTACTCAGAATATAAGAAATAGTTGTTTATTAGTATTTTAGGTGATAAAGTTTTGGGGATTGAAAGACAATTTAACTTTATTGAAGAGTTGAATAATATTTATTAAAAGTGATAAAGTGTTGAAGGTATGAGAGAATGTTATATGGTAAATAAGTAGATGTTTGAAGGGTATGAGTTAAAATAGATATTTTCATTTAAGAAAATGTGCAGTTAAAATTTGGACGAAACGAAACAGAAATAAGGCAAAGTGAATCATTTTTTGTTAATGATGGATAAATTCCTCATTTGATAGATATAAAATTATCCCCTCAAATGTCGAACTGAGGTCAAATTTAAAAAATGAGGCAACTTGTATGAGATGGAGTGTAAATTGAACATTGATAATTTAATACTTTAAAGTGTGTAGATGTGATTTATATTAAGGTGTACCTTAACTCGTATGAAAGGAGAATTGGACAGCAGCTAAAACGAAATCAACATTATCGTCAGCTACCAAAAACACACACGCTCTCACCTAAAACATGCTTTTCAGGTACCTCATTCCTCAGCATTTTTTAACTCTAATTATTAGATAACATAGATTAGATAGACTTTGATTTTCATTTTCCAATTCCTACAGGAGCATAAACTTTCTTTTCCCTTTCTATTTATATTATTTATCTTATTTAAATTTGTAAAATTGAGTATCTATTAAGGCCCGTTTAGTTGGGGGTAATGAAAGTGGTAATTGAAATCACTTATGTTGATGTTGTTTGGTAGTTTTGGTACACAAATAATGAGAATAGAAGTAAGCAATTGATTACCCTCACTCATTCAATCCACCTCACATGATACTCATTGTTCATGTTCTAAGGAAACAATAATATATAATCAACAACCTTTAGTGATTGACCCTTCAATTATACTCATTACTATTATCATTCCCTAGTCATACTAAAAGTGGATCCTAAAGGTAAACAAGTGTACTAGTGTGCAATATTTATAAAGCACTCAATTATATCTAAATACCAAAAGCTGGTCCTAAAGGAAAACAAGTGTACTTGTGTGCAATATTTATAATGCACTTAATTATATCCAACTACATTATTCAACGTTCTCAGATTCAATATTCAATA
This sequence comes from Stenogyne calaminthoides, assembly GCA_037126765.1. Lineage (NCBI taxonomy): Eukaryota > Viridiplantae > Streptophyta > Magnoliopsida > Lamiales > Lamiaceae > Stenogyne > Stenogyne calaminthoides. The sequence goes on along the minus strand of JBBCBC010000001.1, from coordinate 3,430,322 downwards.
TTGACACCTTGTCAATATTTTAGTCATTAAAATTTTAGTGACTAGATAGTATGTAATATTTCAAACTCCAATTATAAACAACTAGAAACCTATCACCCATGTTGCATGGGTATGCGTATCGGAATTCCAATTTAAGGATGCGATTTGATAAAAATACATTTATTTATTTATATTTCATAATATATAATACTTGGAAAAAAAATTAATTCGTAAATTAAATGTATTCAATATACATTGTTCGATCTCACAAAAAATTTAAGCATACCAAATAATTTAATCTAATGAAATAATAAAATACCAATTCAAATGCTATTAGCTAATACATATACAAGTCAAAAAGGTAATACTCTTGTACAACAAGTCTATATATGAACGGTATTACTGTTACGTATAAAAATTATCACTATTATACAAAAAAATTAGCACTGCTCAAAGAAGTGTTTTAATTTTTAAACAATATTAATTTTTGTGCATAATCATGATAATTTTATGCATATTAATGATAATTTTTTTGTATAACAGTGATATTAATAAATAGAGTTCACCGTGAACTCGGATTCACATAAGTTTGTGTTAAGTCATAATGGTCATATATATAATCATATATTGACGTTATACCGATTCAACCTTTTTAAAAACGATCAGACCCGATTAGACCGGTCCGACCGAAAGCGCTAAGGCTGTCCGAACCGATCGCCGCTTCCGCTTTTAAAACATAGCATAATGGGCGACCTCTTAACTGTTTACACGCTCTCTCACAATAGGATTCTACCATTTTTTAAAAATCTATTTTAATGCAAAAAATATTTTTTATCTTCTATCTATATAACTCACAATTAATTTTAACATCAACATTCATTTAATATTTACACCTATTTTGCTTTAAAACATAATTTAATATTCTTGTTATTGATATTTCTCTATTTTATTCATGAGTTCGCTTATTATTATGATTGGTTATATATCTATCACTGTAAGTAATTGAAATTTTTCGCTTTGATTTGAATTGTCTATTATTTTTTTTTGGAGATATTAATTAAAGTGCTGGAATTTTACTTGTTCAAATGACATGATCAATTATATTAATTAATTCATATGTTGATGCATAATTATTGCAATGAGAGTTGAATATTTAATGCTAATATGTATGGTGTGGGTTTTAAACTTTTAATCATTCAATTTGTGTTTGTTATGTTTTATTTATCGAAGTATTCTTTTGTTAATTTTATAGATTAAAATTCATAGATGCAAAATAAATGCACCTGCAAGAATCGAATCCGTAACATGAATCGATGAATTTCAAAAGGTGACAATGGGTTGTAATCGCGAACAAGCTTCTCTCCAGAATCAACAATTACATGCGAACACCATGAGATGAGTCTCGAGGGCGGGCGGTCCGACGCTCAAGTCGATTTAATTTAGGAAAATCACGCTAATAATGTGTAAAGATAACTTAATGATAAAAACTCTCTCTATATCAATCTCTCACTCAGGATTTCCTCAGGATTCTCTCATGTTTTCACTCAAAGCATGCAAAAATGATATGAATGTGTTTAACTCTCCAATTTATAATAACATCAATATATGTGTGTTATTGTAAGTAGATGAATGTAAAATAACATATATATGATACCCATCTGCCACCGTTTAACTATCTTATCTTTCGTAAATTTGAGTGGATTAAGTCCATGACCTCCTCGGCCCTCGTTGTTTAGAGAATATCCCAACTGATTCCTCCTTCCCTTCGGCTTCTGAACACATCTCCACAAATCAACCTCTCGCACGAATATCTCTCTTAACGCTTCTTACATCGAGGGTTGACCAAGTCAACCTCCTCTCCTATTAGTCCATCTCCTCATTTGCTCAGCCAAACCCCTAAAATTTCTCAATAACCCAAAGACTCTGTTACACGCAAAAGGAATATCATTCCCAATCGTGCGGAAGACTCTAATTACCTTTCAAAACGTGGTATCCTTTTTGTGGCTTAATCCCAAGGAATTTTATTCCCAGTCAAATATTCATCAATGTCTGGTCAATTCTTATCCACATAGCTGGAGCTCCAGATTTCTCGGAGCTCTTGTCTCAAGAAAACCCTTGAGGGTATTTGCCCAAATGTCACAATCTCAACATCCTTACACACGTGTTATCATCTAAAAAATAGACGATATTGTTGATGGTAAACAATTAACAATTCTGATGTGGCTTGTGGAATTTTACCACTAAATAAAAATATTTAAAATTTGAAAAGTATTAGTTGAATATGCTCAAAGGTATTAGTTGAGATAATATGACTTTTTGGCATTAGAATTCAGATCTCTTTACATGTGTGGACTATATATGAGTCCTATTTATACAAATTATAAGCATGATCTGTCATTGTTACATCAACTTGGTCTTAAATAAGACCAAGTGTCTCTCTTATCTATTAAAACTAGGTGACTCATGACTTAATGTCTAAACAAATGAACAGTCAACTTTGCCAGGAAAATATTTAAAGGTATTAGTTGGGAGAATATGCCTTTTTTACTATAGAATTCAGATCTTAAATAATTTTATTTGGTAATCAAATTCAACCAGCCATGTTAATCTTTGACTATCAACTGTTATTTGTACCACATCAAAGATATCTTATCTTGTTTAATTATTGCTCAATATGTCGGTTGTAGATAAATGGTTATAATTAACAAGGGTGCAGAATTTGGAAATTGATAATCGGGGCGGATATAAGAATGCGCTGCGGCCTTTAAGCGTCTGGCCCGGGAATCGGGGACTAGTTGCCGTAGTCGGTTCGTTTTATTTTTTATTTTTTTCATCTAAATAAGTTTTATTTACTATTTATCAATATATTATAAAAAAATACACTTCAAAATTAATTAATAAATTAATTATACAACCGCCTAAATTTAGATAACAATTTAAACACATTTTTTTATATCTATTATCCATTATATAGTACAAGAAAATTAATTTAACATAAAAAAACTAAACAAATTTGTATTTTGGAATTTTAGGGTAGTGAAAATTATCAATATTTATCTTACCATCATTTTATTTAAAACAAAAGTCTCCGTTATCAAAAAAATCGTTGGTGTTGGACACCTAGCTCTCGACTTAATCGTGTAACTCCCGACTTCGGTCACCTGGGCGGTAGCGCTTTGGCAAAAATCGATTCGGTGACGCGACCATAGCTCCTGAAGCGCCCATTTAAGTGGGGACTAGTCGGAACTTTTACATAATTGATAATTAAAGGACCAAGTGTTCAATTTTCTGAGAGTACGAGCGTGACTAGAAATATTATATTCTTGTTTACATGACTAAGTGCCAGTATTGTTGTCAGCTTAGTCTATCATTATGGACTAGTTAATTATGAAGTGTTTTTTTAATAAATATTAATAGGTCAGAGACAAAGCCGTGGTTTCAAATCCTGCATTCAGAAATTAATATAAATTAGTCTTAATTTAGTAGTAATAACTAACACTCAATTCATAAACTGTGCGACTGGTCTTAATTTAAAATTGTTGAAATTAATTCAATACACTCTTTGAATGGTGACACATTAAAACATTATTACATGAAAATACAAAAAAACAGAGTGGATTACAACCAAGGGCAAGCATAAAGATTTATGTGGTGTATCAGTTGGAAGGATTGTATGGCGTAGGGATGAGGACGACCGGATTCTTCCTGGCAGTAGTAAGTCCTCCCAACTCAATAACGTCGACGTCAGCAGGCGTCATTCCATTTGGCAAACTCCAGTCAAAATGGTAAAGAAGCTGAGACATCATGTACTCAATGTTTGACAATCCCATTGTCATGCCGGGGCAAATCCTCTTTCCAGCCCCGAACGGCAGGAAATCGAAGTCGTTCCCCAAGAAGTCTTGATGAGCAGATTCCTCGAATCTCTCTGGGAAAAAGGTTTCGGGATCCTTCCAGTACTTTGGATCCCTCTGCATTGAGTAGACGTTCATCGCCACTCTGGTCCTCTTCGGGATTGTGTACCCTGCCACTATTCTGTCTTCATCCCTGCATTCTCTTGAGATTATCGGAACAATTGGGTGAAGCCTCAGTGACTCTTTGATCACTAACTTCATGTATTTTAGGCCCTGCAGATCCCGCTCTTCCATGGTCGTCTTCCCCTTGAAAGCACTTCTTATTTCGTCCTGTAATTTTGCCAGTATACGCGGTTGTCTCATCATCTCTGTCATCATCCACACCATAACAGTGGAATTAGTTTCAGTTCCAGCAGTAAACATGTCCTGCAAAACATAAAAGCAGCAGAGTGATTAATTATACAAGTCTCTCAACTAATACTTTTCAGTGAAACAGCTAATACTGTTGTCAATTAACTCACCAGAATGATAGCCTTGATGTTCTCAGTAGTGATGGGAAATTTGAGCTCTCCGGTTTTCTGCATCCTGAGGAAAACCTCGACCACATCTTCGCCACCGTACTCTCCGCTCTGGGCAGTTCTATGTTCCTCCACGGCTTGATCGAGAATGGAATCGAGCTTTCCTCTCATGCGCAGCAGCTTATACTTTCTGATACTGAAGAGGTGGAGGAACTTGAAAGTGGGAAAGAGATCAGCAATCTCGAATCCTCCGGCCATGTTGAGTGCGGTGTTCATACAGTTAATCAGGGCATCGCGATCCTTCACACCTTTTCCGAGCGCAGATCTGCACGTGATGTTGCACATGGTGCTCGACATCTTTGCGGTCAGATCCACAGCCTGTCCTGCGGATGACCGCAGAGATTCCACCATATGGGAGATCTCATCCTGCCTAATGTACCCGAACGACTTCACGTTCTTCGCGCTCAGCAACTCCAGAACGCTTATTTTACGCATTTGTCTCCAGAAATCGCCATACGGTGCGAAGGAAAGGTCGGCGTAGTTGTACCACAGAATCTGGACAGAAATGCTGGCACTCCTGTTTGCAAAAGCAGGGTCCTGCGTTTTCATGACATCTTTCGCCACCTCTCGGGATGAAATCACCACCGCGTCCACTTCTCCCAGTTTCAGACTCACGACGGGGCCGTACTTCTGGTTGATTTTGGTCAGTGCTTGGTGGGCTATCTTTCCTGCCAGCAGATGGAGATGCCCAATCATCGGCAGCCTTGGAGGCCCCGGCGGCATATTTTTTGGTTTTCTCGTGAACTTAATTACCAACAAGATAATGAAGGTAATTGACACAACTAGAACACTGCTGCTCAAATTGAAGCTTGGAATCATCGTCTCCATTGTATGATATCTCTCGCCAGATGTATGTAGCTTGATGTTTGTTGTTTGATGAATTAATTGCATAAATTTGCATATATTTATAGTGAGATTGTTTCAAACTTGGCGGCTATAAACCATATTTTTTGTGATTAATTAATTTCGATGTCGTTGTCGTATATATATAGTTGACAATGTTGAATATTGAATTTGTGAATATTGAATTCGCGCAGAGACAAAAGATATGTGCATCAGTATAGTTGGTATTATTCTTTATTGCATTGTGTACCCATCAAACTCTCTCCCCCACCGGAGTCACGGCAATCGGTGGGTGGTTTCGATCAGTCGAATCTTTATTTTTTATTTTATTTTGTGTTATTTTTACCTTTTTGTTATATGTTGTGTTTTAGTGTTTAGATTTATTTTCTCTTCTCTACTTTCTTCTAATTAGGGGTTTGTTGTGAGATTTCCTCCCTCTTTGGGTTTGTTGTTTGTTTATTTTGTTGTTTTCTACCGGTTCTGGGTCATGGTGGTTTGTTAGTTGTGCTTTGATTGATGCAATCTTGGTTATCTTTATGGACATGGGTTAAGTCTTAGTGTGGGACTTCCCTTTGTTCTTGTGCTTTTACTTGGATTGTGGTTCTCCTCTTACATTCGCCCTCAAGATTGGTTCGAGGTAGAGTCTTTGTTCGATCTGTGTTTGACCGTTAAATCTGAAGGACTTGTACTTCGTTTGAAGAATTTGTACTTTGTACTATTCTTCGTCTGTAGGATTTGTATTTTATACTACTCTTTACCTTTACATTGTACGTCATTTTCTGAAAAAAAAAAAAAAAGATATGAGCATCTTTAGTTTCACAAAATTGAAATTATAGTTTACTTTAAGGAAGCCAACGTACATCGACAAATAATTAGCGAAACTTGCTAATTAATCATGCGAACAAAAAAGTTGAAACAAATTAACCCCCAGGTTTTGTAGGACAATTTTTACATTTAGTTACCGAAGCTTTGTGTTAGGACCTGTATTGCACGGGTGCGGCGGGTGTGGGGTACAGATACGATACGATTCGGGTGTGGAGATTCGTAGATTTTTAAATTTTTAGGATACGATACGGCCAGGATACGTCAATTTTTTTAATTTAATTATATATATCACTTGTAATAATATTAAAAAAATTACAACAATTATATATAACACATGTAATAATATCAAGAGTATTTAAAACACAAGTACTAATATCAAAGAATTCATCTCATAAGTAACAAAACAACAATTAAATCAAATATCATTAACCTATACAAGTCATAAATCATAATAAAATATTAATAAATTTTAATAGTTAATAAGTTTTAGAGTCTGTCCTTCAAAATTACTAGTAAGTTTTAATTTTTTACAAAAAAAAAATCCCAAAATTTAATAAATTTTACAAAAAAATCTCAATACGTATCCGATACGCGTATCCTCGGAACAGGATACGCGTATCTGATAATAAAAAAAAAATGGGATTAACACGTGGCGAATCGAATGCAAATCTCGGTAATCCCAATCCACCGATCGCATCCTGCGCCGAATCCAATCTTTAGCATCTTTGTTAATTTTTGAAGAATCTGTGCATTAGAGGTTAGGAGTCATTCTCCGGCTAAAGTTCCTTTCAGTATGAAATTGATGCAATAACATTTTATATACTAATATCATAATAATAATAATAATAATAATAATCAATTCATATTATTATATTTATAAATTAATATTATATTATTTATGTGTGTAAGTGTTGTGAATTTAATTTAGAAATATAGTATCAACAAATGATTGTTATGGTATTAATTCGAATCCAATTTTATACTGTGAATAAGGGTAGAGTTTGTAACATGGTGGTTTAACCCACCTGGTCACTGGGCTCCTCAATTGAGTGGGAGACTCATGTTCGATTCCTTTTGGGAACGAATTAAAGTTTTAGAAGTTATAAGATGGCTTGGTGAATTTGTGGAATGTTTGGGTGCTTGGTGTACTAACTACTAACATCTAACAACTAACCTTGTATGATTAAAAAAAAAAAATAAGGGTAGAGTGTGTCTTTCCTAGCTGTGGTTATTGTGGCTGCTGTGTATATTTAATTGTTAATGTCATCTTTCTTGTGGACTGTTTTGTCCAGATTCAGTTTTTCTTAAATTTATCAAAAAATAAAAAAATACTACTACATAATTAACAATAATAGACTTAGAGTGTGTTTTGAACAACTAAGCTACTTTTAGAGCTGACAACAATAATGCATGTACTTGGTCATCTACGCAAGAATAATTCTTTTCTCATTTTTTTTGAACCAGAATAATTCTTTTCTCATTAGTGTCGCATATACTTCCCGAAAATTGAACACTTGTAGTCCCTTAAATATAACCATATATATCTTCAATGTACAGGTATTAGAAAATTATAAATAAATTAATTTCACACCTCTTTATAATTTTGAACATTTGTGATAATATATTTTTATGGTTAAAACGCTGAAAGTAACTCCACACATATAAATTGTTCATTCGATGAGTCTTCTCTCAATATTAAATAAGAGAATTTAATCCATGAATGGAGGAGGGTACTAAGGAAATAATATGTAAAATCAATTAACGCCTACAAGTTCAAACTTTTAGACAAGATGTAATCCTTTCAACAGGGATGAGTAAAGAAGACTAGTCACGCTGAAGCTAATTAACGGGATCATCTCCATTCTTTAAACTACTCCAACTTGCAAATATTTGGTATTTTTTAGTTTGTTGAGCATGAATAATTTGTTGCATAGATTTATAGTGAACAGTTTTTGTTATTCTTTTCTGAAAACCATAGTGACAGCTCTTTGATTGTTTATATTGGAGTTTCATGAAATATTGCACACTAGCTAGTCACTGCAATTTTAATAATTAGGGCATTAATCGACATTGTTGAATATTTAATTTGAGAACGTTAAATAATGTATTCATTTTTCAGCTTCATTGTTTTTAACGTCTTTGCAAAGTATTGGGTTTTGAATGCCCTAATATGCTAATACTCAAGTTAAGGAACACGGACATTATTAATTAATTGATATTGTAGTTGGCAATGTCGAATAGTATTTAATTTGAGAACGTTAGATAAGACAAGCTCTCATGTAAAATTTGTTCATAATATAAAACTCATATCATTAAACTTATAAATTGATATCACTACTCTTATAAATTAGTATCTATAGTATTTTAATACTATAATCTCAATTTATAAGTGTAATTGATCTAGGCAGCGAGAGCGTATAATAAAGAAGATAAACGAAGAACACAAGAACACACTAATTCTGTTGATTTTAAGAATACCCAGAAAAGTGGCAAACTCAAATACGTTGATTCACACAAGAATACCGTAAAAGAGATATATGAGATAAAACTCACTTTTTCATTAATCAATTCAACTTCCTTTTACAATAATAAGAACATCTATTTATAATACTAAATTAACTTAGGGAACAAGAAATATAAATAAATCATAAATATTGTAATATCAAATCAAATCCTAAACATAAATAAATAATCTAATTATAGCATAAATATAACCATAAATATCTTTCAGTATCTTCATTCATATCTCCATCAGTAATGATATCAATTGATAAGTATAATATTATTAATTTGTAGAGTAACACTCACGTGAACTAAGTCTATACATGAATTCTATCACTCTTATGGGTAAAAATTATCAATGTTATGCACAAAAACTTTCACTGTTTAAAAACATAAAACATTTTCAAAACAGTGATTGTTTTTGTGCATAACAGTAATAATTTTTATGCATAACAGTGATAATTTTTTTACATAACAATTATACTAAATGAACCGAGTTCACGATGAACTCGGGTTCACACAAGTTTTTGTTTAATTTGTAAGTGTGGTGGTATAAATTTTATATTATGAATAAATTTTACCATATTCTTATGCATTAAATAATGTAATCATTTTTCATCTTTCTTATTTTAAACATTCTAACTAAAAAATCTTTAATACTAGGAAACAATCTTTCTAACAACAGGATCCTGTCAATTATTGGGGTCAAGAAAGCATCTCCTCACTTTAGACCAATTACACACGAATTTATTTTTGGCCTTCCCTGAAAAATTTCATACCAATAGAGATACTTATAAATATCATGGTCTTCCCATATCGATCGATAGAGGATATTGTTCGATAGCCCCAATAATAAATAATATAATGATTAATTATAAATAATATCAAGTTTTTGTTATTTCAAACTTGGTGGCTATAAATAAATGATTAATTAAGATTCCGCAGTCATATATATATGCATATGTACAGACAAAACATCGATGTATTTTTAATTTGATAAAATTGCAAGTGCACTATAAATTACAGAGTATATAGTTTACTTTAATGGAACTCACCATATATCGACAAAATAAGTAACAAGGTGTGGACAAGTTTCCCGGTAAAACTGATTAAAGAGTGTGATTTATATTATTAAAGAGTGTGATTTTTTACTATAAAGAATATTACTAATAAAAATGAAGGGTGTAATTTATATTATAGCATAGGGTGTCGTAGTGATAACCGAAGAATATAACTTATATTACTAAAATATATGACTTATACTACTAAATAGTACATCTATAAAAAAAAGAATTATAAATAAATTTTACAGCATACCAACTCATATATATATTACCCGAAGATATAGTCGGGAGCTCAAATTTCCCATCACTACTGAATACTGACAACAGCACATTCTGGTAAGTTAGTGTGCCCTCAGAGAACTTTCCCTACACATCAGTTAATGTAAATGCATTTTCAAACAAAATTTATTAAGAATTGTGTGTACAATTGTAATCCAAAAAACAAAAAACTCATTGTTATTATTGAAAAAATTAAATAAACGAATTAATTTTACATATCTCTATAAGTTCGAACTTTTAAATTAGATGAAAGTCTTTCATGGGTTTAATAAAGTGTCGTAGTGATAATTAATTCGATGGATTGTTCATTTCCATCTAGGTCGTGAATGGCATACTTTTAGTTACAAGGGACTGTTAATTTAATTTTCTGTGATCTGGTATCACTAAATTAACTACAATGTAACACGTACGATTTATTGAACAGTTATGCAGTAAATATATGTAACATTCAATAATATTTAAAGCATCAGTGATAAATAATTTATTTCAGTAAATAAGTCCGAAATTCATCTTTGATTATACAAAGTGAAAGCATAATTTCCAGTATAATCCCAACATTCTCCCACTTATACTCAAAGTCTGCTTTTAAGTATACTACAAACATATCTCGTGTAGTCTGTGACATCTAATGTCACCTACACGAACCTAATAATTTCTCCCACTTATACTCAAAAAAGAGATTAAGAACGGTCTTGACACTCATTCCTTCCACATGTCTCTTGAATGTATTCAGAGGCGCACTTTGAATGGATCTGCTAGGTTGTCTTTAGACGCTATCTTTGCCACATCTATATCTCCTCTCTTAACGATATCTCGTATAAGATGGTATTTCCTTTCAATGTGTTTGCTGGCTTTGTGGGCTTGTGGTTCCCTTGAATTTGCAATCGCCCTAAGATTGTCACAATAAAAAAGGATTCTCATTGGCAAATTGAACCACATCCAAGTCCACTAGGAAGTTCTTGAGCCAAATCGCTTTTTTCACGCCGCCTCATAGCAGCCTACATATTCGCTTCCATGGTAGAATATCGCGATGCATTGCTTGACGCTTCTCCATGTCACGCCTCCTCCCCATGCAAAACACACTACACTACCGAGGTAGATTTTCCGAGTCTATGTCCGATTGGAAATTCGAGTCCGTAGTGGCCGATGGGGATTGGACTATCTCGATCGATAAATCAACATTCTATTCCAAGTTCTTTTTCGATATTTCAAAATGTTTTTAATCGCCGCCCAATGCTCTTTTCCCCAAGTTACTTTTGATATCTTGCCACCATGCCAACGACAAAGCAAATATCTCGGTCTCGTATACGAAGATTGCATACATAAGGCTTCCGGCAACCGAAGCATAAGGAATGTCTCTCATGTCATCTATCTCTTTTTTGCCTTAGGGCACATTTTCTTGATAGATGGATTCCATGTCCGAAATGTACTGAAGCCTTTCTTGAATCTTGCATCTTTCAATCGTTTCAAGACAAGATCTATGTATGAAGCTTGCGATAAGCCTATCATCTTTTTTTTTGCGATCTCGAAAAATCTTGATCTCAAGGATGTGTGCGCTTCCCAAGTCCTTCATATCAAACCGTTTTTGAAAGCCATGCCCTTACTTACGATAACACATTTACATCGTTCTCGATGATCGGAATGTCGCCTCGATAAGTACTAAGAATACCAATGCGCTTCGACACGCTTTTTTGTATACACAACTTTCGAACTCGTTTAGATCGAACCCATAAGACTTTATAACATGATCAAAACATTGGTTCCAAGCTCTGGATGCCTGTTTGAGTCCGTAAATGAACTTTATGAGCTTATAAACTAGGTGTTCTTGGCCTTTTTTAATGAAGCCTTGGGGTTGTTGCATATAGATCTCTTCATCAAGACTTTCGTTAAGGAAAGCTGTCTTGACATCCATTTGCCAGATTTCAAAATCGAGATGCGCAGCAATCGATAAAAGAATTCGGATGGACTTAAGCATGGCTACGGGCGAAAAAGTTTCCTCATAATCAATCCCTTCTTTCTGAGTATAACCTTTCGCCACTAGTTTTGCTTTGAAGGTTTCCACCTTCCCGTCTGGTCCTCTTTTTCTCTTATACACCCACTTGCAACCAATGGGTTTGACCCCATTCAGTGGTTCGACTAGCTCCCACACTCTGTTATGAAACATAGAACCCATTTCGGCTTTCATTGTTGTTTGCAAAGAATCTGCATCCTTATCTTGGATTGACTCGTCATATGTCCATGGGTCTGATTCATCTTGTCCGGGAATCAAGTCCGAGGACTCTCCTATTCCCATGAATCTGGGGGCGTTTCACAACCCTCCCACTACTGACGAGGGTTCCGATTGTGTAAGTGTGTCGCTTTGGTATATCATCTAAGATGGATTTGGCATTGAAGTTAGCCCCTTAGCTCATTTAAGGTAATCTTACTTTTGGGTCTTCTTTCGCTCATATAGTTTCTTCCAAAAATCTAAAGTGGGTGCTTATTACCACCTTTTTGATCTTCGAGACCATAGAACATACACCATTTTGTTCCCTGGGGTATCCCACAAACAACCTTAATTCTGATCGAGGATCCAATTTTCCGGCTTCCTTATCCAACACATAGGCCGGACACCCCCAAATTCTCATGTGTCTCATACTAGGCTTGCGCCCGGTCCACAATTCTTTGGGAGTTTTGGGAACCGATTTGGATGGCACCAAGTTCAGAATGTAAGCTGTTGTTTCCAAGGCATGACCCCAGAACGACTTGGGAAGATCCGCATAACTCATCATAGATCTAACCATTTCCAAAAGAGTTCTGCTTCTTTTGCTCTCCTCAACCCCGCTTTTGTTGAGGGTTCCGGTCAAATGGAGTCGATGCAATCCTTCATCAGATAAGTAGTTCAAAAACTCATCGCTGAGGTATTCGCCTCCACGATCAGATCATAGAGACTTGATACGTTTTTCCCTATGATTCTCTGCTTGAGCCTTAAATTCTTTGAATTTCTCAAATGTCTCAGATTTATGCTTCATAAGGAAAATATAACCGTACCTTGAGTAATCATCAATAAAAGTGACAAAATACTCATAACCTCCTCTTGCTTTTTGGTTGACATTGACCACATACATCCGTGAACGATCTCTAACACTTCTTTCGCTTTATTCCCTTGGCTCCAAATGCCCTCTTGGTCATCTTACCCTCCAAACATGATTCGCAAGTTGAATTGGTTCAACTTGGAGAGACTCCGATGAACCCCGCTTCTACCAACCTTTGGATCCTCTTTGATTAATATGTCCCAATCTTAGATGCCATAGAAGTGTCTCGTTCACGTTTTCTTTTATCGGAAACAATTGATGTGTTATAGGATGCATTTTGTGAGTGGTATGCACAGTTAATTGTATAGAGATTTTCCATCAATGTCCCATAACAGATACACTCATCATTTCAAGAAATGATTTCATTCTTATTAGAAGAAACTAAGTGTCTATTAATAGAATTTTAGAAACCGAAAGTGAATTCTTTCTAAAACTGGGAACAAAAAAAAATCTTTAAAATTAGAACTTTGTCTTCAAAAGACATGTGCACTTCTCCCACTACTTCAAATTTCGCCACTCTCAGAAGATCGCCCAGTGATGAGGATCTCACTCGCCACTAAGTTGTTTGGATCGGTTTGAACTCGTGAAGCAAAACATGATTAGTGGATCCTCATATCAACTACCCACGAATGAGAAGATATACCGCTAAACAAGTTTCAACAATTAGTGGCGTGAGAATTACCTTTCTTTTCCGACCACTTTTGGGGTTGGAACAGTAAACCTCCATTGTCCTCTTTTTCACCGCAGCTTTAAGCACTTCCTCTTTTTTTCCTTGACACCACCAAAGATTCGTCATCTTATCATTGCCCCTTGGCAATGTGCTTGAGTCTCGATTGCTTATGGCCTTTGGTCACCTTCTTCTTGTTGTCATCCCTTGGCCTAGAAGATGAAGACGGACCACTTGCCATCAAAGCTTGAGTTTGGTGCCCCATCAACATCTCTGCCGAGACCAAAAGCTTGCAACAAATCAACTAGCGAGGCCAAAATGCTCAAAAACTTTTTGGGCAGAGAGAAGTATCAAATTCATCCGAGTCTCCAGATTATAATGCGACTTTCGAGAACTTCAAGTTTGTTCAGATGGGCCATCAATTTTGAGGACGAATCCCCACTAGTTTGCCCTCCACCATTTCAAATGATTTACATCTCTCGCAAGGTGATCCTGATGAGTCTCGATTTTTGACTCGTCAGTTGGCTCATTTGATTTTGGTGTGTCAAGAATCCACTTGTGTTTTTGTGCAGTTAGGACAATTATAATTTTCCGTTTCCAATCAATATAGTTTCCATACTTATTCTATTGACTTTGAGTATAATAGCAGTGGATTAAAAGGTTACGACATGCTTTGAATCAAATAAATAACTATATGCATAAGCACAAGTATATCACAAGGTTCGATCACATGCATCATATTAAAATCTCAAAAAAAAATATGAACATGTATCAGCCAACATCTCAAAAAAATGTTTTAAATATGCCACGCCAAAATGGGTCATTATTTAAACACATTTAAGCAAAAGTTACAAACAAGAACGATTTACAAACCTTTAATATCCTGGATTAATAGTTGGTTCCCCACTCGACTAATATAAAATTGACAGGGACTTCTAAGTATATGCATATCAATTTTATACCTAAGTAATAACCATGATTAAATACAGATTATTATTTCATTTGAACGAGCCTCGTGGGGGGTCATCGTCGCCACTAGTAATAATCCACAATCATCCATTTGGAATTCATTCATGTGAAAGCTAACTTTTGACCGTCCCGTGGGGGGAATTTCTCCAAAAGAATTCACAAATAAATAAATCATGGAGGTCAAAATTAATTCAATTTTATTATCCCAATAAAATTGTCAATTAATTATTTAAACATACTTAGTAATTTTTGATTGTGAGATTTTTCATTGGGCAACTCTCATGCAAAACACATTTAAACAAATTAAATAAAGCAATAGATAAGATAATAATAAATCAAGCAAAATGAAAAATAAACATATTGGGCACAAATTATCCAATTGTCATGGTTTGATTTTTCTTGGCTTGATCTTGAAGAAAACGCCGCCTTGAATTTCTCCCACTCGATCGCCTCGAAAAAGAACTCGTCTCGAAATGCCACGCCAGAAGCTTCAATGATGGACGCCCGCATCCCGCCGCCCTTTGTCCAAGAATCGCATCATCCGCTTGGCACAAAGACGACGCCTCCTCGAAGCCTTAATAAATGCCCTTGGCGCCTTGATGTCGCCCGTAAGCGCCAGATGTCGCCCGGCGTTCGCTCGTGTTGCCCCGTCGATACGCCCGCGCGCCGCGTCTAAGGCTTAAATGGTATCGCCCAGCAGACGCCAGCGTCGCGCCAAGGCGCCAGTTCTTCCACCGCTGAGCGCCGGATCGCCCATTGGATCCGCGTGCACTCGGCCCCTCGGCCTCGCCCCTACGCTGTCGCGTGCCACAGATCCGCATAGATACGCTGGCCTCCTTGGCACGTTTAAGCCGACGCGCCGCTTAAGCCCGATTTTGGATCCGTCTTTTAATTCTTCGCTCTCGCCCGTTTCCGATCCGGTTACAATTTATTTACAAAATAAATAAACCTAGATCTAGACTAGTCTATTACATTGATCAAATCAAACAAATACTAATCTACTTCGTGGATTTTCTCACGAGGCAAAAAATCGAATCCGAAACGAATCAATTAAAACCACAATTTATATGCATGCATAAATAAACACATTAAATTCCATGACAATTGGATACTGCAAAAAACAGATCTAGCAATTCTACTATCCAATTTCAAATTTAATGTCAAATAATTAAATTACAATTTAAAAAATTGAGAGTCTAAACCGTGGCTCGATACGATTTGTTGGGAATAAGTTGCACGAGATCTATTCTAAAGTGAATATTTAAATACAAATTTAATTTTATAATTATTACTAGCATGAATTAATCCTATATAAATTCAAATAATAATCCAACAACATATCATGCATATAATTAATTCACGTAAATCCTACGACGCGAAATTCTACGAGTTTACGTGAACGCATTCTCTTGGGATGGTAGTGATCCGGCCGATTAGACTAACCAAAAGAACTTCCCAAGTATTCCCTTAATCCTTGTTCGACTATCCGGTGGTAGGACACTTGAACAATTAACAAAAGGAAAATAAATTATGTTGCACCACCTTTTGTGGATTTACTAATTTTTCCAAAGACATGGAATTGTACTTGGGAATGAAAGAGTCATCCCTCATTTATAGAGCATAGGTGGGTCGAAAATTGTGGCAAAAAAAAACAATGTGGGAAAATATTTTCTTGATCTCCAAGAAATCTTGAATATATCTCCTATATTCTTTTTTTTCCCATAATTATAATATTCCACAAAATCCCACCTACTTTGTTATTATGGATAATTTCAAAATTATGGGTCAAGATTCCAAGATTTGGATCTTCTTGAATTTATGAGATATTCTTGTATTTCAAGAAGTACATATCTTCCATAATATCTTTTCAAGAAAATCAAGAAAATCTTTCTTGCCCTTAATTTATCAAATTTTTTGAAATTCTCTTATAGATAACCAAGTGGGAGATTTCTTGAATTTAATGAGATAATCTTGTATTCCAAGAATACATATCTTCATTCCATAACAAAATTCAAAGAAAATATTTATCCCCTTTTATCCATAAATTTTGAATTTAATGAGGAAAAATAAGCAACAATATTTATTTTATTTTAAATACCTTTTTCAGTTATTGGACTATATGTTGGGCTACTCAGGGGGCCTTTAGGAAAATTAAGATTGGACCTTCCAATGGATCTTGAATTATCAATATTGAGCCATAATATTATTCAAGCCCATAAATATTAATTAATCCCACTACATAATTAATATTGTACTATCCATCTTAACACATATTACAGTCAATATGGCTCCCGGTTATTATTTCTCGTGTTTAAGATTATCTAGCTCATTAATTAATTCAAGCCACTGAAATAGTTTTCTGTTAATTAATATCTTTTGTCCTTGGTCAAGGAAAGGTTCAACATTATTATCCATACCGGAAACTAATTCCACTTGCAAGATTTGGTATGATAAAGCTTATGAACCTCCCAATGGGGCAAAAACAAATGCGTATTTGCACACGATTCTCCGTATTAAATCTTAGCAATCACATGTGACCAATAATATTGCCCAAGATAAAAAGTATTGAATCTCGTTGATTCTCTACCCATGATAAGTCAAAGGAATAGTTAGCAATCACACGTGATCCTATTTAAGGAACGAAGATTAAGAAATAACGAACCACCGAGGTCTAATTCTTCCTTGTTCGGGCTCAAGAATTTGTCCCCCTATAGGTCCTATTCAAATCATCATCACCATCTTGCTAGTGTAATCTCTTGGTCAAGACAAGCCAATCCGAGCCTTACACTTCAACCTTTCACGATGGATTGTTCATTTCCATCTAGGTCGAATGACGTACTTTTTAGTTACAAGGGACCTCATTAATTTAATCTTCGTGATCCGGTATCACTAAATTAACTACAATGTAACACGTCGATTTATTGAACAGTTATGCAAGAAATATATGTAACATTCGATAATATTTAAAGCATCAGTGATAAACAATTTATTTCAGTAAATAAGTCTGAAATTCAATTTTGATTATACAAAGTAAAAGCATACTTTCCAGTATAATCCTAACAGCTTTATCATACCAAATCTTGCAAGTGGAACTAGTTTCCGGTATGGATAATAATGTTGAACCGTTCCTTGACCAAGGACAAAAGATATTAATTAATGGAAAGCTATTTCAGCTTTGAATTAATTAATGGGCTAGATAATCTTAAACACGGAAATAATAACCTAACCGGAGCCATATTGACCGTAATATGGGTTAAGATGGATAGTCTTGATATTAATTATGTAGTGGGATTAATTAATATTTATGGGCTTGAATAATATTGTGGCTCAATATTGATAATTCAAGATCCATTGGAAGGTCCAATCTTAATTCTCCTAAAGGCAAAGAAGACGATTTCTCGAGATCAAGACATGACAAAAATTAACCGTGACAATTGTATATGTGTGCCCAATATGTTTAATTTTTTTGTCTCGATGTTTATGCATTATTTTATGCTTATTTAAATTGTGTTTAAATTTATGATGCATGAGAAAATGTTTTGAAAAATCTCATTTTCAAAATTACTAAGTATGCTTAAACAATTAATTGACAATTTTATGGATAATAAAATTGAATTAATTTTGACCTCCATGATTTATTTATTTGTGGATTCTTTTGGAGAAATTCCTCACGGAATTTCCAAAAAGATAGCTTTTCACATGAATAAATTCCAAATGGATGATTGTGAATTTTTACTAGTGGCATTTGACCCTCCCCCACGAGGCTCATTCAAAGCGAAAATAATAATTTCAGATTTAATCATAGTTATTACTTAGGTATAAAAAAAGCGATATGTATATATTTCCCAAGTCCCCGCAATTTTATATTGGTCAAGTGGGAGCCAACTATTAATCTAGTATTAAAGGTTTGTAACTGTTTTTGTTTGTAAATCGGCTTGAATGTGTTTAAATAATGACCCACCACACGTGGCTTATTTAAACTGTTTTAAGATGTTGGTTGATGCATGTTCATATTTTTTTGAGATTTTAATATGATGCATGTGATCGAACCTTGTGATATATATGTGCTTACGCATATAGTTATTTATTTCAGTTCATCATGTCGCAACCTTTTAATCCACTGCTCATTATACTTAAAGTCAATAGAATAAGTATGGAAACTATATTGATTGAAAACAAAAATTATAATTGTCCTAATCGCACAAAAGCACAAGTGGATTCTTGACACACCAAAATCGATGAGCCAACCGACGAAATCAAAAATCTTGCGGACTCGTCGATCACCTTTTTGCGAGATGTCGTCGTTTAAAATGGTGGAGGGCAAACCCGTAAGGGATTACGTCCTCAAAATTGATGGCCCATCCGAACAAACTTGAGGTTCTAAGTCGCAGATTATAATCCGAGACCTCGGATGAATTTGGTACTTCACTCTCTGCCCAAAAAGTTTTTGAGCATTTTGGCCTCATGAATGATTTGTTGCAAGCTTTGGTCTCGGCAAAGATGTTGATGGGCACCAAACTCAAGCTTTGATTTGAAGTGGTCCGGCTTTCATCTTCTAGGCCAAAGGAAGGCAAGAAAAATAAGAGGACCAAAAGCCATAAGCAATCAAACTCAACTGTTGCCAAAGGCAATGGTAAGATGAGGAATGCCGGTGGTGTCAAAGAGGAAGTGCTTAAGCTGCAGTGAAAGAGGACAATGGAGGTTTACCTGTTCCAACCCCAAAAGGGACGGAAAGAAAGGTAATTCTCACGCACTAGTTGTTGAAACTTGTTTAGCGGCGTATACTTCTCATTCGTGGGTAGTTGATACGGGATCTGCTGACCATGTATGTTTCACGTTACGGGGTCCCAGCTGACCCGACAACTTAGTGGCAGTGAGATCCTCATCACACTGGGCGATGCTACGAGAGTGGCAACTGAAGCAGTGGGAGAAGTGCACCTGTCTTTTGAAGACAGAGTTTTAATTTTAAGAGATGTTCTTTATGTTCCCAGTTTTAGAAAGAATTCACTTTCAGTTTCTAAAATTCTGTTAATGGATATTTAGTTTCTTCTAATAAGAATGACATCATTTCTTGAAATGATGAGTGTATCTGTTATGGGACATTGATGGACAATCTCTATACAATTAATTATGCACACCACTCACGAAATGCATCCTATAACACATCAACTGTTTCCGATAAAAGAAAAGGTTCATCAAACGTGAACGAGACACTTCTATGGCATCTAAGATTGGGACATATTAATCCAAAGAGGATCCAAAGGTTGGTAGAAGACGCTTCACTGGAGTCTCTCCAAGTTGAACCAATTCCAACCTGCGAATCATGTTTGGAGGGCAAAATGACCAAGAGGGCATTCGAAGCCAAGGGGAATAGAGCCAAAGAAGTGTTAGAAATCATTCACATAGACGTATGTGGTCCAATGTCAACCAAAGCAAGAGGAGGTTATGAGTATTTCGTCACTTTTATTGATGACTACTCAAGGTACGGTTATATTTTCCTTATGAAGCATAAATCTGAGACCTTTGAGAAATTCAAAGAATTTAAGGCTCAAGCAGAGAATCATAGGAAAAACGATCAAGTCTCTACGATCCGATCGTGGAGGCGAGTACCTCAAATGATGAGTTTTGAACTACTTTGTCGATGAAGGGATTGTATCCCAAAATTTCGCACCCTAACCCTCAACAAAACGGGGTTGCAGAGCGAAGAAACGTAACTATTTTAGAAATGGTTAGAACAATGATGAGTTATGCGGATCTACCCAAGTTGTTCTGGGGTCATGCCTTGGAAACAGCGGCTTACATTCTGAACTTGGTGCCATCCAAATCGGCTCCCAAAACTCCCAAAGAATATGGACCCAAGCAAGCCCGCTTTGAGACACATGAGAATTTGGGGTGTCCGCCCACGTGTTGGACAAGGAAGCCGAAAATTGGATCCTCGATCGTAACTAAGGTTGTTTATAGGATACACCGAGGGAACAAAATGGTGTATGTTCTATGGTCCCGAAGATCAAAAGGTGGTAATAAGCACCCACTTTAGATTTTTGGAAGAAGGCTATATGAACGAAAGAAGACCCAAAAGTGAGATTACCTTAAATTAGCTAAGGGGCTAACCTCATTGCCAACCACGATAAGATGACATACCAAACGACACACTTACACAACCGAACCTCGTCAGAGGGAGGGTTGTGAGACGCTCGAGATTCATGGGGATAGAGAGTCCTCGGACTTGATTCCCGACAAGACGAATCGCACCCATGGACATACGACGAGGCAATCCAAGACAAGGATGCGGTTTCTTGGCAAACAACAATGAAAGCCGAAATGGGTTCTATGGATCATAACAGAGTGGGGGAGCTAATAACCACTTAACGAGGTCAAACCCATTGGTTGCAAGTGGGTATACAAGAGAAAAGGAGGACCGACGGGAAGGTGGAAACCTTCAAGGCAAGGCTTGTGGCAAAAGGTTATACTCGTAAAGAAGGCGGATCGACTATGAGGAAACCTTTTTCACCAGAGCAATGCTCAAGTCCATCCGAATTCTCTTGTCGATTGTTGTGCATCTCGACTTTGAAATGGCAAATGGATGTCAAGACGGGCTTTCCTAACGGAAGTCTTGATGAAGAAATCTATATGCAACAACCCCAAGGCTTCATTGAAAAAGGCAAGAACACCTAGTTTGTAAGCTCATGAAGTCCATTTACTGGACTCAAATAAGCATCCGAGCTTGGAACCAATGTTTTGATCATGTAATAAAGTCTTATGGGTTTGATCAAAATGAGTTCGAAAAGTTATTGTGTACAAAAAGCGTGGTCGGAATCGCATTGATATTCTTAGTACTTATACGAGATCGACATTCCGCTCGCATCGAACGATGTAAAGGTGTTATCGCGTAAAGGGGCATGGCTTTCAAAAAATGGTTTCATATGAAGGACTTAGGGAATCCGCACATCCTTGGGATCAAGACCACTTTCGAGATCGCAAAGAAAATGATGATAGGCTTATCACAAGCTTCATATATAGACAATGTCTTGAAGCGATTCAAAGATGCAGAT
Source organism: Stenogyne calaminthoides (assembly GCA_037126765.1). Classification (NCBI taxonomy): domain Eukaryota; kingdom Viridiplantae; phylum Streptophyta; class Magnoliopsida; order Lamiales; family Lamiaceae; genus Stenogyne; species Stenogyne calaminthoides. Next base: position 3,408,639 of record JBBCBC010000001.1, on the reverse strand, counting down.
TCCAAGAAAGGCTTCGTACTTTTCGGGCATGGAATCCATCTATCAAGGAAATGTGCCCTAAGACACAAAAAAATGAGATAGATGACATGAAAGACATTCCTTATGCTTCTACCGCCGGGCCTTTATGTATGCAATGTTTGTGCGACGGGACCGTATATCTGCTTTGTCGCTGGCATGGTGGCAAGATATCAAAGTAACCCGGGAAAGAACATTGATCGCAGCTTAAAACATTCTCAAGTATCCGAAAAGAACTCAAGATAGAATGTTGGTTTATCGATCGATAGTCTAATCCCCATCGCTACACCTGACTCGGTTTCCAATCGCATAGATTCCGAAACTATCCGCCTCAGTTAGTGTGCTTTCATTTGGGAAGTGTAGCCATGAAATGGACGAGTGTGAAGCAAAAATGCATCACTGACTCAACCATGGAAAGTCGGGTAAGTAGCTTTGTGAAGCGTTGAAGGAACCAATTTGCTATAGACCTTCTTGAGTGGACTTGGATTGAATTTTTGTCTAGCAATATTTGCTAGGGTCGGTTTGCAAATTCAAGGAAACCAAGAGTCCACGAGTCAAACAAGAACATTGAAGGAAAGAAATCTTAGACGAGAAATCGTTAAGAGAGGAGATGAAGAGGTGGTTAAGATCGCATTGGAGGATAACCTAGTTAATCCTTTCACAAAGTGTCCGCCTCCGAAACATTCAAGAGACATGTGGGAGGAATGGTTGTCGAGTCGAGCCAATCTGCTTTGAGTATAAGTGGGAGATATTATTGGGTTCGTGTAGGTGACATTAGATGTCACGACAGAACTACACGAGATGTCTTTGTAGTATACTTAAAAGCGCACTTTGAGTATAAGTGAGAGATTGTTGGGATTATACCGAAAGTATGCTTTTACTTTGTATAATCAAACCGATTTCGGGTCTTATTTATCAAATAAATTATTTATCAATCGATGCTTTAAATATCATCGAATGTTACATATATTTACCGCATAACCGTTTCAATAATTAAGACGTGTTACATTGTCGTTAATTTAGTGATACCGGATCACGTAAGATTAAATTAATGCCCTTGTAACCAAAAGTACACCATTCACGACCTAGAAGGAAATGAACAATCCATCGTGAAAGGTTGAAGTGTAAGGCTCAGATTGGCTTGTTTTGACCAAGAGATTACACTAGTGCATGTCTAGTGCAATTAAATAGGACCTCACAGAGGACAAATTCTTCAAATCGAACTAGGAAGAATTAGACCTCGGTGATCGTTATTTCTTAATCTTCGTCCCTTAAATAGGATCGCGTGTGGTTAGTAATTATTGCTTTTTGACTTATTACGGGTAGAGAATCAACGAGATTCAATACTTTATATCTTGGGCAATATTATTGGTCACATTCGATTGCTAAGATTTAATACGGAGAATCGTGTGCAAGTACGCTTGTTCGATTTTCCCCCTTGGGAGGTTCATAAGTTTTATCGAACCAAATCTTGCAAGTGGAACTAGTTTCCGGTATGGATAATAATGTTGAACTGTTCCTTAACCAAGGACAAAAGATATTAATTAATGGAAAGTTATTTTAGTGGCTTGAAATAATTAATGGGCTAGATAATCTTAAACATGGAAAATAATAACCGGGAGCCATATTGACTGTAATATGGGTTAAGATGAATAGTGCAATATTAATTATGTAGTGGGATTAATTAATATTTATGGGCTTGAATAATATTGTGGCTCAATATTGATAATTCAAGATTCATTGGAAGATCCAATCTTAATTCTACTAAAGGCCCCTCAAGTAGCCCAAACATAAAGTCTAATAACTGAAAAAGGTGTTTAAAAATAAAATAAATTTTTGTTGCTATTTTTCCTCATTTTTTTCAAAAAATATGAATAAAAGGGGAGAAAGATTTTCTTTGAATTTTGTTATGGAATGAATATATGTATTCTTGAAAGATTATCTCATTAAATTCAAGAAATCTCCCACTTGGTTATTTATATGATGTTTTCGAAAATCTTGAAAGAATAAGGGAAAGAAATATTTTCTTGATTTTCGTGAAAAGATATTATGGAAGATATGTATTCTTGCAATACAGGTATATCTCATAAATTCAAGAAGATCCAAATCTTGAAATCTTTATCCTTGTTTTTTCGAAAATCTTTATCCTTGTATAGAGGTCAACTATAATTTTTTTAGCATTCTAATTTTTTCCGAGCCAAAGAAGTGTTAGAAATCATTCACATAGACGTATGTGGTCCAATGTCAACCAAAGCAAGAGGAGGTTATGAGTATTTCGTCACTTTTATTGATGATTACTCAAGGTACGGTTACATTTCCCTTATGAAGCATGAATCAGAGACCTTTGAGAAATTCTAAGAATTTAAGGCTCAAACAGAGAATCATAGGGAAAAACGTATCAAGTCTCTACGATCTAATCGTGATACGAAAGTACCTCAAATATGAGTTTTGAACTACTTGTCGATGAAGGGATTGATCCTCCTAATCGCACCTTAACCCCTCAACAAAACGGGGTTGCAGAGCGAAATAACATAATTCTTTTGGAAATGGTTAGATCAATGATGAGTTATCTTGATCTTCCCGAAGTCGTTCTAGGGTCATACCTTGGAAACAATGACTTACATTCGAACTTGGTGCTATCCAAATCGGTTCTCAAAAACCCCAAAGATTTGTGGACCCCATGCAAGCCTAGTATGAGACACATGAAAATTTTGGGGTGTCCGCCCACGTGTTGGACAAGGAAACCCAGAAATTGGATCCTCGATCGTAATTAAGGTTGTTTGTAGGATACCCCGGAACAAAAGGGTGTATGTTCTATAGTCCCAAGATCAAAAGGTGGTCATCCGCACCCACTTTAGATTTTTGGAAGGAGACTATATGAACCAAAGAAAACCCGCATGAGATTACCTTAAATGAGCTTAGAGGGCAAACCTCGCCAAGGCCAACAAAGATTAGATGATATACCAAACGATACGCTTTCACAACCGAGCCTCGTCAGAGTGGGAGGATTGTTAGATAGCCCGAGAGATTCATGGAATAGGAGAGTCCTCGGACTTGATTCCCGAACAAGACGAATCGACCCATGGACATATGACGGGCACTCCAAGATAAGGATCGCAGATTCTTGGCAAACAAACAATGAAAGCCGAGGGTGGTTCTATGTTTCATAATAGAGTGTGGGGAGCTAGTCGAACCACTTAATGGGGGTCAAACCCATTAGATGCAAAGTGGGTAATATAAGAGGAAAAAAGAGGACCTGACGGAAGGTTGAAACCTTTTTAAAGCAAGACTAGTGGCGAAAGGTTATACTCGAGAAAAAGGGATCGATTATGAGGAAAAACTTTTTTCGCCAGAGCCATGCTTAAGTCCATCCATATTCTCTTATCGATTGTTGCGCATTTCGACTTTGAAATAGGGCAAATAGATGTCAAGACAGCTTTCCTTAACGGAAGTCTTGATAAAGAGATCTATATGCATCAACCCCAAGGTTTCATTGAAACAGGCCAAGAACACCTAGTTTGTAAGCTCAAGAGGTCCATTTACTGACTCAAACAGGCATCCAGAGCTTGGAACCAAAGTTTTGATCTTGTAATAAAGTCTTATAGGTTTGATCAAAACGGTTTTAAAAGTTTATTGTGTATAAAGAAGCGTGACGAACTCGCATTGGTATTCTTAGTACTATACGTAGATAACATTGTGATCATCGGGAACGATGTGAAGGTGTTATCAGACTTAAGGGCATGGCTTTCAAAACAGTTTGATATGAAAGACTTAGGAAAAGCCGGACACTTCCTTGGGATCAAGATCACTCGAGATCGCAAGAAAAGGATGATCGGGTTATGGCAAGTTTCATACATAGACACTGTCTTGAAATGCTTCAGCATGCAAGATTTCAAGAAAGGATTCGTACCTTTCAGACTTGGAATCCATCTATCCAAGAAAATGTCCCCTAAGACGAAAAATGAGATAGATGACATGAAAAGTATTCCTTGTGCTTCTACCGCTTTAAACCTTATGTATGCATTCTTTGTATATGCGAGACCGGATATCCGCTTTCAGAGGCATGGTAGAAAGATATCAAAGTAACCCGAAAAGCGCATTGGACGACTACGCTTAAAAACATTCCGAAGTGTCCGAAAAGAACTCGGGATAGAATGTTGATTTATCACGATACTCCAATCCCCATCGGCTACACGGACTCAGATTTCCAATCAGATTTAGATTCCATAAATTATCTGCCTCAGTTAGTGTGTTTCCATTTGGGAAGTGTAGTCATCAAGTGGATGAGTGTGAAGCGAAAATGCATCACCGACTCAACCATGAAAGTCCCAGTCGTAAAGAATGCTGAGAAGCGGTGAAAAGAACCGGATTGGGCTCTAGATCTTCTTAGTGGACTTGGATGGTGTTCGAATTTGTCTAACAATATCTGCTTGAGGCGATTACAAGTTCAAGAGAAACAAGAGTCCACAAGCCAAACAAACACATTAAAGGAAAAGACATCTTATACGAAAATCGTTAAGAGGAGATATAGATGTGGCAAAGATAGCGTCGAGGGACGACCTAGCGATCCATTCACAAAGCGTCTACTCCTCAATACATTAGAGACATGTGAGTGGAATGGGTGTCAAGACCGCCGCTTTGAAAGTACAAGTGGGAGAAATTATTAGGTTAGGTGTAGGTGACATTAGATGTCACGGACTACACGAGACGGTTGTAGTATACTTAAAAGCGCACTTTGAGTATAAGTGGGAGATTGTTGGGATTATACCGAAAAGTATGCTTTTTACTTTGTATAATCGAAACCTAATTTTTTCGATTTATTTATTGAAATAAATTGTTTATCCCGATGCTTTAAATATGATTGAATGTTACATATATTTACGCATAACTGTTCAATAATTCAGACGCGTGTTACATTGTAGTTAATTTAGTGATACCGCATCACGTAAGATTAAATTAACGGTCCCCTTGTAACTAAAAAAGTACGCCATTCACGACCTAGATGGAAATGAACAACCCATCGTGAAAGGTTGAGGTGTAAGTCTCGAGATTGGTTTGTCTTGACCAAGAGATTACACTAGTGCATGACTCTTATTGAATAGGACCTCCATGAGGAGGAAAAATTCTTGAGAATCAACAAGGAAGAATTAAACCTCGGTGGTTCGTTATTTCTTAACCTTCGTCCCCTTAAATAGGATCACGTGGGATTGGTAACTATTGCTTTGACTTATCATGGGTAAATAAATCAAGGAGATTCAATACTTTTTATCTTGGGCAATATTATTGGTCACATGTGATTGCTAAGATTTAATACTTAAGAATCGTGAGCAAGACGCTTTGTTCGATTTGCCCCTGGGAGGTTCATAAGTTTTATCATACCAAATCTTGCAAGTGGAATTTGTTTCCCAGATGGATAATAATGTTGAACCGCTCTCGACTAAGGACAAAAGATTTAATTAATGGAAAGCTATTTCAAATGGCTTGAATTAATTAATGGGCTAGATAATCTTAAACACGGAAATAATGACCGGAGCCATATTGATCGTAATATGGGTTAAGATGGATAGTCAATATTAATTATGTAGTGGGATTAATTAATATTTATGAGCTTGAATTATATTGTGGCTCAATATTAGATATTCAAGATCCATTAGAAGGTCCAATCTTAATTCTCCTAAAGGCCCCCTGAGTAGCCCAACAAATAGTCCATTAACTGAAAAGGTGATTAAAATAAAATAAATATTGTTGCTTAATTTTCCAACTAAAATTTCGAAATTTATAGATATGTTGGGAGAAAGATTTTCTTTGAATTTTGTTATGGAATGAAGATATGTATTCTTGGAATACAAGATTATCTCATTAAATTCAAGAAATCTCCCACTAGGCTATCTATATTGAAATTTTCGAAAATTAGGAAATATAATGGGCAAGAAAGTTTTTCTTGATTTTCTTGAAAAGATATTATGGAAGATATGTATTTCTTAAAATACAAGAATATCTCATAAGTTCAAGAAGATCCAAATCTTGGAATCTTGCACATTAAATTTTCGAAAATCCATATTTAGGGGAGGTGGGATTTTTGTGGAATATTTTAATTATGGGAAAAATAATATAGAAGATATATTCAAGATTTCTTGGTGACCAAGAAAAGTCTTTTCCCACATTATTTTTCTACAAGAATTTCGACCAACTCCTCTCCTATAAATAGGGGATGATTAGTTCATTCCCAAGTACAATTCCATGTGCTGGAAATATTAGCAAATCCACAAAGGTGGTGCAACAAAGTTTATTTTTTTCTTTTGTTAATTGTTCGACAAGTGTCCTTCCAATTGGGATAGTTGAGCAAGGGCTAAGGGAATACTTGGGAAGTCCTTTTGGTTAGTCCGTCCGACCGAAGTCAATTGCATCCCGTCCAGAGGTAATGCGTTATGTAAACCCGTAGATTCCGTGACGTGGGTTTTACGTGGCTTTTTATATGCATGATATGTTGATACAATTATTATTTGAATTAATATAGGATTAATTCATGCTAGTAATAATTAATGAATTAAACTTGTATTTAAATATTCACCCGAATAGATCTGTAAAATCATTCCCCAACAACCGCAATCGAGCCGGTTTGGTAATCAATTTTTAAATTATAATTTAATTCATGACATTAAATTTGAAATTGGATAGTAGAATCATAGATCTGCTTTTGCGTATCCAATTGTCATGGATTTTAATGTGTTTATTTATGCATTTTTATAAACGGTGGTTTTAATTCGATTCGTCGGATTTGTTTTTGCCTCGTGAGAAAATCCACGAGTAGACTAGGATTTTGTTTGATTTGATCGATGTAATAGACTGGTCTAGATCTAGGCTTATTTATTTTTGTAAATAAATTGTAAACCGATTCGGAACGAACAAACCGAAGAATTAAAGCGACAAAAATCGAACTCAAGCGTAGCGCGCCGCATAGCATGACACGACGGGCGCAGGCTTATTTGCCCGAGCCGCGCTGGTGAACAAACGAACGCCGCGACGGGCGGGCGCTAGGCGACGCTGCTTTCCATTTCGCCCAGCCGGAAATGACGCAAAATGGACGATCTTGTAAGGCTACGGCTAGCCAGACCTATAGTAGGTCAGCGGGCGGTGAAGGCGGGCGAGCGCTGGATGCGCTTAGTCGCTGAGAACCGCCGATACCGTAGAGGGGTTAGAACCTTTGGCCGGGCATCGCCACCGGGCGCCAGGTCGCGAGGTCGTTTTCTGCCAAAAGCCCGAATCGGATGAGGGCGCGCATCCTTCCGCGAAATTGCCATGGCGTGGCATTTCGTGATGAAGTATTTTTTCGAGATGAACGAGTGGGAGAAATTCGAGACGTGTTTCTTCAAGATCAAGTCAAAAAAATCAAACCATGACAATTGGATAATTTGTGTCCAATATGTTTATTTTTCTCATTTTGCTTGATTTATTTGTGTTATCTTATGTTTTATTTAATTTGTTTAAATGTATTGCATGAGGGTTGACAAATGGAAAAATCTCACCTTCAAAATTACTAAGTATGTTTAAATAATTAATTGACAATTTTATTCCGGATAATAAAATTGAATTAATTCTCGACCTCCATGATTTATTTATTTGTGAATTCTTTTGAGAAATTCCCCACCTTTACTCAAAAAGATAACTTTCACATGAATGAATTCCAAACGGATGATTGTGGGTTATTACTAATGGCGGATTTATGACCCTCCCCACGAGGCTCGATCAAAGCGAAATAGTAATCATGTATTTAATCATGGTTATTACTTAGGTATAAAATTGATATGCATATACTTCCCCCGAAGTCCCCGCCAATTTTATATTGGTCAAGGGAGCCAACTATTAATCTGGATATTAAAGGTTTGTAATCGTTTTGTTTGTAACTCGCTTTGAATGTGTTTAAATAATGACCCACCCCACGTGGCTTATTTAAACTGCTTTTGAGATGTTGGGTGATGATGTTCATATTTTTTTTTGAGATTTTAATATGATGCATGTGATCGAACCTTGTGATGTATTTTGTGCTTATGCATATTATTTATTTATTTCAGTTCATCATGTCGCAACCTTTTAATCCACTATTCAATATCTTTGAAAAGACAATTTGCTCACCGGAGAAAATTTTGTTGATTGGAATCGAAAACTCACTATTGTCCTCATCGCACGCACAAAGCCATAACCGGGTTCTCGACCACCTAAATCGAGATAAACCATCGATGAGTCCGCTAAAACGGTTAAGAAAGAGTATCTTTGTCGGGAGCAGCCTAACGAAAATGGCAAAGTGTACCATCTTGGCTTTATGTCGATGTGTTTGCAACACCAACACCGTAACGCCTAGATGCGGGAATCATGACTAGTCTTAAAGCGATGTTTCAACATCGTAACCGTGTGGCTCGTCGATCACCATGAGGACTTGCTCTCTATGAAAATGGCGGAGGGAACGCCGTAAGGGAGCATGTTCTCAGATGATGGCTCACCTTAATAAACTTGAGGTACTTGGCGCCAATACGATATCGAGACCCAAATCGATTTAGGTGCTCCCTTCTTCGAAAAAGCTTTGAACAATTCAAGGTTGAACTACCGGATGAATAATCGGTTCTCGATGCCTGATCCGCTTGCAAGCTTTAGTCTCGGCAGAGGCGATATTGGGGCAAAAGTGCCAAAACCTTGGTGGCAACTCGGACCTTCTTCTTCTTCTGACCAAGGGGTGGTAAGAACAAGAAAATGAACAAAGGCCACAAGCAAGTGAACTCAAGTGTTGCCAATGGCAAATATAAGGTGAAGAAGGGTGGTGGAGTGAACAAGTCACCAAAGGGAAGTGCTCCAACCTGCGGTGAGAAAAAGGACATTGAGGTCACTGCTCTGCACCCAAAAGGGATGGAAAGAAAGGTAATTCTCACGCACTAGTTGTTGAAACTTGTTTAATGCGATATGCCTCCCATTTTGTTGGTGGTGGATCGAGATCCACTAATCATGGTTGTTTCACATTACGGGGTTCAAGCGGACCCGGCAACTTAGTGGGAGTGAGGTCCTCGTCACACTGGGCGATGCTTCGGTAGAGTGGCGGTGCAATGGGAGAAGTGCACCTGTCTTTTGAAGACAGAGTTTTTAATTTTGAGATATTATTTACGTTCCTGAATTTTAGAAAGAATTCGCTTTTCTTTCTAAACTTTTTGATGGATATTTGGTTACTTTTTAATAAAGTTGTTACCATTTTTCTTTTGATAAATTTATCTCGCTCATGGAACGTTGTTGAATGATCTCTATACAATTAGCTGTGCACACCACTCACGAAATATATCCTATAACACATCAACTGTTTCCGAGACTGAAATTGTAGCATTCTATCTGAGTGGACTATCAACTGTCATGGAGGTCAACTTTGGAAAGTTGGGAAGTCCTTCCACCGGATAGTTGAGCAAGGGCTAAGGAAATACTTGGGAAGTCCTTTTGGTTAGTCCGTCTCAATCAAGCGCACCGCCATCCCGAGAGGTACGTTCACGTAAACCCGTAGATTCCGCATGCGTAGGTTTTATGTGGCTTTTTATATACATGATATGTTGTTGCAATTATTATTTGAATTAATATAGGATTAATTCATGCTAGTAATAATTAATGAATTAAACTTGTATTTAAATATTCACCTCGAATAGATCTGTGCAAATCATTCCCCAACAACCATAACAAGAGAAGATGTGATTTTTATGGAATATTTTAATTATGGAGAAAAGAATATATGAAATATATTCAAGATTTCTTGAAGATCAAGAAAAGATTTTTCCTCCCTATTCCATGATGAAAAATCGTCCACCACCTCTCTATAAATAGGGGATGAATGTTTCATTCCCAGATGAACACGAAAATTGGTTTTTCGGATAAATATCAGCGTCGATAAAATATCAAATATTTTGAAACGTCGACAGATTGTGTATTTTCGAAAAACGTCAATTGTGAGTGTACAATTCCATGTGCTGGAAAAATTAGCAAATCCACAAAGGTGGTGCAACAAATTTTTATTTTCCCATTTGTATATTGTTAGCGAGCTTCCTTCCATCGGATTGACGAGCAAGGACTATGGAATACTTAGGAAGGTTTTTTGGTGTGTTCTTATCGACGAGACCATTGTCACTCCAAGAGGTTAGTTCACGTAAACCCGTAGCAATTCCGCATGCGTAGGATTTATTTGAACTGTTTATATGCATGATTTGTTGTTGAATTATTATTTGAATTAATATAGGATTAATTCATGCTAGTAATAATTGTTAGAATTAAATTTGTATTTAAATATTCATCCCGAATAGATCCGGACAATTAATTCCCCAACATCAGGTTAAAATTTGGGGTTCTTGAGCTCGTAGCTAACGTGGAAGCTGATTGTTAAAAAAAAATCTTAAACTTAGGAGAGATTTTTTTATTCTTTTCAATTTTTAATTCTTTTTTTTAACAATCGCATCCAAATCAGCTACGAGCTCGAAAACCCCCAAATTTAATCGGCACACGATTTTTGGGTGACCAAAAACAACGTTATTGTCTTTTTTTTTGGCAAAACATCAAAATTGAACAATCTAAATAGGAGTTTGAATCATAAATGGTCCAGTAACTTTACCCTCAAATAGATTTAGTCGCATTATTATTTTTATCGTAAATTTAGTCCCAATAACTTTAATAATATCCATTTTAGTTCCAAAAATTGTTTTAAACTACGTAAACATGACTAATAAAATAGCAAAATGATAAAGCAGCAATGTTTTCCACAAATCCCTATGATCTAAGCGTAATAAAGTGTGTCATAATGGTTGGCCAATGTTCTCCCAAAAGATACGTGTTTTTATAGTGTGTCATCTCTTCAAAATTTTGGCTTCAATCAAGGTCCTCAATAATGGCTCAAATCAAGGCTTCTCATCTTTAGCTCACGTAGCAAAATATAAATGGAGCATATCACGTGCCTGGTTTCTTTGTTGGTTTTTTTTTTTTTTTTATCGGTAATATTTTGGTACAATTGACACTCAATGTTGGCCATTTTCTTCACTTTTGGCCCAATCGACTCGCATCCAACTGTATCTCCAGATGTGACTTGTCTCAAGTTTTATGAAAATGTTTAAAAAATGAGTGAATTTAACATAAATATAACATTATAGCCCATAAATACCACAAGTAATAAGTCGGAAAGGCAAAATAGAAAATTATTGTTATAAAACAAAAATTAAAGCACACAAATTATAAAATAATCCTGACTTATCAAACATAAAAAAACTTTTATTTCTATATTAAGCTATTTATATACTCATCCCTATTTTTACATTACCTTTATTCTCAAGTAAATAATATTTTAGAATTTATTAGTTAATAAAGTTAAAAATGAGGGTTTAAAGTTTAAACAACAAATACTGCTAATTAATTATTTTCTCTTTCTTTACAAACCTTAATTCTAACTAGATTATCTTTTCTCTCTTCCAAGTTCCAACCCCCACCCTCACTCACTACCCTATACAACAAAATGAAAGATTATTAATTAATAAATATAATTTCAATATTACGAGAGATTTTTGGGATTGGGATACGGAATTTTTTTTTATATCCATTAAATAATTAGAAAAAAAAACACTAAGGTAAAGCATCACTTATTTGGAATTGGAGAGCACCAAGTAACCATTTGGTGCAATAATTGTACCGTGCAACTTTTCTAGTTTTAACTCATAAATTTTTAAAAAGTCATTTTTTGTCTTCTCGTTAAAATAGAAGTACTAATATTGTTCAACACGAAAATTGATATTTTTAATATGAATTAATATTCTTCATTCCAGATTATATATATGACTCATTAAATTAATTTAATTTACATCGATTGTTCAGTGTTACTGATGCCCATAAATTTATCTATTATTTTAGTGATTTTTACAAATAATGACAAGTTGTCATATATTGGATAGGGATGTAAACAAACCAAACACGTTGTGAATTATTCGGGATTAGATGTAAAAATACTGATTTGAATTCTTTTAATAAAACAAGGCAACATAAATGAATAACTCAAACTTAATTATATTTGATTAATTAGCTCGTGATTTTACTCGTAAGTAAGCTTGTGAGTTAGCTCGTATAAGTATATATAAGATTTTTTACAGAAACGTATACAATTATTTTTTCTTAATTAGTTGATGCAAAATGTAATTTGAGGTTGTTATTATTAAACTTGTCTAGGTTCGATTAAGTTCGATAAAACTTGTGAACGAACAATATATATGACAATTAAGCTCAAATTCAAGTGTAGTGTGACATTAAATTCATTTTTTAGTAAAACAAGTTGCATATTTTTAAAATATATTTAAATTTCAGAGAGCACATGAACCTTTTACCTTATAAAATTACATTCATGAAAGATGAAGGTACTGGGTGAAAACATGATTATGCATAGTTAGTCAATAGAGAATTTCTATAGTGAACAAGCATACATTTAGGGGGTGTTTGCAAAAAATTATAAGTGATTATAGTCACCTAAAATTGTGTGCAAAAGCAATTTTGAGTGTTTTATTTCTCTTTTGATAACTTAAATAAGCTCTCATAAGCTATAAATTAGAAATTTCAAAAAGGATGCTTTTAGTAGTTTATTAGTATTTTTTAAAACTTTTAACTTTTTTGGCAAACACTATCAATTTTTCTTAGAATTATTTTACAAATACTACCAACTTCTATTATTAATCACTTTTTTAAAATCATTAATTTTAATCGCATTTTTAAAACCTTAAGTTTTTGTGAACACCCCTTAATAATACTCATGTGCTAGCAAGATGTTGAAACCTAACACAGTAAAAAACTCTTTTCTGTATTTTACTCAAAATTTCAAATTACAACAAATTTTCGAATTAATTACTACTACTATAATTGAGTCCCAACATCTGTACGTAGTAAAATTAATCAAAGATATAATATTCTAGCTAATTATTTCATGGAGATCAAACGCTTATATAAAGCTTATATGAAGCAATAAGCAATCACCACAGACATTGGAAGGGAGTAAAACTGGGTAAAGCTTTATATTATTCTCATTGAGAAGAAGAAAGGGTTAAAACTTATAAAGCCTTTAATTTTATACAAGGACAACGATAACTGCTCTCAACGGCTATAAAGGGAAATAGCTATAACAACTTTATTAAGAAAACACAGGCTTCTTCTTTATTCGATCAACTGATATTTACACAGCATCTCCGAGACTCACGGATGCTGATAATTAGTTGGAAGGAGTGTGAAAAGTGGGAATAAGGACAAGAGGAGTCTTTCTTCCGACAGCAAGTCCCTCTACTGCAGTCATATCCACATCACCAGCTTTCATTCCTTGCGGCAATTTCCAATCGAAGTGGAAAAGAAGTTGCGCCAACGGAAGCTCAAGGTTCGCGATCCCAAAATTCATCCCCGGGCAGTTCCTTCTGCCCGCCCCGAACGGGAGGAACTCATAGTCCTGTCCCAAGAAATCAATAGGATTATTCTCGAACCGCTCGGGTTTAAAGCTGTCGGCATCTTCCCAGTACTTGGGATCTCTTGCCATGCCCCAGACATTGACCATCACTTTAGTCTTGACCGGGATCGTATATCCATCAATTTTGAATTCGTCCTTGACTTGTCTGGGGACTATCGGGAAAGCAGGATGAAGTCTAAGAGTTTCTTTGATCACTAATTTCAGATACATTAACCCCGGGATATCACTCTCTTCTACCGTCGTCTTTCCTTTCAGAGTCTCCCTTATTTCCCTCTGTGCTTTATCCATCACTCGAGGGTTATTCATCAGCTCCGCCATTGCCCAGTCGGTAGTTGTGGCTGATGACTCTGTTCCCGCCGCGAACATGTCCTGTAATCTCATGACTCGGTTAGATTATATGAATAATTATATTGTACGCAACATGGTTGGATTATATTAATTTTTACCAAAACGACAGCTTTGACATTGTCATTAGTAATGCGCAGCTGGAGCTGTCCGGACTCCTGGACCCTGAGAAGAACATCGACTATGTCTTCATTACCACCCTCGCCGCTCCTCTTCAATCTATGCTCAGCAACAACAGGATCCAAAATGGCGTCCATGTCGCGTTTCATCTTCCACAACTAAATTCTGTTGGGAGTGAAAACCGTCAGAAACTTCATAGACGGATACAGGTCTGCCAACAAGTACCCCCCTGCCATGTGGGCCATCTTCTTCACCAACTCTATAAAAGCATGGCGATCCAGCTGCACATTCCCGAACGTGGCTCTGCAAGTCATCGATAGCCTGTCCGGATACTGATTTCAGAGACTTAACAAGAGTATTGGTCTCATCTTGCCTAATGTACCCGAAGGACTTGACGTTTTTTGCGCTTAGCATCTCCACAATGCATATTTTACGCATTTGCCTCCAGTACTCGGTGTAGGGGCCGAAGGAGATGTCGCCGTAGTTGTAGAACATGGTCTTAAGTGCAATGCTTTCGGGGACCTCTTTAGCCGCTTCGGGGGATGAAATTGCCACCGTCGGGACTTGGCCAAGGGTGACACTCAAGACGGGGCCGTATGTTTTGGATAGCTTCGCGAGGCCTTCGTGGACTAGCCCTCCCGCGAAATGGTGGAGGTGGCCGATTATCGGGAGGGCCGGAGGGCTTGGAGGTAATTTTTGGCGGGGTTTGGGGTTGATGATTGCTTTGATTATGAAGAAGATGAAGGATGAGATTAGGACAGCGGTGGGGAGGTTGAAGGGGATTTGGTGGATTATCTCCATTGTTTATGATATCTTTTACGAGATATTGGTTTTTTTGTTGATAGATGTTTGTTGTTTTTGATGAGCGAAATGAGTAGCGTTATTAGTTGCTAATATATGTGGTGGTGTTTAGTAAACTGAAAGGGAATTCAAGATTTGTGGCTCCGCACACTATGAAGGAATTCAAAATTGACATGAAAAGAATTTTAGATTTGCTTTGCCTTCGGTGAAGTCATGGCTCGTAGATCTATATTGAATTAATTAATTATCTACTTTGAAGTTTTTTTGGATGCAAACACGTATAGTGTTGGTAATCAACCGTTTTTGAAGTGTTCAATGCTAAGGTTGGTTCACTTCCTTTGGGAAGATTATTAGAGATGAAGATACTAATGATTATGAGTAAACTGACGTATAATGATTAAAATAAAACACATGGAAAACATGTCATTAAAATTATAATCTAGATGTATTTTTAATGAGGGAAAAAATTTATTGCTAAAGAGCAATGGCAGAGTCACTTGGCCCCCCTAATCCAACTTGAACTTTATATATATATATATAAATATATGATTATTTATTTTTAACTTGATGAGATTAGAAGTTTTGGCTAATTTCAAAGTGTCCCTTTTTTTTATGTAAATTTTTTTATTATTTTTTAGTTGAGGAAAGAGGGAGTGAAAGAGAGAAAGAAATATATAATTCGCATTTTAAATATGTACATTAAATATATTTGACTCTGTTAATATGATTGTCCAAATAATTTTTAAAAATATATAAAAAATTCGAAAGTACATTTAATTACAATATATTATAAATTTGTCTTTCAGTGCAATTCGTGAGTCTGCCGCTGCTAAATAGTAACTATATTTGACTCTGTTAATATGATTGTTCAAATAATTTTTAAAAATATATAAAAAAATCGAAAATACATTTAGTTATAATATATTATAAATAGGGCCTTCAGCACAATTCTTGAGTCCGCAGATGCTAAAAAGTAACTCATTAATGAGGATTTGTAATCCTCTTAATTTATTGATCAACATTTCTCATTTCCCTTACTATAAATAATAGGTACACCCCAATCAAGTCACACTCAAGTTGCATCATAATTGCTTGCAGTGCATGGCAAATATCGATCCCGAAATCATTTAAAATCAATCTACTCAAGTTAAAACAAAAAAAAATCGTTAATCCATCCCAGTATAATCAGATAAAAATTGAGGGAAAGAAAAACACACACCAGCACCCTCTTTTTATCATCAGCCACATGAGTTTTTGTCAAATGGGACATGCGTGCTTTGAAACACTTAAAACTTGTTTTCAACCTTTGTCAGAACAGTTATAAGCACTTTTTTTAAAGCATATGAGACTCAGCTTTTTAAATAAAAAAGCGCTCCTATCCCATTCCTAGAGTTTGAAAACAGAGACTTAAAATAACTTTTAAAAGCACTTATTTCCAAAATTTTCTCTCACACTTTTTAAAAATAAATGATTCTGAAAATTATTTTAAATATTTCAAAACACGTCCATGTATGGACAGCTTGTCCACGTTGATACGGCCCATATTCGCAATAATTTCAGCAAAATTAATTCTTGTGGTGGTGAGCGCAGCATGGAGTTAATTTCTTTTATTCAACGAAAGCCGCCGCATTTGACCTGACCTGAGAAAGAGAGGAAAGCAAGCATAAGCGAGTCTTACGCCACGTGTTAAGCTTCAGCGAAGAGTCGTTGTTAGATGGGGCAGAACCTCAGTGGCATAAAAGGGAACAGGACAGGGGCAGCTATGGAGCAGAATCCGAGAACCCAATTTTCATAGAGATTTTTATTTTTATTTTTTTTTGGGATGAGATGAGGGAGTACTTTTTACTTCAAAATTTAACACGATTTAAAAGGTTAATTATTTCTATTATATTGTATTTCAATTAAGAGTATCATTACTTATGATAAACTTTATTATTGTTATAATAATGAAAAAGTTTATCGAAACATTGTCCTCCAATTAGGCTAGCGGCTCCAATAATAAAAATTTGCTCATCTCATTACTATGTATAGGTATTTTGATATATAAAATTAATATAATATATATATATATAAAATGGCGACATTTGTGAGGGTAATCGCCTTTACAAAGAAAATGGAATATAAATCACAGCGTTGATGTTTTAACATTTTAAAAAAAAGTAAAGTGTGATTTGTGTTGGGTTGTACCCCATATGAATTTTTGTCATATATAATTGTAGGGCCCTGTGCGACTGTCCGACTCTGATGAGTAGCATTAAAGTTTTAAATCCTTTTATTAATATTATCTTATTCAAATATTTATATTGAGAATTTAATATAAGAGTTATGGACTAATATACAATATATCCACATTTTAAGAAAACGACCAAAAAAGATATTTTAGCAATCTCAACTCTTTACTAATACAATAGGGGATACACGCTAGCATGAAGTTGAACCTTAACACTTCATGTGTCCCATTCAATTTGTCTTTTTAAAGAATTCTTTTTTGTCAAAATAGTTATCTTTTTGTTTTTGCACTTATTTAGGAGAATTATATATCCTCTCCAATTTGGAATTTATATATGTATTTGTAATAATATACTCCCTCTATTTTTTAATAGATGTCATTCTGGGATTTTTAAGACAAAATAAGGACATTTTTTTTCCAAAATTAATCTTAATTAATATTATTTAAATATTCTTAATAATAATTTTTATTGGCTGAAAAAATATACACATAACATTTTTATAGGAAATTTGAAATTTAAAATTATCATATTAAGAGTAAATATGAAATAAATGGGGAGAAAATTACAGAACATCTATTTTATAAATATTTCAAAAGGCTAAAACGACATCTAATTAAAAATTGAGGAAGTATATAAAATAATCATATGTAATACAATGATAAATGAACACATTATCCATATATTTATTGTTATTAATTAATGTGTTTTTTTTAATTCGTGTGGGCCATCATTGGACCACAAATAAAATGAGGAGTAGGGAGTAATAAAAATCTCTTTTTCTGCGTTTTACTCAAAATTTCAAACTATAGCAAATCTCTTTGTTAAAATCCAATTATATCAAATAAATCATCTTTTTTTTGCTATCTTAGTTCTATAAATTCGTGTACATTATTGTTTGTTATCTGTCAACATTCGAAATAAAACCAATCAAAGATATAACATTCATATGGAAATTTAATTGTTTAGCATTTCTCCAAGCAATCAACACTCATCGATCCTCAGTTGGATGGATTGTGTATAGTGGGAATCAGGACTAAAGGAGTCTTTCTTCCTACCGCCAATCCTTCTACTGCAGTCATATCCACATCCTCAGGTTTCATTCCTTGTGGCAATTTCCAATCGAAGTGGAAAAGAAGTTGCGCCAACGGAAGCTCAAGGTTCGCGATTCCGAAACTCAGCCCCGGGCAGTTCCTCCTGCCCGCCCCAAACGGAAGGAACTCGTAATCGCTGCCCAAGAAATCAATAGGATTATTCTCGAACCGCTCGGGTTTGAAGCTCTCCGCGTCTTCCCAATACTTGGGATCCCTAGCCATGCCCCAGACATTGATCATCACTTTAGTTTTGACAGGGATTGTATATCCATCAATTTTGAATTCATCCTTGGCTTGTCTGGGCAGTAGCGGGAAAGCAGGGTGAAGCCTCAGAGTTTCTTTGATCACTAATTTCAGGTACGTTAGCCCCTGCACGTCGCTCTCTTCTACGGTCGTCTTTCCTTTCAGAGTTTCCCTTATTTCCCTCTGTACTCTCTCCATCACCCGCGGGTTTCTCATCAGCTCCGCCATTGCCCAGTCGGTAGTCGTGGCCGATGACTCTGTTCCCGCTGCGAACATGTCCTGCAATTGCATAACTCGGTTAGTTGTTCAATGAAAATAAGTAATACCATTAAGTGAAAAAAACTAATACCTTTTTGTAAAATAACTAATACTAAAGATGATAATAGTTTAATTAATTACCAAAATGACAGCTTTGACGTTGTCGTTGGTGATTGGAAACTGGAGCTGTCCAGATTCCTGTACTCTAAGAAGAACATCAACAATGTCTTCACTGCCACCATCGCCGCTCCTCTTCAATCTATGCTCAGCAACAATAGGATCCAAAATGGCGTCCATACCTCGTTTCATCTTCCACAACTGAAATCTATTGGGAGTAAGGAGCGTCAGATACTTGATCCACGGAAACAGATCAGCCAATTCATACCCCCCAGCCATATGGGCTAACTGCTTCACCAACACTATAAACTTATCCCTATCCCCCATAACATCCCCGAACGTCGGTCGGCAAGTCACCGTGCACGAAAACACAAACATTTTCTCCGTCAGACTGATAGCCTGTCCCGCCACTGCTTTCAGAGATTTAACCAGAGTATTGGTCTCATCCTGCCTAATGTACCCGAAAGACTTCACATTCTTGGCGCTCAACATTTCCAAAATACATATTTTACGCATCTGCCTCCAGTACTCGTTATACGCGCTGAAAGCAATATCGGTGTTGTTGTAGAACATGGTCTTGAGGGCGATGCTTTCGGGCCTGTCGGCGCAGGCAGGGTCCAGCACTTTCAGCACCTCTTTCGCCGCCTCACGCGATGAAATCGCCACTGCGGGGACTTGTCCTAAGTTGACACTGACGACGGGGCCGTATGTTTTGGCTAGCTTTGCGAGTCCTTCGTGGACTAGCCCTCCGGTGAAGTGGTGGAGGTGGCCGATTATCGGAAGCTTTGGAGGGCTTGGAGGTAAATTTTGCGGGGATTTGGGTTTGGTGATTGCTTTGATTATGAAAAAGATGAAGGATGAGATGAGGACAAGAGTTGTGAGGTTGAAGGGGATTTGTTGGATCATCTCCATTGTTGCTGTTTTGGTTTGATGAATGAGTGAGTGAGTGAGCATTATTTGTTGATTGTATATATAGTGGGAGGATGATTAGATGCAGAAGAACAAATTAATGGTGAAAGGAATTCAAGATTGGAGGCTTCACTTGCAGCACACAATATTGTATTAATAATGATTTATTACTTTTTTAAGAAAAAAAAAAGGAATACTACATGGGCATACTTTGGACAGTGCGGCCATCGTAATTGAACGTTCAACCTTTGGAGGCTAGCTCTTATATTTGTTTAATGTAATATTTTAAACTATTTAATAGATCTCTCTGCTTTTGTTCTGTTCATTATAATATTTTAAATTCTTTGATACTTATCTCTGCTTTTGTTTTGTTTTGCTTGAGTGACTTGTTGGAAGCAAGTAGTTGAATTAATAAAAACAAATCTCTACAAATATGCTTTTTAAAAATTATTCCTTCTATAATTTTATTTAAAATGATAATTCCTAACTTCTTCTATTTTTATCTGATAGAGCCCTTTTTGTTTTATAGATAAAGAATGAGAAAGTTGGGAAAGTAAATTATATCCCATATTTTTAAATATTTATTACGATTGATGGATTTTTTTTGGCCCCGAAAGTTACTTCTTTTTTCCATGTGGGCCTCATAATTATCGAATGATAGCATCTGTTTCACTTTCAATGTTCCACTCCATGTTTCATACTGTGGATGCATGACAAGTGGAGATTAAAATATTATCAAAAGGTCCTCCATAATCCTGAATCCATGTGTTAAAAATTTAGGAAGTGAGACATATTTGAAAAATGAGAAAATGACACAGAGGAATGGAACTGCATAATTATACCACCTCCTACTTGTTATTAGTAATATGAAATACTATTTCTTGATATCAATTGGTTTAAATAAATTATTATTTAAATACATCATAATAAATACTTGAAAAAATTAAATATATCACATAATTGTATATCTCTCCAAATTCCATACCACTGAACAAACGGGTTCTAAATATCCGATGTTTCTTGTTTGCTTTCGAAAAAAAATATCCGAAAAAAATGCCCCCCGCCCTTAGTTTCCAAATTCCGTACCACTGAACAATCGGGTTCTAAATATCCGATAAAAATGCCACCGCCCTTGGTTGGGAAAATTTTCATAGGTTTCAATGTTTAAAAAAGACCAAAAAACAGCTAAATGATGCAGTTATGCACTACACCAATTTCGCTATCCGTCACTGACGGAGGTGGGTCTCTGTCCCTAAACCAAGAAAGTAATTACATTAATAAAAAGATAAGTTAAACATTATTTTTATTAAAATAAAATATAATTGAAATTTATAGTAAAGGATAATAATAAAATTATTTAGAAGCAAGTCAAGCAAGATGATTGCTAAATACACATTTTAACCAATTCGAGGGGAGGGCTCTGATTTTACACCGAAGATTATGTCGCTCAAACCATGCGACACAGAAGATTCTGTCGAACACACCATGCGACCAGAATGAATTATTAATTATGTGTATTAATTATGATTCCAGTATTGATGTGTATTAATTATGATCAGTATAATGACAAGAAGGCAATTATGATTCCAGTAATTCCAGTAAAACATGCGACAAAAATTATGGTTTGATTAATTAGGAATTAGTATAATGATGTGTATTAATTAGGAATTCGTGCAATTGATTATAATGTATTAATGATGTGTATTAATTATTCAGTTAGAATTAATTATTGAGTTATAATGAATTAGTTCAATTTATTAGTTAGAATTAATTATTTAATTAAATGTATTAATTGATATTATTTGATTAATTGAAAAGTATTAATTATTTAGTTATAAAGTATTAGTTCTTTTACTGAAAAGTATTATAGTTGTTTAGTCATAAAGTATTAGTTTGTTAATTGAAAAGTATTAGTTATTTGGTTATCAACAATATTAGTTCATCAATTGAAAAATATTAGTTCATCAATTGAAAAGTATTAGTTCATTAATTAAAAAGTATTAGTTAGTTGATTATAAAGTATTAGTTCATTCATTGAAAAATATTAGTTATTTGTATACAAAGTATTAGTTCTTCTATGAAATATTAGTTATTTGTATACAAAGTATTAGTTTAAATATTTTTTTCGATAAACACATTAGGTAGTAATCATACTCAATTAACACACCAAAAACAAAGTCTAACCAATTCCTCAATTCCTTCAAAATCGCCATTTTTCTCAAGGATACGACCGCAGGTGTTCTGTCGTGTGTCAGACCCGACAGCTTCTCCCCTCGTCGCATTCTTTAAGCGACAGAAAAAGTCTCCGTCGTGTGTCAGTCACGACTGCAGAAACTGCTACTCTGTGCATTGAAGAGTATTAGTTCATTCATTGAAAAGTAATAGTTATTTTGTTATAACTATATTATAGTTCAGTTAATATGTATCAATTATCAATTTACACATGAAAAAATAAATATACATATTAAATGAAAAAATAAATATACACATTACATGAAAAAATGATAATTTTCGTTATTTCTATAAAGTTGCTGCTATAAATATACAATTACATGAATTATGTTAAAAAAATTGTCAAAAAATAAATTAAAATTTTTGAAAAAAAAAAAATATTTTGTCGCATAGTCAACGCGATAGATGGATTTTCTGTCTCGTTGACCATGCGACAGCCACCACCTCTATCGTATGCGCCGTGCGGCAGCAGCCATCCAATCAAGTTTGTTAAAATGTGTGTATAGTTCAACTCGTCAAGAAACTATGAGGATGTTTTCAAACTCTAATCACATGTTAAAAATAATTCTAAACTTTAAAGTTGTGAGTGGACAATTTTTTTAAAAAATGATTATGACTCTCTAGTTATGTTTGAAAACACCCCTATATACTCTATATCATTAAATTTGAAATGATATACAAATAATAATAAATGTCTGGATTTAGTTCTAGAATATAAAAATTAATAAATAAGATCATAGACTAAGTTTAATTAAATTAAATTATAAAAATCTTAAAACAAATTTATATTTTCTTGCAAAAATAAATCTAAAAAGTAGACGATAATGAATTTGGAGATTCAGTTATAAATTTTAAAAAGTAAATAATAAAATTTAGCAATTGTTGTTCTCCTAGTGAAGTTGGTGATGGACTGATGGCCATCAGATTGAATGCTTGAATTTATGGTTCTACTTCTACTCGTCATCCTTATACAATATAAAATTAAAACATAAAGTTATCACAGGCGTCACAGTTGATTTAATTACCATAAACAACATAATTAATTTATAGTATTATTCTACTTGTCATCCTTGATAGAATATAAAATACAGAATAAATAAAATATAACAAAGTTACTATCAGAGTTGATTTAAATAGCATGGTGTGCCGCTCCCTTATTCAAGAAGGCAACTTCCAGGTAGGCGAGCAATATGTCGCCAACCACTATTTTCTAACATGTTCCACCATACTCAAATACTGACTGCTTTTTTAAACTGAATATTATTACCTCGTCCGCAAGACTGAAGCAACATTTACTATTAGCATAGAGTTGTTTATTATTACTTCCCTAATAATTTTGTTTGATTACTCACTGTAGATCTGGATTTTAAGAAAAATTGGAAATATTAATATTAAATGGTGTAAAGTTGATTTGGTGGAGGGATATGGGTGTTAATTTAACTTTAAAATAATTACTTCTATTGTTTATTAATATTAAATGATGTAAATTGGATTTAGTGTGTGTAGTAGAGTGTCATGTGATGTAAATAAGTGTTGTTTGTAAGGGGTATTGTTTTGTAAAGAAAGTTGTTTTATTTCCCTTTTTGAAAATGATCAATATAAATTAAGACACCTATATACGGAAAGTGGTCAATCTAAATTAGGACGGAGGGAGTAGTAATTAATGGGATAAAATGACTTTTTATGAAGATTGAATGATAAAGTGATAAAATGTGATATAAATTAAATGAGATAAAATTGACTCTTGAATAAAAAATGGTGAAATATGTTGTAATTTTAATATGTTTGAAGGTGTAGTTTAGTGGCAAAGTGTTGTTTTATTGTCATTTTAAGAAATATTGACTCTAAATTAGGATGGACTTTTTGGGCTAACCACTGCAAGAAAATAAAGAATTGCTTACGAAATTTTTCAAATAGCTATGAAATTTTTCAACAAAAAATAATATGGTCCTTAAATAGTGATTTCTACGACTTATCTACGAAGTTTTAGAATTTTTGTAGACATATAAATTACATAGAATCAAATTGTCTACACATTTGTAATTTTCCCAGACAAATAAATTACATACAAAAATAATTCTTTAGTCAACTTACATATACGCAGACAATTATATTTGTAATTTAAAAATGACCTATAAGCAAATTTACTTATGAATTACATTTATGTAGGAGCCTATGAAAATACATATATGATGAAAACAAATTATAGACAAGTCGTAGACAATTATTACTATTTAAAGATGAAACTATTTTTATTGAAAATTTTGTAAGCATATTGAAATATTTCGTAGTTAATTTTTTATTTTCTTATAATGAATATTGGTTCAATATTGGGCCGGAGGATGTATAATATTTTTTGACAAAAATATATATGTAATCTCATACATGAGACGGGTAGGATATAATACAAATTAACACCTATTTTTTTTAAAAAATATTAAAACGTACAATGCTCAAATTATTTTTTATATCATATTATGCCCCAATCTCTTTTTTTAGTTGAGGATTGGGTCCTTGGGACTTTGGAACGATGCACAAACGGCCTTTGCTTTATTTTCGATATTAAGAATCACTGTTTTTGGGCTTTGAGGCTTAGGATCGATGCTCTAACGGCTCAAAATATGTTCAGTTATTCGGATTTGGGCCACCTTCATTTTTGGGATGCTTATTTGGGCTCATTGGGTTTTCTTTTTATTTGGGATCATTCAATTTCTTTCTCTTTTCCATAAATTTAAGCCGCTCCCTTTAACAGTTTTTTTTAATACGAGTCCTCACCTTTGTACCAACTACCAGGCTGTGATCCCTCATTTTCCTTTCGTTTTCTATAACAGCATACATTTGATAAAAATTTGTATAGAGATAGTTCATGTTATGAATCTTATTTTTAATTCATGTACATTTGAATTTATCTAGAGTATGATACGGGTCAAGTTTAATGGGTTAAAAAAATGTATTGAAATGAGTCAAATAATTCAAGTTCATAGCATAGACCTGATTCATGGGAGACCAACTCCATATATTTAGAGTTTTTAGGTGCATTGTGCGAATACACTAATTTTTAATATTTAAATTTATTTTGTATCAGTATAAAAGTATTTGAATTTTTTATGTAAAATTATTTTCTTTACTTTTGCCCTAGTTACACTTTATAAATAACCACAATTGGTGCACAAGAGATTTTCTCATTTTATGGTGATTTGCACAATACAAACTTGTACATAAAACGTGTTCATTTAAAAGAGTTGCATTTAAGTGATACATATTAATAAAGTGTTTCACAAGTGTTACTCCATAAATATTAAATAATAGAAATTTGTATTACAAAAACAATTTATATAAAAGTGTTATATTTAATAGACGGAACCCCAATTTTTAACCAAAATTTTATTTTTTATTAATGATTTTAATTTTATTCTTTTCTAGCCAAGATAAATTTTTTTTACCTACTATACCCTCATCTCTCTTTTTTAAAAAGATAAGTTCTTTTGTTTTTTTCCTTTCATTTTTTAATAAAGTGTGGTATAGGTGAAAAAATTATGGTACGAGCTTTAATAAAACGTGGTACGAAGTAAATTAATGGTAGTACAAACTTAAATAAAATATGGTACGAGGTGAATTAATGGTGGTATGAGCTTCAATAAAGTGTGGTACGAGTGAAAAAAATGGTGGTACGAACTTCAATAAAATGTGGTACGAGGTGAATTAATGGTAGTACGGACTTAAATAAAATGTGGTAGAGATGAATTAATGGTGTCACGGACTTCAATAAAGTGTGGTACGGGTGAAAAAATGGTGGTACGAGCTTAAATAAAATGTGATATGAGGTGAATTAATGGTGGTACTACCTCAATAATAAGTGGTACGGAGTAAATTAATGGTGATATACCCTTAATAAAGTGTGGTACGGGGTGAATTAATGGTAGTACGAGCCTAATAAAATGTGGTGCGGGATGAATTAATGTTTGAATATAATATAGTATTAGAGTGTTGATCGGATGAGGGAGATAGAAAGTTGTTCTGATTTTTAGGAGAAAAGACCGCTAATATTTTTTTAAGAATGCAACTACTTTTTTCCCTATTTTATTTAATTCTTTTAATTAATTAAATATGGATATAAAAGTCTAAATAATAATTCTCTTAACTAGAAAAAAATAAATTAAAATTTAATGATATAAAAGAATATTTACTTTTACATTGGGCTATTTATAACTCCGCCCCTATTTAATAATATGTTTGTGACATGAGGTCACTTATGTTGTAGTGCTGTCTAAAAAAAATCTTCTATGTGAAGCCAATTTGGACCATAAAACCATTTAGGGTCAGATTTCAACAATAGAATTAAAAGTTGAAACTCCATAATCTATAATCCAACTTTAGGAATATGTTTGCAGTCCATATACTAATTGCATCGACATACCTGTTTTAACACAGATCCGGAGGTGTAATATAAGCCCATTGGATCAATCGGCCCAAATCTATAAAGAAATACGGCCCATATCTGAGTTGCCTAATGTTTAGTCAGGTCAGGTGGGTCTAGAGTCAACGTAAAATATGATCACTCTTTTTATTTAATTTGTTTTCTGTAGCAAACTTTTTGTGAATTATCATTTCGTCGCTTACGTAGGAACATGGCTAAACTATTTATCGCACGTTGGGCTGAGTAACGTAGGAGAAACATTAAAAAATGGTTTTGCCTGTTGAAGGGATGTCGTTTAAGGAACCATATTCCTGTCAAACTGTTGGACTTTCTATAGTCTTATATGCAAACCATATCTTAAGTTGGACACTTTTTTCAAAGGACGAATTAATATAATCTTTATTTACTATTTCTAGAATTATAATATTAATCAACACCTATATATAATCATATCGTTCAGATAAACGTGACATAAAACAAAATAAAATTATCATCTGTAATTTGTTGAAATTATAGAGCCGTTGGAATAACTAGATTTTTAACATATGAGCTTGCACTTTTTTTTTTTTTTGGGTAAAGCACATACGAGATTGTTAATTAAGACTCAAGAATACTAGAATTATAGAATTACATATATGAATAATAAATGAATGAACTTGAACTACCCAAATATTAAGCACTTTATTTTTTTAACAATCATAGTAAATCTGGTTTATAAATTTTTCATTAATCTTGAGACTTATTCAGTGTATATATCAAATTAATATAGAGGCAGTTCACCATTTAGGCATTTAGAAAGAGGAATCCAACAATTTTCTTATTTTAAAAAGTATATATACTTGCGCGTTTTCCTTTTCTAATAAAAAATACTTAAGTTTTTTCCGAGTAAAGTTTCTATTTGAAAATTTATTACTGAATTATTCAAACTTCATCGTACTACAATTTTTAATTCAAACATTCCTGGTTGGAAATGTCTACTGTTCTCAAGTCAACCTATAGTACATAGCATTTTGTTTACCAAAACATTCTGGCAACACGTAAATGATTTTTTTTTGGAACTTAAGTGACCTCAAATTGAAAACCCTCGATTTTTTTTAGAAATGTGAAAGAAGCATCGATAATAATCAACTGAGAGAAATTTCGTTTGACTAAAACATTCAAGACTTTATTTAAATTTTTAGTAACAATATATGAATCCTAGCATCCAAATTTAATGCAAATAAATATCAAATACTGTAACAAAACCTTTTAATATATACACACAAACACATTATATGCCATGCATTTTGTACATATATATTTTAACGTTTATACATATATATATATAAAAAATATAAGAAATGCAAGTTTTCACATATATAACAATTATACTTGCTTTTTTTGTTGATCAATTTTATTCCCTGGACTAGAATTTCAATAACTGGAAATTAACTAAATTCCAGTCAAAGCATGAGGCTTGGAAATTTCGTTCCCTATTACTATATAAGATCGTGTTGTTCGGGGATTCTAACACATCACAATAAACATTTGCAATTAGAATACTCAGGATTCGAATAGATCTATATCTTCTCTTAGATATTATAACAAGTTATTAAATTATATTCTACATTCTTTAAAAAAAATCAAGAACATATGGGCTCAGCTGGTGTACAAAATTTTGTATCCAATCAACAAGATAACATTGTTCGCCCGTTGGCCAACTTCTCCCCTAGTTTATGGGGCGATCTTTTCACTTCATTTTCGATCGATAATCAGGTAATTAATAACACATGTTTCTTCTTCTTATTGAAATTTGAACTTTTAGCATGCAAAATGAGCGTTGTTACAAATTTCGCATATGGAACTATTGTTGCATGGCGGGCAAATTACGTAGGGAAATAGTTATGAATTTCTTATAACAAGTTGTTAATCAATTTAATTCGTATGATGTTTATCAGGTATCAGAATCTTAAGCTAAAGAAATCGAAGCGTTGAAGGAGGAGGTCAGGAGCGTGATTGTAGCTTCAGATGGGAATAAGATGGAAGAAAGATTGAACTTAATAGACAACATTGAACGTCTTGGCGTTGCATATCATTTTGAAAAAGAAATTGATGAACAAATTCAAAAATTCTACCATGCCTACCCCACTTTGGAAAATGATGATTTACACACTGTTGCTCTTTATTTTAGGTTATTAAGACAACATGGCCATGACATTTCCACAGGTACATAACTAATTAACATTGAAAGAATTTTTCCCAAAATATATTAATTAAACATGCATATAGTAATATTGAGCCTTTAATATTGTGTGATCAACAGACATTTTCAAGAAATTCACAGAAATTGATGGTAAATTCAAGAATCAATTGAAGGATGATCCTAAGGGCATGTTGAGCCTATATGAAGCGGCTAATTTAAGAACACACGGAGAAGAAATTTTGGAGGAGGCTCTCGTTTTCACAAAGAAAAATCTTGAGTCCGTCGCTCCACATTTGAGCTCTCCTCTCAAGGAACAAGTTGTACATGCCTTGGAGCAATGTCTTCAACGCGGCATTCCAAGGGTTGAGGCACGACGTTACATCTCTTTCTACCAACAATTTGAGTCGAAGAATGAGTCCTTGTTGCGGCTAGCTAAATTGGACTTCAATTTGCGTCAAATGTTGCATAGAAACGAACTTGGTGAATTGATGAGGTATATTCTAGTTTTAAAATATAATATCTAATATGAGTCTAATTAAATACTATGACATGTATTAATTTAAGTATGGTTGATAATTAATTATGGCAGGTGGTGGAAGGAATTGGACCTTGTTTCTAAACTTTGTTATGCAAGAGATAGGGTGGTGGAATGTTATTTTTGGACATTAGGAGTGTATTTTGAGCCCCATTACTCAAGATCACGAATCATGCTAGCTAAAACTATAGCTATGATTTCGGTAATTGATGATACATATGATTCATATGGCACGGTTGATGAACTTGAAATTTTCACTCATGCAATAGAGAGGTATATATTTGTATACATACCAAACATATTTTGGATAATTTCTTGGATCAATTACATAATTTTCTAATTTTAAATATTTTTTATGCTAGATGGGACATCAAAGAAATTGAAACACTCCCAGAAGAGTACATGAAAATCTGCTATACAGCTATTTTAGATCTCTACAATCAGTACGACGAAGAACTAAGGCTACAAGGAAGATCATTTGCTGTCGATTATGCTAAAGCGACGGTGTGTTGACTATTAATCCCAGTCGATTGAGTACAGCTGTCAGGGAAAAGCCACGTGGCTGGCTTTTTTCACTGACACCTCGAACTCAATCAACATTTCCTATCTTAATTAATAAGATTAATTATTACCAGAAAAATTAAGTGCATGTATGTTACAATAATTTGAACAGATGAAAGAGATTATACGAAGTTACAACATCGAGGCTAAGTGGTTCATCGAAGGATACATGCCTCCGTTTGCTGATTACATGGAAAATGGCTTCATTACAAGCACCTATTACGTGCTTGGAGCTACATCTTTCATGGGGATGACCAATACAACAAAGGAAGCTTTTGATTGGCTTATCAAGAAACCCAAGATTCAAGTAGCTAATGTTACTATATGTCGAGTTATAGATGACATAGCCACTTACGAGGTATGCATAATCAATATATTTATCACTATAACAAAATTGACTTAATTTTAACGACAACAATCATGTCATTATAATTCTCTAGCTAAAAAAATTAAATGACATTATAGGTTATTTTAATTTTGAAAAATAATGTGACATCTTGTATGTGACATTTGCAGATTGAGAAGAAAAGGGGACAAAGCGCGACGGGCATCGAATGCTACATGAAAGATCATGGAGTATTGGAGGAAGAAGCAATGGAGGAGTTTAGTAAGATTGCTGAAAATGCTTGGAAGGACATTAATGGAGAATGTGTGAAGGAAAAATGTGTTCCAATGGAGAATTTGAAGAGAGTGGTGAATCTTTCTCGATTGATTGACGTTGTTTACAAGCACAATCAAGATGGATACACTCACCCTGAGAAAGTGTTGAAGCCACTTATCACGGCCTTGCTTCTTGATTCATTCAACGTCAACCCCTAGTTAAATATTAATTTCATGCATAATTTGATTCATCATTATTTTTAAATTATAATTTTTTTTTTTTTTTTGGATTATCCATTAGTTTTTTTTTTTTTTATTATTCAATTCATTCGTTTTTCAATGTGTAATATGTGCCTCACTTTGTATTTCACATAATGTAGAAGCAAATAAATAAAAAATTGATATATACTACCAATTTTATGTATCTATGTATTCTTTCTTAATTTGTTTAGTTGAACGATTGTGCTCCGTCGTGCTATCAATCGACTATAACACACATGAAGGACACTTCTTAATTTAGAAAACCATATATACATTCACATTAATTAGTAACTGCGTGAAAAGTAAATTAAATTTAATTAACGGTAAAAGAAAGCATCAATATATCAGTGATTTATAATTTATAAACATTTTAAACACAATGTATTTGAAGAACTGTTCAAACAAAATGAATACTTCAAATGAAGCTTAAAATATGTTTTGTACGGTATAAATGGTAAATATAAAATAAATCTTAGTGAAAAATGTTTTTGTAAGACCGAGGAGGTGACTTTTAGATTAATTGACTTTAAACTGATCACAAGAGTCTCAAGGTCAAGGTGTCTTACATGAACAACAGTTAAGATCTTTCTATATGTACGTACTTAATGATACTACATGTCAATTTACAATTTTCTTTATGAATAGTTATTTTAAAGTTTCAATTAGTTGTGCTGTTACAAATACATGCAATTAAAGTTTCAATTTTTGTTAGATGCAATAACATTCTTATGTTTCACTTTTCGTATTCCATTTTGTGATTCACCCTGTTAAATCTTTAACACATGGACTTAAAATATGTTAGTTAGTTAAAAAAAATTATTATTGCACATATCATCCATTTAAATTATAGAACACAAATTGGAATAATAAATGTGGAATAGATGATTTCATTCATGTTAGATATAGTGGAGTGCATTTGTGTCATCTAGCATTTATGTTAATTTGGACAAAAATGGAAAAAAAATTATATAGATTAATTGTGCCGTACAATGAGAGTATATAAAATGAGTATTAGTTGTTTTAAAAAAATATTAATTTGTTGATATTACCTATTTAACTAAAAAAATATTAGATGATTTACAGATTTATTGCACCAAATCCTCTTGTGGTATGATAATATTCAGTGGCGGAGCCATAATTTTCGTCCAGGGAGCCCAATTAAGACTAAATTTTATATGCATCAGGTGCATTGTGCACTTTATAGTGTACTTTAGAAGCGTGCAACTTGTTGCACTGAAATATGCAACTTGTTTATACTGAACCATATAACTATTAATATGGAAAACAAGTTGCACATTTCAGTGTAGACAAATTGCATATTTTGGTGCAACAAATTGCATGGTTCTAAAAGAGTGCACGATGCACCTGATGCACATGAGAACCATTCCTCAATTAATAGTAATAAAAAGTACAAAAATAAAAGTTTAATATAGAAACATAAATTAATACATATATTTATATAATCAAAATGTTAAACGTTTATATACACATTTAAAAATAAATTTTTAATACATTTAATAACATACCTCTTTGACTCTTCTTGTTTTGGATGCGTTGCGTGATAACATTTTTACTAACTTTTAAAAAAAAAATTATGTATATAACTAAACAATCATTCAAAAAATTATCTCCAATTCGGTTATGTAGTGAACTCTTGATGAATTTGATTGCTGAAATGTTTTTTTACGGTAGTTCTAGCAATGAGTAGGATCAACAATAACTTAACAAGCGAATAATCTAATTAGAATATAATATGATTTTTTGTAGAAAATATTTTTTGAGCAAGACATGCTATTTTAACCAATGTTTTCATAACCGAACCGGTGATCGAACCGGACAGACCACCGGTCAGCGGTTCAACCGGTCGGACCGGTTCAACCGGCGGTTCAACCGTTTTCTATGTTTAGTTAAAAAAATAAAATAAGTATACACCTACAAAAATTTAAATATATATTTTATAACTTTTCATATCATATTTTATAAATTTTGTTTCACCTCATACATTTATCCCACATCGAAAGTGTTAGAGAAAAATGTGAGAGGAATATAGATTTAAAATTTTAAATATTTAATATAAATTAATAATTTAATTTTAAAAAAAAGAAGAAAAAAACCGGTTTTTTCCGGTTGAACCTGCTTTTTGTTTTCACCCGTTTCAACTCAAATCCGGTTATATAGGTGCTTTTTAACAGGGTTACCGGCCGGTTCCCAGTTCAACCCGGTTTTGAAAACATTGATTTTAACAACTTTAGATAAATTTTCATCCAAACACACATAAATAATAAATTGTCAAGGTTAAGTGGAACAACTCAGATTTGCTCAAACATATATATGTGATTAAATATTTTTCTATATATAATATGAAATTCCTAAAAAAATTCTTAAAAAAATCCAAATCTCGGGGGGCACAGTGCCCCGTACCCCTCCTCGCTCCGTCCTTGATAATATTGCACTGAAATTTTTTTATGGTTTGAAAAAATTAAACTACACGAGACCCCCTGTGATTAATTATCAAATAAAGTTAACCTCATTTTATTTTTTCCAAAAATAAGTTAACAAATTATTCTATTTTCAAATCCCTTCTCATACACCATTTCTAAACCACGATGGATCACTTCGGTGCAGTTAAACCTTTATTTTACTATGAAGGAGTACTAAATACTGCTCCCTCCGTCCCAGGATGACTGCAACAGTTGACTTTTATACGTATTTTTGCGAGCAAATTTTGTGATCAGTAATAAATTATGCATATTTTTAATAGATTAGAGTACAATTTATTGGGTTAGTTTGTATTAAGATGATATAATTAATTATTTATGTGTGTTTTGATGGTATTATTCCACACTTGATTCATTCTTGTATTTTTGGTGAATTTAGGGTCTTTTTGGAATACTTTGTTTAAGTTCGAGACGAGACATATATAAGAGTGTGTCAAATAAAGGCCCTACATTGAAGGCTCAATGCTG
This sequence comes from Stenogyne calaminthoides, assembly GCA_037126765.1. Lineage (NCBI taxonomy): Eukaryota > Viridiplantae > Streptophyta > Magnoliopsida > Lamiales > Lamiaceae > Stenogyne > Stenogyne calaminthoides. The sequence continues at coordinate 3,375,260 of JBBCBC010000001.1, read as the reverse complement.
CTCGCTGAACAACAAATGAATTAGTCCAGCCCAATCGGGCCCATGACTTGATTAGTTGATGACCAAAATAAGTGGTCACGTTCTGTAGCCACCAAATAAAAGGAAGAAAGACTTTTAAGCCCATTATCAATGTTAACCTAGTATATAAGTTTTCTTAAGCGGAAATAAGAGTGGGACTCAAGCCGCAATTGGACAGCAGCGCAGGAAGAGAATTCTAGAGGGGGCAAGCCGCCAGAGTTGTTCTTGATATATTTTCTTGTTTAGATTTTTATTTCAATTTCGGGGATTTCTAAACTTGTGTTTTGATGAATTCTAATTAAATTTAATATTGTTTGTGATACTCTTATGCTTAGATTATTTATATCATCTATTTTAAATTCTTGCATGTTTGGGTAATTAATTTAGATTGATCATTAGGTTATTTTATTCTTGCACGTTTATTAGTTCATATCGTGTAATCCGTAATTGTTGCGTGCATATGACAATTGATAACAACTAGTAATATTTGCATGACGATTGATAACAACTAGTAATATTTGCTAGGGTGATATAAATTAAACTCTTTCGAATCGAGCTTGCGTATTCTTGTATTTATTTGACCTTTATCCTAGAGAGTAATGCTTTTATTGAATTATATTTAGATCGTATCTAGACTGATCAGTTAAAAAGGTTCATTGAAGAGCTTATTTCAATTGGATCAATTAAGGAATAAAACCGATAAACAAAGCTTGTTGTTTATTGAAGGTCATTAGTTTGAGAGTAAAGTGGAGCAAACAATATGTTTAATTAAAAAAGTCAAAACACAAGGGATGAATGAACTGCGAATTGGAATGTCTTTTTATTAATTACTTTTATTTGTTATTTTAGTTATTTGATTTTTGTTTTAGTAGTATTTCGAAAACCAATCAACACCCCCTCTTTTTCTGTGTTAAGTGTTTGTCCCCCATAAATTCATACAATTAGCATAATAATTATTTCACGTTCTCTGTGGATCGACCCTTACTTGTCCTACTATATTCTAGTGAATCGGTTAAGGATTTAATTTATTTTTGGGTGCCAGCGACAGCACACCATTTTGTATAAGTAATTGAAATGATAAAGTAAATTTTAAGGAGGAGTATGATAGATGTCTCACTTATCTATCATATCCCTCTTTAAAAGTCACTTTATCATTTCAATTACTAATATAAAACTCGCTCGCAAAAATACGTATAAAAGTCAATTATTGCCGTCATCATAGGATGGAGGAAGTAACAATTGTGTACTACAAGTACTAACAAATTGTAAACCGGTTGCGTGGTTTGACTGTACACTTGTTACAAATTGTGCATTAGTTTCACACTTGCACCAGTTTGGATACTTTCATCCGCCCACAAGGCTAACAACTGGGCCTCATAGTCATGGATGCTTTTATTGGGCTGGGCCATTTCTTTGTTTGTTTGATAGCAAAAAAGTATTCCCAAATTCCAACTTATTTTGTGATCGTAATTTATAATTTTGGCGAGCTTTAATTTATTGAGATAATAACTCAGACCTTTTTTTTCGCACTTACTAAATAATTATAAATTATATTTTTATGATTTTTATTTTCCAAATTTATTATATAAATTAGAGTTCGTTTGGTTATTTTGGGATTTAAAAAAATGATTTTCAGATTTTTTTTAGATTTTTTTTTCCACATAAGTTCTCGTTAGGTAATTAAGTTTGAATTGCTTATAAGTTTTATAGTATCATAATCGTTCTGCAATTTATTTATCCTTCAAATATTTTTAATTTATTTTATAATAGAAAATAATTCATTTTCTAGGTTTCTGATAAAACTATACCGTCTGAACATAGCCACCAAAAGTGATAATTTGTTTAATATAACTTCTGTGGGACAGAATCTGCAATTTTGCGCATGAAGAAACATTTTTCAATTAACAAATAAGTTTATCAGAAAATTAGTAAAGATGTTTTAATAAAAATGCTTTAAATTGATAGTTCAAGCTCTTTTTTTACATGTATCTGTCAATTAATTCAATTAGAAATGATTTTGACTTTTATATGTGATTTTGTCCAATAAATTATACACTTTCACCATTTTTCCTTATACTCAACCAGTAGTCCAAATTATACTCTAATTGCTGGAGCTTTAAATTTCAGTGAGTAAATAGGGCCATATATCCAGCTGGTAAAACTCTCAAACCAAACATAATTATCAATTCCACACCAAAATGGCGTCTTTATTGCATCAATTAATCCCATCAACAATGAACATCAGTTTTTTATCCCATCACATAACAAACAACTTGTTATCCCCTCATTGTAACTGTAATTCATCAAATTCTAATTCTCTTTTAAGGTTCCGTTTGGCTGTTAAGAAACCAAAATGTGGTGCTTCAGAAATTGAGATAGGGTTGCTTGGCGGGCTCGAGCCGGGCCTGATGCCAAATCATGTGGGCGTAATCATGGATGGGAATAGAAGATGGGCCAGAAGTAGAGGATTGTCTCCACAACAAGGCCATAAAGCTGGAGGAGAAGCTCTCGAACTAATTGCTCCAATTTTTAACAAGTGTGGAGTCAAAGTTCTCTCAGTTTTCGCCTTTTCCACTGAAAATTGGGACCCGGGCTAAGGTACATTTATTTATATAAAATAATGGATAAAACATCTTGTTTCTAGAGAAGACGATTTTTTAATAAAAAATATGACATTATATGAGTTATTACAAATATCGTCCTGTAATTTAGGCCGTGTCTAATTTTAATCATGCATATTTTTACTTCTTCAGTTTGGTCTAGAAAAATCAAAATTGATCCAAAAAGGATCACAGTTGAATTTTTTTAATAAATATACAAGACTACAATCGAATAATAGAGGACCAAAACTGAAAATAATAAAAACAAACAAGATAAAAATTGACATAAAAAAGATTAGACAAATTCAAACATCGTCCTATAACTTTACTTGATTTCAATTTTAGTCTTTTTTTATATTTTTTTGGTAGCCAAAAAATTCAAATCTTGGCCGAAAAATTGCCCTATATTTTTTATTATTATCAAATCAGTGATCATCACCAGGGGCGGAGCAAGGACTTGAGATTAAGGGGGCCGACAGTCGAAAATAAAGTTTAACGATAAAAATATTATCGTGTTTGAAAAGAAATTTAAAAAAATATTTATATCTAAATACATAAATATTAGAGAATTTTTTTTTAGGCATTCAAAATACACCAATATTTCTTCTATAAAGTAGTGTTTGCACTTCATATCAATGGAAATTTTAGTATTTATGCATATTCAATAATATGATTTTTGGAGATATAAAAAGAAGACAAGAAAAACACAATTCATGTATATTAAACTCTGTTATTTGCTATATATAATATTTTGTAAATACCTTAAAATAATCAAATTAATATAATATTGTGTGTATATATATATGGAGGTGGGGTTGGGGTTGGGGTTGGGGTTGGGGTTGGGGTGGGGTGGGGGGAGGGGGCATGGCACCCCCCAGCTAAAGGGTGGCTCCGCCCCTCATAACCATCACCACTCTCGTTTAAATCGTCTCTCATCCAGGAAGCAATTCCCTCAATTAATTTCATATTTCGATTACACCTTCCCGGTCAATCGTGAGTTATGTACATTTCTGTAGCTAATTCCGAATGAATTTATAGCGAGAGTCAAGACATATACTATTCTCTTCTTCTCACTGAGCTCGTCATTTTATTACCTTTTTTTGTGTCATTTGGTATGCTAGCTTAACAGATTTTCGACAATTTTTCAATAACTTTTCCGTCCAAAAATTATATTTTTTCTCATTTTGTTTCTAATGTGAATAGCTATATCTTCTTTTAATGAGCAGGAGGAAGTTGATTATTTGATGAACTATTTCGAGGAGAATACAGAAACAAATATCGATGAGCAGAACGAGTAAGCATTAATTAGTAATATGTGTTGAGTTTGATTTAATTATAGAATTAAATAAATACTCATCAATATACACATACTAGTATTTAGACCCGCGTGCTACGTCGTTTGAAATATATCATAGTATTACTATTGAATTATTTTTATTATCGGATATAATGGGTTTAGGAGTATTTTATACAATGTGTATATTTTTTCTTATTAGAAATAAAAAATAATTTTATTTACATTAAGCGTTATTTGTTATGTATATATTAATATTGTTTAAAACATCAAAATACGAAATATTAATTTCATGGTCAATCAAATTTATAATACAAAATGGGAGAAAATTTTAATACATAGTAATGAAGAGCAATAAAAAAATGTATTCTCAAACTAAATAGTAGAGAAATCTATTAAAAAAACTATAATAATAATAATAATAATAACTTTCATATTATTCTATTTGGTATTTATCACATATCTCTAGTTTGTGGCATTATTTATTCTCAAATTTGACCATCAAGAGTCGCTTAGTTGTCGACACTTGAGTCTCAACACCACCATCATCATCTTTCCTATATTCATCCCCTTCATACTTCCTCTGGTTCTCGGGAGTTATTTCTTCACATTCCACCATTTGATCGTCACAAATTGATGAAGGAGTAGTCCGCTAAAGTAAAATTTATAAATTAATATTCATAATTTGAAGAATAAATAATATAAATTTTTTAAATTTTACCAAAAAAATTAAAATAAATAATAAATAAATAATAAAACTAAATATGCAATGACTGGTACAAATACTAGCTATGATATGATTTGGCTAGCTTGGTAATTGTAAGAGCAATGATTAGTACAAATATATACTATATGATTTGGCTTGGTAATTCTTCAATTTTCCAAATAAAAATGAGTCTTTTTGCCCAATAATTTTACCACTATTTGTTTTGTTCATATTGATTTTTTAATTTTGATTTTTGTCCTATAATTTATAAATTTACAACATTTTGATCTTATTAATTTTTAAATTTTAATTTTCATCCTATAACTTACATGAATCAAAATTAAAAAATGGTCAAATGTGTAAATTACAGGATCAAAATTCAAACCTAAAAATTAACAGGACCAAAACAAAAAAGTTGCAAAGTTACATTAAAAAAAAACATTTTTCTCATATTTTTATGAACTCTATAGTTATCAAGTATCAACCTTAAGATTATATTTTATCGGATTTGATAATATGCCCGCAGGTGGGTGTTAGGATTAGCGCACACACATAATAATAAAAAAACACGAGACTTGTTTAACCAGTTCGTCTTGCGACTACGCCTGGGGGCGATGCCAAGCCAGGATTTTCACTATATTTTTCGGATATTGATTATAAGAAGAAAACATCTATTTATAATAGATAATCACGCCCTAACCCTAAGCCCATTAGGATCAACTGGACCGAATGAAATATGGACCCAAAAAAATTCGCCTCGGGGGCTACCGCTTATGTGAGTGGAATATGGACCCAAACTCATTTGTCCACCGCTTATGTGGCACGCCACATATGCAGAGATGGACGCAGAAATTTTGTTGAGGGGGGCCTGACTAATATGTCAAATCTTGTATGTATTCAGATGTACCCTACACTCATAATGCATTTTAGAATTATATAACTTTTTATAATAAAGATGAAATTTATTTACACTGGACTGTGCAGCTATTAAAATGAAAAAAATAGTTGTACGGTTTAGCGTAAATAAGTTGCATATTTCAGTATAACAAGTTGTATAATTTTAAAATTGCATTATGAGCACACGGTGTATCTATAATCGATAATAGTTTTCAAAATTTCAGGGGGGCCCAGTGCCCCCCTTGGCCCATGAATAGGGTCGTCCCTACACATATGCAAGGTCTCCACCATCATTTAATTAGTTTCTTTAATTAATTCAATCTTCTCATTTATATATATTTCATATTTTACTCAATTTTATTAATTACATTTAAAAAAACATTACCCGAACCGACCCGAACCCAGCCCGGATCCGAACTCGGCCCGAACCCGAACCCGGTTTGAGTGGTTCATGGTTCACCTGGCCCGAATGGTTCATGATTTATGGTTTAGGTTTATATAATTAATGAGAAGATATTAAAAAAAAAATTAAATTATGGTGGGGACCTTGCTTATGTAACGTGTCACACAAACGGTAAGCATATAAGTTTGTGCCCCTACCGGCATATTATCAAGACCGTATATTTTATATGGTATTAATTAATTGTTGGAATTGACAGAAATGATGGGCGAATAACGTTTTTGGGAGATAGATCCCAACTCTCACAATCGTTACAAAATCGAATGTCTTCCGCGGAGGACTGTTGCAAGGGCAACAAGGGACCTCAGATTGCAGTGGGTGTGAACTATTGTGGTCGGTACGACATAATTGAAGCAGCTAGAAAGATTGCACGGAGAGTACAAAACGGGAGTTTGCAAGTGGAAGACATCAACAGAAACGTGTTCGAGCAGCATCTCGAAACGCATGTCCTTGATTTTCCGAACCCTGATTTGCTGATAAGGACTAGTGGTGAATTGAGAATCAGCAATTACATGATGTGGCAGTTGGCTAACACCGAGCTATATTTTACTAAAAAATTGTTTCCCGACATGAAAGAGGAAGATGTTGTCGAGGCGCCAGCTGAATTTCAGCGGAGGCAGAGGAGTTCTTAATTGGTCCAATTTATTGATCATTTCTTTCAATGCAGTCAAAACATTATTGAATTTGTATAATTAACTTGTACATATATAATCTACTGCGTTTAGCTCATCCACTAGTAACTCGGGATAGGTTCATCCTTGCATATGCAACTCACGTGTTCATGTTATTAAATTTCAAAAAGAATTCTGCTTTATGCAAGTCAACCTTTTCTTGAATCCTTCTTTGACAAAATAAATTCTTCCTTCAATCCTCTTTATGTGTGAGTTGTGACTGGTTGCTTAAGTTGATATGTTTGATTTGCTTCCTTATCAAATTGAATGCTAGCTAGATTTGTCTTTGCTTAATTTTGAAATACAACTTCTTTCAAGCATTGGAGTCTCGCAAATCGAAACAACATCTACATTTTCCAACTTCATGGTTTGTATGCACTTTAGTGACCACACAAATGGTTTTTACAATTTATTGCACTATGTTTGTCTTGGGGGAAATTTCAGAATTGAATTAGTCATGTAATTTAGGTTGACTCTAATTTTAATCATGTAACTTTTCACGTTTTTAATTTTAATTACGATGTATCAATTTAGTCATTTTTACTTAGAAAATTCGAATTTTCACCGAATAAACACGTTAGGCACAATGACCACTTTAAAATTTGGGAAGTTTTAATTTGCCGACCAAGTTGCACATATGGAGTGACACCCAATCCAAAAGGGCTACACATTACCACTAGCCAAAAATGTGAAATTTTAAAGGGGTCACATGCATCACATGTTGATTTCGGAGAAAATTTAAATTTTCCGGACTAAAATTGATACCTTCAGGGCTAAAGTTGAAAAAGTTATAGAACTAGTTTTGAAATTTTACTGCCATGTTAGACACATATTCAATCGAGATTACCAGAGGAGCTATCCAGAGAAAATTATAAGCAGATCAATTCCTCCGTTCCATTTTTTTTTTATTACATTGGGTATCACTTTTTGGATCTTTAACACGCGTCGTCATGATAATTACGGATTGTTGATTAGATATATTACACATATCAATCATCTAGAGAGTGAAATACAAAAAGAAATATAAAAATTATACAACTAATACTGTAAAACTTATTTACATTTGTCATTATAATAACATAGATACATGCTCAGAAAGATAAACTAGTATATATTACAAACGATTAGTTTGAAATTAGAAAATTATAGATTAAAAGGAACGTTGCCGTAGAATGCCCTATGTACGTATTATATATGTGCAAGGGTCGTACGGTTTGGCGATCAAATGAAGGTCGGTCTTTCTTGTGACTGCAATCCCGCCAACATCAGTCATATCTATATCATCACGACTCATGCCGTGAGGTAATTCCCAATTGAAATGATATAGTGTTGTAGCTAAAAGGAATTCCAGCTTGGCCAAACTAAATGCAATGCCAGGGCACATCCTCTTTCCCGGCCCGAATGGAAGAAATTCAAAATGGGTCCAATAGAAGTTGGCACGATTTTTCTCAAACCTTTCCGGTTCAAAACTCTCCGGGTTTTTCCAGTACTTGGGATCTCTCCCCATCGCCCACACATTGATGATGACGTAAGTATTCGTGGGTACTTCTTATCCGTCAATCTTCACGTCCTCTCTACATGCTCTTGGGATTGTACTCAATGGGGGGTGTAGCCTTAGGGTTTCCATTATTACAAATTTAAGGTATTTCAAGTTACGAATCTCCGACTCTTGGATCGTTTTCCTTCCTTTGAAGGCTTGCCTTATTTCATCTTGTGCTTTCACCATTACATCGCGATTTTTCATCATTCCCAGTTCGCCGTTGATGGTGTATTGTCTGTCCCAGCTGCCAGCAGATCCTACATGTTGGGATGGTCAAATAATTTCCAATATCAGCTAAATTTTGGGAAGATCGATCAAGAAAATATTATAATCATATATGTATGATGCCTTTTTAGAAGTTTAAAATTAAATACGAGCTTAATCCAAATCGGACAATGTCACACCCATGTGGTATGATGGAGCCTTTTGGATGTTCATGTGGACTCGGACAAAGACACGAACAATATCATATGACACTGTTTTGTAAAAAGGACGTATAGAAATTGATCAATATGTACAAGTTAAGTTACGAGACTAAATTGATATTCTTAACTATCTTGGAACGAATTGCGGAAAAGATGAAAGGTATGAGACCATAGATATTTTAAAAGAAATATATATTTTTTTGTTACTTTGTCATTTTTTTTGTTTTTCGTCCAGTAATTTTCATCCTTTCGACTTTTTGATCTTATTGACTTTAAAAAGAAATTACGCAAGATTCAAAATACTTACAAGAAGAAGCGACTTGATGCCCTTGTCCGTCAACTCCCTATTTCCCTTCAACCGCATCATGACATCAATCAAAAGTTCACCGCCGGACTCTCCATCCTGTTAGGAGATTTAGAAAATCACCGTTGAATTGGTGATGGAGAGAATTGCTATTAATAGAGAGGATTACAAGCGTACAACAACTTTCCCAGGATACACATGAGATATACACGGAAAGAATATCAAATACAAATATATACGGTCAAATAAAATAATGCCTATTCTTTATCCCTAATACCCCCCATCAAGCTTTGCGTGGGGTGAAGGCACACACAAAGCTTGGAACGAAGAAACTCAAATGCAGGACGAGGTAGACTCTTCGTAAAAATATCGGCTAGCTGAAGATGGGAAGGAACGAAGCGAGTAGCCAACTTGCCAGAAGATACAAGCTCACGAACAAAGTGGTAATCCAAATCAATATGCTTAGCACGCTTATGGGCAACAGGATTTTGGCTCAAGAAGAGGGCACTCTTATTGTCACACAAAAGAGTGGGCCGAGAGGGGGTAGGAGACCGAATCTCGTGTAGAAGGTTAGTGACCCAAACCAACTCGGAAGCGGCATTGGCCATAGCCCGATCTCAGATTCACAACTTGAACGAGCAACTGTAGGTTGTTTCTTGGCAGACCATGAGACTAGATTTCCTCCAATAAAAATGGAGTAACCATAAGTAGATCGGTGTGTCTCAGTGCATCGTGCCCAATCGGCATCAAAATATCCCAAGATAGAGGAAACGGGCCTCTTGACAAAAGAGAGACTATAGTGTAGCGTACCCTTAACGTAATGAAGAATTCGTTTCACTGCCAAAAAATGAGTGTCAGTCGGAGAGTGAAGAAACTGGCTTACCGAGCTGACAGCATAAGAAAGATCAGGACGGGTGATGGTGAGATATTGTAGGGCCCCAACAAGAGACCTGTATAAAGTGGGATCATGAAATGGGTCACCATCGCTAACAAGAGACTCCCCAGCTGCCAAGGGAGTAGAGACAGATTTGGAGTCTAATAACTCCGCCCGCTGAAGAATGTCATGGGCATACTTGGCCTTGCCCACAAACAAGCCATCAGATGTGTAGGAGACCTCAAGACCAAGAAAATAATTCAACCGACCAAGATCTTTGATTGCAAACTCACGATGTGTACGAGATATAAAGGTTTGCAACAATGAGGCGTCATTCCCTATAACATGGTATCACGCCAAAGATCCTAAACCCTAGAAAAGTTTTTCCGCTACACTTCCCTCTCCTCTCAATCTGCGTACGCCTCTGTTGCTCGTCGGATCCCTCTTTCCGTAGTGCTGCACACACAATCTCCCTTCTGCATCGCGTCTCCCTCCCTCGGCGATTCTCTCTTCCCCTTCGCCATGGCCAATCCCGCCGCTGATCCCCTTCCCGTAACCGCCATGTGTTGGGGAATGATTTGCACAGATCTATTCGGGGTGAATATTTAAATACAAATTTAATTCATTTATTATTACTAGCATGAATTAATCCTATATTAATTCAAATAATAATTGCAACAACATATCATGCATATAAAAAGCCACGTAAAACCTACGCGCACGCGGAATCTACGGGTTTACGTGAACGCATCCCTCTCGGGATGGCAAAGACTTGGTCGGACGGACTAACCAAAAGGACTTCCCAAGTATTCCCTTAGCCCTTGCTCGACAATCCGGTGGAAGGATACTCGCGAACAATTAACAAAAGGAAAAAATAAACTTTGTTGCACCACTTATGTGGATTTGCTAATATTTCCAGCACATGGAATTGTACTTGGGAATGAACTAATCATCCCCTATTTATAGGAGAGGAGGGGCACGAAATTTATGTGGATTTTCAATGTGGGAAAAGACTTTTCTTGGTCACCAAGAAATCTTGAATATATCCCATATATTCTTTTTTCCCATAATTAAAATATTCCAAAAAATCCACCTCCTCTATTTTATGGTATAATTTTAAAAATTTGGGCAAGATTTCAAGATTTAGATCTTCTTGAATTTATGAGATATTCTTGTATTTCAAGAAATACATATCTTCCATAATATATTTTCAAGAAAATCAAGAAAATCTTTCTTGCCCTCTATTTTCCAAAAAATTTCGAAAATCTCTTAATGAATAACCAAGTGGGAGATTTCTTGAATTTAATGAGATAATCTTGTATTCCAAGAATACATATCTTCATTCCATAACAAAATTCAAAGAAAATCTTTCTCCTCTTTTATTCATAATTTTCAATTTAATGAGGAAATATAAGCAACAATATTTATTTTATTTTAATCACCTTTTTCGGTTATTGGACTATATGTTGGGCTACTCGGGGGGCCTTTAGGAGAATTAAGATTGGATCTTCTAATGGATCTTGAATATCTAATATTGAGCCACAATATAATTCAAGCCCATAAATATTAATTAATCCCACTACATAATTAATATTGCACTATCCATCTTAACCCATATTACAATAATATGGCTCCCCTCATTATTTCCGTGTTTAAGATTATCTAGCCCATTAATTAATTCAAGCCATGAAATAACTTTCCATTAATTAATATCTTTTGTCCTTGGTCGAGGAACGGTTCAACATTATTATCCATACCGGAAACAAATTCCACTTGCAAGATTTGGTATGATAAAACTTATGAACCTCCCAAGGGCAAATCAAGCAAGCGTGATTGCACAGACACGATTCTTCAGATTAAATCTTAGCAATCACATGTGACCAATAATATTGCCCAAGATAAAGTACGATTGAATCTCTCTCGATTCGCTACCCATGATAAGTCAAAGCAATAGTTACCGATCCCACGTGATCCTATTTCAGTGAGGGCGAAGGTTAAGAAACAACGAACCACCGAGGTCTAATTCTTCCATGTTCGATTCAAGAATTTATCCTCCTCAGAGGTCCTATTCAAATGCGATCACCATGCACTAGTGTAATCTCTTGGTCAAGACAAACCAATCTGAGCCTTACACCTCAACCTTTCGCTATGGTTGTTCATTTCCATCTAGGTCGTGAATGGCGTACTTATAGTTACAAGGGAATGTTAATTTAATCTTCTGTGATCGGGTATCACTAAATTAACTACAGTGTAACACGCATTTAATTATTGAAACGATTATGCAATAAATATATATAACATTCAATCATATTTAAAGCATCGATGATAAACAATTTATTTCAAAGAAATAAGTCCGAAATTCAGTTTTAGATTATACAAAGTAAAAGCATACTTTTTCGGATAATCCCAACAATCTCCCACTTATACTCAAAGTCTCGCTTTTAAGTATACTACAACACGTCTCGAGTAGTCCGTGACATCTAATGTCACCTACACGAAACCTAATAATTTCTCCCACTTATACTCAAAGCAGATTAGCAAATCGGTCTTGACACCCATTCCACTCACATGTCTCTCGAATGTGTTAAGAGGCAAACGCTTTGTGAATGGATCTGCTAGGCTGTCCTCGGACGCTATCTTTGCCACATCTATATCTCCTCTCTTAACGATTTCTCGTATAAGATGTCTTTTCCTTTAATGTGTTTGTTTGACTCGGACTCTTGGTTCTCTTGAATTTGCAATCGCCCCCAGCGTATATTGCTAGTCAAATTCGAACACCATCCAAGTCCACTAAGAAGATCTAGAGCCCAATCGGTTCTTTCACCGCTTCACAAGCAAACTACTTACCCGAGTCCCATGGTTGAGTCGGGATGCATTTCGCTTCACACTCGTCCATTTGATGGCTACACTTCCCAAAATGGAAACACACTAATCGAGGCATATAATTTCGAAATCTATATCCGATTGGAAATTCGAAGCAATGTGGCCGATGGGGATTGGAGATCGATCGATAAATCAACATTCTATCCCGAGTTCTTTTTCGACACTTTAGAATGTTTTTAATCGTCGTCCAATGCGCTTTTTCGGGTTACTTTGATATCTTGCTACCATGCCTATGGCAAAGCGGATATCCGGGTCTCGTCATACACAAAGAATGCATACATAAGGTTTCCGACAAACGGTACCGAAGCACAAGGAATACCTTTCATGTCATCTATCTCCTTTTTCGTCTTAGGGAACATTTTCTTGGATAGATGGATTCCAAGTCTGAAAGGTACGAATCATTTCTTGGAATCTTGCATGCTGAATTGTTTCAAAACCAGTGTCTATGTATGAAACTTGCGATAACCCGACCATCCTTTTCTTGTGATCTTGATCCCAAGGATGTGTCCGTTTTTTCCTAAGTCTTTCATATCAAACCTGTTTTTGAAAACCATGCCCCTACGCCCGATCACACCTTCACATCATTCCCGATGATCACAATGTGATCTACGACAAGATCTAAGAATACCAATGCAGTTCCGACACATTTTTATACACACAACTTTCAAACTCGTTTTGATCAAAACCCATAAGACTTTATAATATGATCAAAACTTTGGTTCCAAGTTCTGGATGCCTGTTTGAGTCCGTAAATGGACCTCTTGAGCTTTTACAAACTGGGTGTTCTTGGCCTGTTTCAATGAAAACTAGGGGTTGTTGCATATGGATCTCTTTATCAAGACTTCCGTTAAGGAAAGCTGTCTTGACATCTATTTGCCAGATTTCAAAGTCGAAATGCGCAGCAATCGATAAGAGAATACGGATGGACTTAAGCATAGCTACGGGCGAAAAAATTTCCTCATAATCGATCCCTTTCTTTCTGAGTATAACCTTTCGCCATTAGTCTTGCTTTAAAAGGTTTCAACCTTCCCGTCCAATCCTCTTTTCCTCTTATATACCCACTTTCATACAATGGGTTTGACCCCATTAAGTAGTTTGACTAGCTCCCACACTCTATTATGAAACATAGAACCCACTTTTTTTTCATTGCTTTGTTTGCCAAGAATCTGATCCTTATCTTGGAGTGCCTCGTCATATGTCCATGGGTTCGATTCGGGAATCAAGTCCGAGGACTCTCCTATTCCCATGAATCTCTCGGGTCGCCTAACAACCCTCCCACTATAACGAGGCACCAGGTGTGAAAACGTATCGTTTGGTATATCATCTAAAGCATCTGATCAGATCGAGGTTTGCCCTCTAAGCTCATTTAAGGTAATCTCACTTCTGGGTTTTCTTTGGTTCTATAGTTTTCTTCCAAAATCTAAAGTGGGTGCGCATGTCCACCTTTTGATCTTGAACTATAGAACATTCACCCTTTTGTTCCTCGGGGTATCCTACAAAACAAATTTTTAATTACGATCGAGGATCCAATTTACGGTTTTCCTTGTCCAACACGTGGGCGGACACCCCAAAGTTCTCATGTGTCTCATATACTAGACTTGCGCCCGTCCACAATTCTTTGGGGTTACGGGAACCGATTTGGATAGCACCAAGTTCGAATGTAAGTCGTTGTTTTCCAAGGCATGACCCCAGAACGACTCGGGAAGATCCGTATAACTCATCATTGATCTAACCATTTCCAAAAGAATTTTGTTGCTTCGCTCTGCAAACCCCATTTTGTTGAGGGGTTCCGGGTGCAGTGAGCTGGGATACAATCCCTTCATCAGATAAGTAGTACAAAAACTCATCGCTGAGGTATTCGCCTCTATGATCAGATCGTAGAGACTTGATACGTTTTTCCATATGATTCTCTGTTTGATCCTTAAATTCTTTAGAATTTCTCAAAGGACTCAGATTCATGCTTCATAAGGAAAATGTACCTTGAGTAATTATCAATAAAATTACTCATAACCTCCTCTTGCTTTGGTTAACATTGAACTACGTACATCTATGTGAACGATCTCTAACACTTCTTTAGCCCCATTCCCCTTGGCTCCAAATGCCATCTTGGTCATATCACCCTCCAAACATGATTCGCAGGTTGGATCCGATTCAATCTTGGAGACGCTCCAGTGAACCATCTTTCACCAACCTTTGGATCCTCTTTGGATTTATATGACCCAATTTATAGATGCTAAAGAAGTGTCTCGTTCACGTCTGATGAACGCTTTATTTTCTCGGAAACAGTAGATGTGTTATAGGATACATTTCGTGAGTGGTGTGCACAGTTAATTGTATAGAGATTTTCCATCAATGTCCCGTAACAGATACACTCATCATTTCAAAAATGATGTCATTCTTATTAGAAGAAACTTAGTGTCCTTTAATCGAATTTTAGAAACTGAAAGTGAATTCTTTCTAAAACTGGGAACACAAAGATAATCTCAAAAAAACTTTATCTTCAAAAGATAGGTGCACTTCTCCCATCGCTTTAATCGCTTTACTTTCATGTAGCATTGCAATGTCTGCTACTTTGCGTAGTATTGCAATAATCGTTACTACAAAGAAGCATTGCAATATCTCGCCACTTACGTAGCATTGCAATGTCTTCTACTTTTAGTAACGTTGCCCGGTGTGATGAGGATCTCACTCCCACCACGTTGCGGATCATTTAGAACCCGTGAAACCAACATGAATAGTGGATCTCGTATCAACCACCCACGAATGAGAAGTATCGCCGCTAAACAAGTTTCAACAACTAGTGTGTGAGAATTACCTTTCTTTCCGTCCCTTTTGGGGTTGGAACAGCAAAACCTCCATTGTCCTCTCTCACCGCAGACTTAAGCACTTCTCTTTTGGATTTTCCTCGACTCAACAAGCATTCTCATCTTACCATTGCCCTTAGCAGAATAGTTGAGTTTTATTGCTTATGGCCTTTGGTCCTCTTCTTTATCTTGCCTACCCTTGGCTTAGAAGATGAAGACGGACCACTTGCCGTCAAAGCTTGAGTTTGGTGCCTTATCATCATTTCTGCGAGTCCAAAAGTTTGCAACAAATTAAATTTAATGAGGCCAAAAATGCTCAAAAACCTTTCTGGGCAGAGAATGAAGTACCAAATTCATCTGAGTCTCCAGATCATAATCTGCACTCAGAATCTCAAGTTTGTTCAGATGGGCCATCTATTTTGAGGACGTAATCCCTTACGGGTTTTTCCTCCACCATTTTCAAATGACGACATCTCTCGCATGAGTGATCCGATGAGTCACGCGTGTTTTGACTCGTCGGTTGGCTCATCGATTTTTGTGTGTCAAAATTTACTTGTGCTTTTGTGCAGTTAGGACAATTATAATTTTCCAATAAATATAGTTTCCATACAAATTGTATTGGCATTAAGTATAATAACAGTGGATTAAAAGGTAATGACATGTTGAACTGAAATAAACAACTATATGCAAAAGCACAAATATATCACAAGATTCGATCACATGCATCATATTTAAAATCTCAAAAAATATGAACAATGCATCAGCCAACATCTCAAAAATAGTTTAAATAAGCCACGCCAAAGGTGGGTCATTATTTAAACACATTCAAGCAGGTTACAAACAAGAACAGTTACAAACCTTTAATATCCAGATTAATAGTTGGCTCCCACTTGACCAATATAAAATTGACAGGGACTTCGGGGAAGTATATGCATATCAATTTTATACCTAAGTAATAACCATGATTAAATACAGGATTACTATTTTGCTTTGATCGAGCCTCGTGGGGAGGGTCATCGTCGCCACTAGTAATAACCCACAATCATCCGTTTGGAATTCATTCATGTGAAACCTATCTTTTGACCTTCCCGTGGGGGGAATTTCTCCAAAAGAATTCACAAATAAATAAATCATGGAGGTCAAAATTAATTCAATTTTATTATCCGGAATAAAATTGTCAATTAATTATTTAAAACATACTTAGTAATTTTGAAGTTGAGATTTTTCAATTTGGCAACCCTCATGCAAACACATTTAAACAAATTAAATAAAGCATAAGATAGCACAAATAAATCAAGCAAAAACAAAAAATAAACATATTGGGCACAAATTATCCAATTGTCATGGTTTGATTTTTCTTGGCTTGATCTTGAAGAAACACGTCTCGAATTTCTCCCACTCGTTCGTCTCGAAAAAAAACTTCGTCTCGAACCGCCACGCCAAGCAGCTCGCAGCCGGGATGCACGCCCGCATCCGGCCGGCCGCTTGGCCTGGGACAGCCTAGGCAGCCTCGGCACCGCCTGGCAGGACACGCCCGCCAGCGCCTCGGCTCGCCTCGGCAGCAGTCGGCAGGAGTCGGCAGTCCTCGGCAGGCGACGCGCGCGTCCGCGCGCATCCGCGCGCGCGCGCTCGCCCGCCTCCGCCTCGCCCGCGACATCGGCCTCGCCCGCGTCTCCGCGCGCGCCCGTGCGCGCGCCCGCGGCGTCCGCCCGGCCTGGAGCACGCACCGCCCGTGCGCCGGCCTGCATCCTCGCGCGCGCTCGGCCCGCCCGGCCTCGCCCTGCGCCCATGCGTGCCAGCGCGCGCCCGCGCCGCCTACGCCTGGTTCTGGATTTCGTCCTTTAATTCTTCATCTCTTCGTTCCCGATCCGGTTACAATTTATTTACAAAAAATAAATAAACCTAGATCTAGACTAGTCTATTACATTGATCAAATCAAACAAATCCTAGTCTACTCGTGGATTTTCTCACGAGGCAAAACAAATCCAAACAAATCGAATTAAAAAACCACAGTTTATATGCATGCAAAATAAAACATTAAAATCCATGACAATTGGATACCTGCAAAACAGATCTAACAGTTCTACTATCCAATTTCAAATTTAATGTCCGTGAATTAAATTACAATTTAAAAATTGAGGCAAAACAAATGGCTCGATACGGGATGTTGGGGAATGATTTGCCTGAGATCTATTCGGGTGAATATTTAAATACAAATTTAATTCATTTATTATTACTAGCATGAATTAATCCTATATTAATTCAAATAATAATTGCAACAACATATCATGCATATAAAAAGCCACGTAAAACCTCTGGCGTGCGGAATCTACGGGTTTACGTGAGCGTACCTCTCGGGATGGCGGTGACTTGATTTCGGACGGACTAACCAAAAGGACTTCCCAAGTATTCCCTTAGCCCTTGCTCGACAATCCGGTGGAAGGATACTCGCGAACAATTAACAAAAGGAAAAATAAACTTTGTTGCACCAACATGTGGATTTGCTAATATTTCCGGCCACATGGAATTGTACTTGGGAATGAACTAATCATCCCCTATTTATAGGAGAGGAGGGGCACGAAATTTATGTGGATTTTCAATGTGGGAAAAAGACTTTTCTTGGTCACCAAAAGAAATCTTGAATATATCCCATATATTCTTTTTTCCCATAATTAAAATATTCCACAAAAAATCCACCTCCTCTATTTTATGGTATAATTTTTAAAAATTTGGGCAAGATTTCAAGATTTAGATCTTCTTGAATTTATGAGATATTCTTGTATTTCAAAAATACATATCTTCCATAATATATTTTCAAGAAAATCAAGAAAATCTTTCTTGCCTCTATTTTCAAAAAATTTTAAAATCTCTTAATGAATAACCAAGTGGGAGATTTCTTGAATTTAATGAGATAATCTTGTATTCCAAGAATACATATCTTCATTCCATAACAAAATTCAAAGAAAATCTTTCTCCCTCTTTTATTCATAATTTTCATATTTAATGAGGAAATATAAGCAACAATATTTATTTTATTTTAATCACCTTTTTTAAATTATTGGACTATATGTTGGGCTACTCGCATACCTTTAGGAGAATTAATTGGACCTTCTAATGGATCTTGAATATCTAATATTGAGCCACAATATAATTCAAGCCCGTAAATATTAATTAATCCTTCTTATAATTAATATTGGATTATATCGAAAGTATGCTTTTACTTTGTATAATCAAAATGGCTCCGGACATTATTTCCGTGTTTAAATTGTTTATCAATAGCCCTTTAAATATTATCGAATGTTAAATATTTATCGCTTTCCATTAATTAATATCTTTTTGTCCTTAATTTAGTGATACCAGATCAACATTATTAAATTAATCTTTATGTAACTAAAAAGTCTTTCAAGATTTGGTAGATGGAAACTTATGAACCCATCGTGAAAGGTTCAAGTGTAAGGTGCTTGCATTGGATTCTTTGACCAAATCTTTACAATCACGTGTGACATAATATTGCCCAAGATAAAATCAATATTGAATCTACATGAGGATAAATTATTCATAATAAGTCAAGGAATAATTAGACCTCAACCGGTTCGTTATTTCTAATCTTCGCTTTAAATAGGATCATAAGAATTGGTAACTATTGCTTTGACTTATCATGGGTAGAGAATCAACGAGATTCAATACTTTTTATCTTGGGCAATATTATTGGTCACATGTGATTGCTAAGATTTAATACTTGAATCGTCAAACACGCTTTGTTCGACGGTTCTCGAGGTTCATAGTTTTATCATACCAAATCTTGCAAATAAATGAATTTACGAGTCCGTATGGATAATAATGTTGAACCGCTCCTTGACCAAGGACAAAAGATATTAATTAACGGAAAGTTATTTCAAAGGGCTTGAATTAATTAATGGGCTAGATAATCTTAAACACGGAAAATAATAAACAAGCCATATTGATAAATAAGGGTTAAGATGGATAGTGCAATATTAATTATGTAGTGATTAATTAATATTTATGGGCTTGAATAATATTGTGGCTCAATATTGTTAATTCAAGGTCCATTGAAGGTCCAATCTTAATTTCCCTAAAGGCCCCCCGAGTAGCCCAACATATAGTCCAATAATGGGATTGTTTAAAATAAAATAAATATTGTTGCTTATTTTTCCTCATTTATTTCAAATTTATGGATAAAAAGGAGAAAGATTTTCTTGAATTTTGTTATGGAATGAAGATATGTATTCTTGGAATACAAGATTATCTCATTAAATTCAAGAAATCTCTCACTTGGTTATCTATATAGATGTTTCGAAAATTTTGAAATTAAAGGGGAAAGAAAGATTTTCTTGAAAAGATATTATGGAAGATATGTATTTCTTGAAATACAAGAATATCTCATAAATTCAAGAAGATCCAAATCTTGGAATCTTTTCCTAAAATTTCGAAATCACCATAACTTGGTGAGGTGGGGATTTTTTGAATATTATAATTATGGGAAAAAAAATATAAGAGATATATTCAAGATTTCTTGGAGATCAAGAAAAGTTTTTCCCACATTGTTTTTCTACCAAAAAAATCGCCCATCACCTAGCTATAAATAGGGGATGACTCTTTCATTCCCAAGTACAATTTCATGTCTTTGAAAAATTAAGAAATCCACAAAAGTGGTGCAACATAATTTATTTTTCTTTTTAATTGTTCACAAGTGTCCTACCAACGGATAGTCGAACAAGGATTAAGGAAATACTTGGGAAGTTCTTTTTGTTAGTCTAATCAACCGTATCACCGCCATCCCAAGAGGTAATGCGCTTCACGTAAACTCGTAGAGAATTCGCATCGTAGGTTTTTTACGTGAATTAATTATAGGCATGATATGTTGTTGGATTATTATTTGAATTAATATAGGATTAATTCATGCTAGTAATAATTATAAGAATTAAATTTGTATTTAAATATTCACCCCGAATAGATCTGTGCAACTTATTCCTCAACATTGATTTGGTGGGCTATCTCGATGGTTCACTTGTTGCTCCCTCCCCTACCATCACGTCTGAGGCCGGTGTTGCGTCTCCTAATCCGGCGTACACGGCCTGGAAAATAAAGGACAGAAAACTACTCAGTGTTGTGTACACCTCCTTGTCCGAGGACGCCGCTTCTGAAGTCCTCGAGTCCACTACCTCTTCGGCGATGTGGTCAACCTTGGAGGCTGTTTATTCCTCCGCGATTCGCCAGCATCAACTCCGCGAAGAACTCCTCTCTCTTCGTCAGGGTGATTTCACGGTTGACGAGTATGGTAAAAATTAAATAAATTGATTATTCTCGATCCTCTCTACAAGCTCGAGCTTTTAGATGAGACGGAATTCTCTCATGGTATCAGAGCCCAGATTGTGGGTTCGATTCCCGTGGAAGCACTCCACCCATTTAAATTGTTCAATCTGTTGGGCCTCTTTCTCGAGAGCAAGGCAATGATTAACCCGAGTGAGGGGGAGTGTTGAGGAAAATCAAATAAATAGATTATTCCCGACCCTCTCTACAAGCTCGAGCTTTTAGATGAGAGTCGGGAATAATCTATTTATTTTATTTCCCTTAACACTCCCCCTCACTCGTGGGCCGAATCATTGTCCCTGCTCACATGACAAATCAGCCCACTGCTTTGGACACTTACGAGTCATATTCTGGTAACGGTTCAGTCATTGTTGGTAATGGCAATGCTCTGAATATCTCTCATATTGGTTCTAGTAAATTGTCTGCAGATGTTCAGTTGCTGGATGTTTTAGTGGTCCCTCATATCACTAAAAATCTATTATCTATCAGTAAATTAACGTCTGACTTTCCTGTTGATGTGATTTTCTCTGATAAATTTTTTGCGATTCAGAACCGAGTGACAAAGTAAATTCTGGCTCAGGGAAGGTGTGATAAAGGCTTATACTTACTTGATAGAGGCGTTCCGGCTTTGGTGGCTGCAGTCCGGAATAAAGAGTTAAAGGCTAGTTTCAGTTTGTGGCATTTACGCCTGGGGCATGTCCCACATTCCATTATTTATTTACTAAATAAACTGGGTCATTTATCTGTTACTTCTATTTTGCCTAGTCCAAGTGTCTGCTCCTCTTGCCAGTTGGCAAAGAGCAAGAGATTATCATTTCCTTTGAATGAAAAACGTGTTGCTTGTGTTTTGGATTTAATACATTGTGACTTGTGGGGTCCTGCACCCGTGTCTACTGCTGATGGATTTCGTTATTATGTTGCTTTCATTGATTATTACTCTCGTTTTTGCTGGATTTATCCGTTGCGTGCTAAGTCCGAATTCTATGATATTTTGGTTCAGTTTCATACATTTGTCTGCAATCAGTTTGATCGTAAAATCAAGATATTTCAAAGTGATGGGGGAACTGAATTTGTGAATGCTAAAGTCCGTACTTTTATGAATCTCCATGGAATACTTCATCGGCTTTCTTGCCCCTATACTCCACAGTAAAATGGTAGGGCTGAACGTAAGCACCGTCACATCTCTGAAACAGGATTGTCTATGTTATTTCATGCACATGCACCTGCTTCTCTTTGGTTTGAGGCTTTTGCTACAGCCGTCTTTGTGATCAAAAGGCTTCCTTCTTCGGTGTTGCGAAATTCGTCTCCTTCTCTCACATCCCCTTCCCTCGCCTTCCTCCGCTGACCATCAATAATTTCCTCAAGAAACCTGTCCATTTCCCGCCGCGTCTTCAGAAGCTTCCTCCTGTGCCAGCTGAACACATTCACTACTTTCACCGATGGAAACAAATCAACACCCGAAATCTCCCCCAGCAAGTGCAGCGCCTTCCTCACCGGCCCAATAGCCCCACCCACGTCCAAATTCGACACGTCACCAACTATAGCTCTACACAAAACACTAAATGTGAACAAATAAATCTTATCACTCAAATTAAACGCCGCGTGATCATTTCCACAACTTGTCCGAATCGACTCAACCAGAGCTGCGCCCTCGTCCTCTCTTATGTGCTCGTACGACCGCACATTTTTGGCGCTCAGAAGCTTGGAGACGAGCAAATTACGCATGTTCTTCCAGTAGTCATCGTACTGGTGGAAAAAGACATCTTGGTCGTTGAACCACATTATGTTGGAAGCCAGAACTTTTGGCCTTCCAGCACAGGCGGGGTCGAGAGTGATCATAGACTCTTTAGACTTTAGCAATGTCGGGCGATGATACGATGACGGCCGACATTTCGCCTACTTTGAGGTACACTAGAGGCCCGTATTTGTTGGTTAGATGTGTTAAAAAGTAGTGATGTGGGCGTGAGCGTATGAGGTAGTGGGAGAGGGATATTAGGTAAGGGATGGATGGGGTTGGGGGTAATATCGGGTTCTTGTTGATTATTGTGGATAAGGGTCCGAGAGATAGGAGGTAAGAAATGAAGTTGAAGGGGTAAAATAGTGGGTTGTTTTTAGAAATAGAACTAGTGTTTTTAGAAGGAGATAGGCATGCGGGATATTTATTACTCTTGACATTTTCTAATGAAATAGAAATAGTGTTGTCCTTATTCGTCTTCTCCATGTCAGAGCCGGACCAGGGGCAGCAACATTCGACGACCTTTCGTTTCGGGTTTCGAAAATTGAGAGATTTCAAGGGCGACGGTGGTGTCCGGATATTCAAGATCGTGGAATATGACATTTTCTTCTTTTTCCTTTTCTCGTTTGAAGTTGCTGTTTGTGTACCGTTATATAGGCTGAGGAATTTGAACTCTTAGCATGTGATCTTCACGCTCACATTATCCAGTAATTAGTAGAAGAGACTTGTGCATAAATTTTGGTGGTATGAATAGATTGCTTTCTTCTCATTCTATAGCGCCATTAATTACATATTTGCTTCTTGAGTGTGATAAAATAATTAATACGCATTATTGATATAATATCGTAAAATTATATTTACTCGATCTATAATTCACGTTAGTGGTGATGTATATGATACATATGTATAGAGATCAAAGAGAGTCAGAGAGAGGGACAACTAGCGTCTTAGTTACAAATGCTAGCATGTGTGTGAAAGCTAGGATTGGATATATATATATATATGTGTGGGCCTTCATTTAAGGCTTAATAAGCAAAATTTAGAAGACAAGCCTCCTGTATATATTAATTTGACCGAATCTTCCCAATATATGTGTTGACAAAATTATACAGTTCGAATCTTCTCTTGTTTTATACGAGTCCTAGATCTCTTGTCATCAAATTTTACTGCGACTTGTACACTAAAACAGATTTGAGTTTGGAGAGCTGTTAAAAATGATCTTGGAGAGCGGTTATAACAGCTCTCCAAGTAACAACTGTTCAAGCAAAAGTGGAGCTTAGACAGCGGTTAAAAACTGTTGTGCAAGATATTCACTTGGAGAGCGATCCATAACCGCTCTCCAAGATGCTTTACATAGAAAGCGGTTAAAAACCGTTGTCTAAGTATCAAAATTGATAATTAGACAACGATTTTTAGCCCCACCAAGTCTCCCAATTAATTGAGGCAATTACTCGCTCCCATGGGAGACCGAATACGGGACCTTGGGCGCCTGAGCGGGGATCAATTCCGCTCGGGCACTTGCTTTCTTGCGTTTACTTAATGAAATTAATTCTATATGTTCTAAAAATCGTTTTTTCTTACAATTTTTTTTTTAAATTCTTTATTTCAATTATCTTAATTATTAATTCAATCACATTTTTATATAATAATTTTTTTATATAAATTTAAATTTAAATTAAATTAAATTAAAATTATATTTTTTACTTGTATTTTTTTTAACTATCTTTCTTTTAAACTTGTAATATTTTTCCTTCTAGACAAGTAATACTTTTCTATCAAAATAAATAATATTTTTCTTTAAACAAGTATTAATATTTTTTCATCTAAACAAAGTAATACTTTTCTTTAAACAAGTTATACCTTTCTATCTAAACAAGTAATATTTTTCTATTTAAACAAGTAATATTTTTCTATCTAAACAAATAATACTTTTCTATTTAAACAAGCAATTTTTTTCTATCTAAATAAGTAATATTTTTCTTTAAACAAGTAATACTTTTTCATCTAAACAAGTAATATTTTTCTTTAAACAAGTTATACACTTCTATTTAAACAAGTAATATTTTTCTTTTAAACAAGTAATACTTTTTTATTTAAACAAGTAATAGTATTTTTCTATCTAAATAAGTAATACTTAGACAAAATTGAATTAATTTATAAGAATATTAAATATTATAGGTATTAATTTATAAGAATTAATAGTGATACAAGTTCGTAAGTGTAATAATATGAATTTAATATTATGAACAACTTTTACATAAGAGTTTGTGTTAATCTCATTATATAAGACGAATATTAAAAAAAATAACACGAGAATTTAAAGAATAAAATATTTGAATTGTACATAAAAAAATTTTACAAAAAACAAAAAATACAAGCTTTACAAAAAAAAAAAAATTAATTCACTTGGAGAGCGGTTATGAACCGTTCTCCAAGCTTTACCTTGGACAGCGGTTCAAAACCGCTCTCCAAGTACCCTTGCACAGCGGTTATGAACCGTTGTCTAAGCTTTTATCTTGGACAGCGATTTTTAACCTCTGTCTTTTTTTTTTTTAATAGAACCGCTCTCCAAGGGACCATTTGGAGAGCTATTCGAAAAAATGGCTGTCCAAGTGGAGCTCTCCAAGCTCAAATGTGTAGTAGTGGTAATTTCTATTTTAGTGTACTCGGAAAAATTAACTCAAAAGCCCCTAATTTTACTTGCGTAATTAATATTATGAATATAAGGTTATTAGTTATTACATCAAATATATCTGTGAATATAGTCTTTTATATAAAAAGATGAGAAATAGCAATTAAAAGAAAATATAAATAAATCAGGTAGTATTATAAAAATATAAATGAAAATGATGCATGAGGCCAACGTGTTAGGCCCAAGAAAATGAAGAAAGGTCCAAACAGCAGCACAAACTATAACAACTGTTATGGCCCTAAAGTTACTATCAATTAAAGAGCCAGCCCAGCCCAATTCTTTAAAACAATCCTGACCCGTATCTGGGAAATGGTCAACAGTTTGACAAAAAATTGTGTGAACCCGAGTTCACGGTGAACTCGGTTTTTTAATATCACCGTTATATATAAAGATTATAATTATTATATATAAAAACTATCATTATCTAAAAGGGAGACGCTAAATGGGCAGAGTCTGCCTAGACAGAATAATTAAAAAAAAAAATTAATTCAAAACTTGATATTATAATTATATATTAATTACTTATCTACCCTTAATTAGTTTAATATTACCTTTAATTTTGAAAATGGCGACATTGCTAATGTTAATAACTTTCTTGAAAATCTAAAAGTGTTAATAATTAATAACAAAGTGACAGACTCTTTTATATTCCCTAAGCAGGATCTTGCCATATAGAATTACCCTATTTATCTAAAAAATGCTTTACTTTTTAAAACAGTAAAAAAATTTATGCATAACATGATAGAGTTCATGTATAAAATTAGGAGTGTTACTCTAACAACTTTGAAGTAAATGCAAAAGAATTGAGTGAGATGCCCGCGCGCGTTTTGGATGTGCTTGGCAAACCCGTAATCTTGAGCTAACTGGTTGATTATTTACGTGTTTTTTTTTTAAAGTGTTGATTTTGGATTTTTGACTTAATTTTAAAAATAAATTTAATTGAACTCAAATTAAATTGAATTTAATTAAATAAATTGAACTAAAAGCTTAAAAATTAAAATTAATTACAAATAATACATACAATACAAAGAATTTGGTATGAGCTCGGTGCGGGCCCAAGGGAAATCCGCCCAGTAACATGAGAAGTCAATGAGGAAAGTTATAAATTTTTTGGCAAATTTTGTGTAAATGAATTTTTTGAGTAGCTAATTTCCATTTTATAAGTATTATTTATTTCATAAAAAATAATACTCCTTCAATTTTGTAATAAGTGTTCCTTTAGTTTTTTAGTAAAATTAAGAAGAACATGTATTGACGAGTTTGCCCTTCTTTAATGATTTTTTTTTCAATTTCCATGATTTTTGCTTACGATAACAAATTCTCTTTCACACATATCTCAATAATTAGAATTATTTTCTAAATTTAAAACAATGACAAACTTGGTAGAAATAGTGTAAAAAAAGGCTAAAAAGACATGAGTGGATCTCATGTGCATCCAGGTGCACCGTGCGCTCATAGTACATTTTAGAACCCTGCAACTTGTTCTACTAAAAGATACAACTTATTTACACTAAACAGTGCAGCTATTAATATGGAAAAATAATTGTACATTTCAATATAAATAAGTTACATATTTTAATATAATAAGTTGCACGGTTCTAAAATGCACCTGGGTGCATACAAGACTTAGCCTAAAGACATCAATGTTGAACAAAACAAGAAAAATTAAAAGGACACTTATTGCTAAAAGGAGTGAGTAATATTTTCTAAGCGAAAGTTGTACTAAAACACAACGACTATACTTGCAACAACAGTGTTGACATGCGACAACTGCATTTTCTCTCTACGAGTTTGGCATAGTAAAAGTTTGATTTACCCTTTAAAGAATCATTATTAAGTTAACTAGCCCTTGAATTTCTTATTCCAGCATTTTTCACGTACAATGAATTGAATGTATACATACATATATCATATATAGAAGAAGCAATGTATCATCCTATCAAGAGACATAAGTACTCCACAAGATAGTTTATAAAAAATAAATCCTTAACAAACTTGGTTTACATTAATAAACAGCAAAGTTACCAAATTGGTGTACCTCAACCACCAAGTCTTGAGTACAGATAAATGGAGAGTCCCATCAAATAAAACTTGTGCAGCTCCAATCCAGATTCATCTTACGGCTACCATATGGTTTGGCGATCAAATGAAGACTCGACTTTCTAGACACCGCGGCTCCATCTGTCTCACTCATATCCAAATCATGCGGGCTAACTCCTGGAGGAAGTTTCCAATCGAAGTGAAAAAGGAGTCGAGCAAGAACGAGTTCAATGCTGGCTACACCAAATGCGATGCCAGGGCACATCCTCTTCCCAGACCCGAACGGAATGTACTCAAAATGTGTGCCAGAGTAATCAATTGGGTTTTCTTCAAACCTCTCGGGTACAAAACTCTCTGGATTCTTCCAGCATTCCGGATCTCTTCCTATCGCCCAAACATTAACAAGAATGACAGCATTGAGAGGTATGTGATACCCGTCAATCTCAAATTCCTCCCTACATGCTCGTGGGATTATGCAATTCGGAGGGTGAAGCCTTAGAGTTTCTTTGACGACTACCTTGAGGTATTTCAGTATTCCAATCTCGCACTCCTTGATTGTTTTCTTTCCCTTAAAAGCTCGTCTTATCTCACCTTGTGCTTTTGCCATCACTCTCGGGTTTTTCATCAACTCTGCCATGGCCCAGTCCAGTGTTGTGAGTACAGTTTCCGACCCCCCTACAGCCATATCCTACGTACGAATAACAGATGATCACATATGAATACAATGTACAAATTAAAAAGCTTATTGCCCCATAATTTGTCATTTGTCCAATTTTGGCCCCAAAATCTCTAGAAATTTTAAAACCAGACTTGTTTTATGTCAAGTAAGAATTTAATTTAGGGATAGTAGATAAGTTATGGGGTCAAAATTGGACTATTGTGCAAGTAGACAAGTTATGGGGTCAAAATTGGACTATTGTGCAACTTAAATCAACGTCGTCCACCATTTCCTGACAATTTTGGGCTAAAATTGGACAAAGGTTTTAATACTGGGGCTCGACCAAAATTGAACAGTAGACATATTATCAGAACTATTAAAGTATTCAAAATGAATGAACACGGTGAATCTCTAAAACGATCGCACTTACAGAAATAACAGCTTTGATGTTATCATCAGTAATCTCAATATCAAGCTCATCGCTCTCCTTCAATCGCAGCAGAACATCAACCAAATCTTCACTCCCCAACTCCCCGCTCCCTGTCCCGTATCAGCCAAATTCTTCCTATGTTGATGAATCACGTAATCCAGAACCTTCTCCGTATCCTGTCTCAGCTTCCACATCTCAGCCTTATCCAAGCTCATCATCTTAAACACTTCCACCGACGGAAACAGATCCGCCAGGTAAAGATGCCCCGCGAAGCTCGTCGCTTTCTTCACCGACTTAACAACCGCGTCCTTATCCATCGCCGCTTTCCTTAACCCTGAATTCACGGCGCTTTCGTCCTTGGCCATTTTCCCTATCAGGGCTCTGGACGTCATGGAACCGATGCACAGGACAATTTTCTCCGTCAGGTTAAACGGCGTCGAGCGGGTCGACTCGATCGATTCGACCAGGGAGGACGCCTCGTCCTCCCTGATGTGCTCGAAAAGCCGGGTGCTTTTCGCGCCCAGCAGTTCCGAGCTGCAGACTTTGCGCATCTCCCGCCAGTAGTGGCCGTACGGGCTGAACAGAATGTCGGAGTAATTGTAGCACATTACTTCGCCCGTCATGGTTTTCGGCCTGTCGGAGCACGCCACGTCGTGGGTTTTCAAAACCGCTTTCGCCACGTCAGCTGAGGATACTATGATCACCGAGAGTTCACCGAGCTTAATGTGCATCAGCGGGCCGTAGGTGTTGGATAGATCTCTCAGTGGGTAATGGTACGGAAGCGATCGAATGAGGTACGGCGGAAGGTGGCCCATTAAATGCAGCCATGACGGGCCTGGAGGCAATCTCCGAGGCCTGTTCGGGCTTTGAGTGTCGGAAAAGGGCTCGAGGGAAAAGAGGTAAGTGATCAAATTGAAGGGAAATGGTCTTCTATTGTTTGACAGAAAAATGTCAGATAGAGGATACGGTGTGTTTTTTTTTTTAGAATTTTCGGGTGAAGTTTTGGAATACCTAAGGCCGCTGTCGTTGCTTCTCGTCTTCTCTGACCACGGGCAGCAGCACACGAACTTCCCCCTCTGTTTTCTGAAATTTCCAGCTTCGTTAAATTTTTGAAATGAAGCTGGACTATGGATCAATATGTTGGAATAAGACATTTTTTTTTTTTGCTGGAATTAGAAGTTCAGAGTTGAAGTTGATTCGTGTTACATCATTTTATTTCGCACGCATATTTTAATATAATATAGGCAATTTTTTCCTAATTGACGGCTGGACATTTGCTGTACAATTTGGGAATGGCATCATAAAATAATACTACCGTGATATGTTGTCTTTGTAATCAGGTTGATGTTCAGATATGATATGACAGGTCTCGATGACCAGTTTATTTTAATTATTTAGTCTGATTTTTCTTTTTTTAAGTGCGACACGGGTTGTGGACACTATAAACAAGGGTGCAGTTTCGAACACGGTATTTGGGGATTACATCCGAGAATGCATTCGTCTTCTTGTTGAGTCACCTACTTATTAGTATATAATATAATCTTTTTAATTAAAAAAAAGGATAAAAATAATTTATATTATCAATATTTTTCATTGAACCAATCATTATATATGGTAATGATAGTCATATCTATATATAAATCAAACAATTTAATATTAATCATCATACCCATTGTCATTCCTCACTACTATCAAACAATTTAATATTAACCATCATAGACATTGTCATTCCTCACTACTATCAAACTCATTTTCATTTTAATTCCTCTCGACAAACCAAGTGCCCCCTTAGTATTGTTTTTGTTAATTGGGAAGTCAATGTTTTGGCTCATAAGTTAGCGAGATCCTTCGTTTAGTATGGAGACACTCATTGTTGGAATGATCAATCGGCTTTTGTGGATGGACTTTCCGACACTTTATACATTTGCAATAACATGAGTTAAACATCTTTGAACGCAAAAAAAAAAAAAAGCAAATGTTGTTTTCAATATTACTCCCTATGTCCTAAATTTTTTCCTTTTCTTTTTCATCCGTCCACAATAAGTTTTCTGTTTCTATAAATTAAAAAAATAATTCCACTATCTATAATTTTTATTCTTACTTTTCACACAATATTACAAAGAATGTCACTCACTACTCCATTCATTACTCCATATACCTTTGTTCTCTCTCCCAATACTCACAACTACCCTTCATTTTTATTATTTTTTTATTATTCTTTAAACAAAATAATAAAAAAAATACAAAACTTATACCATGGAGTATATTTCGGTGCCTGTTTTCAAACATTTGTAGGGGCATTTTGAATCACTTAAAACAACTTACAGAAGTATTTATTTTTTAAGTTGTCTTTCACAATTTTTGAAAATAAGTGCTTTTAAAAATTGTTTTAAGTATTTCAAAACACACACGTAGAACATTAAAAATTACTTTTATATTAAATTGACACAGCTTATTCTTAAAAAAAGCGCATCTAATATTTAAACGGAGACCTAAAACACTACCTAAGTCTTGCACGCTAACATCATCAAATCATGTGTGATGGGGTAGTTTTTTATATTTCTTATATCGTGATTCGTGATGTCATAAATGACAAAGTATAATGTATTAAATATAGCAACTTGTATTTATTATACTCGTGTTTAAAAATTAGAAAATAGTAAAAGATTTGATCAAAAATGAGAGAGAAACTGAACACTAGCTATCCAATATATGCTTTCAACTTTCAATTATTGATTGTTGTCAAAAAAAAAAAAAAAACTTTCGATTATTGATGAGTTGCGTCATGGATCAATTTTTTGAAATATGTTACTTCATAATGGATGAATTATATCTCTTTCCTTGAGTTTAGTTAAATGAACGGACAAATCTTCAAAAACGACTAGTTTAAAATTTGAAATGACTAATTGTATGGTGCAATATGCATTTGTAGTGTATTTTAAAGTCATATAAATTGTTATACTAAAAAATATTACTTATTTACACAAAATCATGTAATTATTAATATGAAATAATAATTGCACGATTTAGTATAAATAAATTAATCTTTCAACATTATAAATTGTATAAAATGCATTATGAGTGCACAATTCACGTGGATGCACATGAGAGTCAATCAAACGAAATTCATTGGAGTAGCATGGTTTACATAAGAAAAGATTTGAAGCCCTTGTAAATTAAAACAGTCAAGGGGTTTGATTGTAATTTTCACATCTCTAGAAATTTGCTTTGTAATGTTCAGATCTCCAGAAAGACGGAACCTGCAGCATACGCTCTGGCTTATTAATGCGTGTTGTCAGAATAGAAAATTATAGGGAGGGGATCTTCTCCCGTAGAGAAATCCTCCATTTCCTCAATTTTGCAACATCTACACCACGTCCAATTTAATCTAAGGTGGAAAACTTGTCATATTATCTATTTAATTAATTACTTTTTCACCCAGCAAATCCAACAAACAAATTCACTTCTTCAAGTTATTTAAGAAAGAGGATAATTCAGAAAAAATATTATATCTAGCAAACTTGTGCTGATCCTCTTTATGAGGTACCATAGTTTCTATCTCCAAGCTATGCTTAAAGCAGTAATATGCATGAGTTTATTAAAATGAAGTTACACATAACATAAATATAGATAGATTATTTGCTGCAAGAAGCTAATTTTATATCCTCTTTCACTTCAAAGGCGGGAGGGTACGGTGTGGCAATCAAATAAAGACTATTCTTTCTCGAAACAGCTAATCCATCAACCTCGGCCATATCCACGTCGTCAATGCTAACTCCTTCCGGAAGCTTCCAGTCGAAGTAATAGAGGAGTTGCGCTAGCAGGAATTCAACGTTTGCTACACCAAACGTCATCCCAGGGCAGATCCTCTTTCCCGACCCAAATGGAATATACTCAAAGTGACTCCCCAAGTAATCAATCGGGTTTTTCTCAAACCTTTCCGGGTCAAAACACTCTGGATTTTGCCAGTAGTTTGGATCTCTTCCTATTGACCAAATATTAACAGCAATATTGGCATTTAGAGGTATGTGATATCCATCGATCTCAAATTCTTCCCTACACGCTCTTGGGATTATAGAAACTGGAGGGTGTAGCCTTAGCGTCTCGTTTATAACCATCTTAAGGTATTTTAGTGCCCGAATCTCGGACTCTTTGATTGTTTCCTTTCCATTAAAGGCTTGCCTTATTTCATCTTGTGCTTTTGCCATCACGCGGGGGTTTTTCATCAGCTCTGCCATAGCCCAGTCCACTGTCGTTGATGAAGATTCTGTGCCTGCTGCAAACATGTCCTGCAAACATTACAATATTGTTTTAGTATCAAAGGAATGATGACATGAGTAATAGGATATACTAAAGAAGGGATGATATCATTATCGGTCCTTAAACTTTATCTTTTTCCATTTTTAGTCCCCTTCCTTCACTCATTATCAAATCTGGACCAAACATGGTAT
Source organism: Stenogyne calaminthoides (assembly GCA_037126765.1). NCBI lineage: Eukaryota > Viridiplantae > Streptophyta > Magnoliopsida > Lamiales > Lamiaceae > Stenogyne > Stenogyne calaminthoides. The sequence continues at coordinate 3,342,447 of JBBCBC010000001.1, read as the reverse complement.
TAAAAGTGTCTTTAAGACTAAATTTGACAGCGAGTGAAAGAAGGGACCAACACTTGAAAAAAAGAAAAAAAAGTAAACTTTAAGGAACAAAAATGAAAGAAACTTACAAAGATAACGGATTTGATGCTGTCGTCGGTTATTGGCAATTCAACATCGCCACTTTCCTTAAATCGCAGCAGAACATCAACCAAATCTTCAGTACCTAACTCTCCATAACCCATTCTTGTCAAGGCCAAATTCTTTTTGTGCTCGTCTATTACGTTGTCCAGAATCATGTCCAGTTTCCGACGCACCTTCAGCATCTTAACCTTGTTCCAACTCATGAAATTAAACACTTTGATGGAAGGAAACAGATCAGACAAGTCAAAGTGTCCTGCCATGCCCACTGCTTCCTTGATCAACTTAATCGCCCCGCCCCTATCCATGGACACGTTACCAAAAGCAGCCCTACATGTCATAGAATTCATGAACAAGAAAATTTTCTCAGTCAGGTCAAATGGAACTCCACAAGTTGTCCGAACATTTTTTATGAGGACAGAAGCCTCATCCTTCCTGATATACTCGAATGACCGAACATTTTTCGCACTTAACAGCTCCAGAATGCATATTTTACGCATCTGTCTCCAGTAATCTCCATAGGAACTAAACACAATGTCTGAATAATTATACCAGAAAATCTCGGTAGCCACAGTTTTGGGCCTGTCTGCACATGCGAGATCATGAGTCTTCAGCACCTTTCTTGCAGTGTCGGGTGAAGATATGATGATCGTTGAAAGTTCACCGAACTTAAGATGCATCAACGGCCCATATTTGTGGGCTAGATCTCTCAGAGGATAGTGATGTGGGAGTGATCCTACGATGTGGTGCAAGTGCCCGATCACAGGTAGCTTCGGTGGGCCCGGAGGCAATCTCTGATGCTTGTCGGGGGATTTGAGTTTCTCCCATTTCTTGATCATCAAAGAAAAGAGTCCAAAGGAAAGGAGAACAGTAACGAAATTGAAGAAGGGAAACCGTAAAGCCATTGTGGGCAGAAAAACAGAGAGAGAAAATGGCATGATTTTACCAAAGTTCTCTCTCTTAACCTTCAAACTCTCCAATGAAACATCGTGGTACCTCTTGTTCTGGGCTATCCCACCGGTCTGGTTCTGCTTCTTCGATAGTGGGCAGCAACGGAAAATCTTCCTCCTCTGTTTTCTGCTGTTTTCAATAGGATTAGTTTTCAAATACGAAGATGATCCCTGCAGGAATGTCGTTGAATACAACATATAGTTTGATTCCTCGCTATTCAGAATTATTTTTTCTGTTTTTTGTTCATTTGTGGCACCTTTTCGCTATTTGCTTGTTTATGGATGAGAGGTCATGTTAGTTATGGATGAGAGGTCATATAGATTATTTCTTATACTAAAGTCAAAAAACTTGGAATAAGGGTTTGGCAGAGCTAGCTGCCATAGCATGCAGAATGCCTAGCTACTTCAACTTGCTTCTTAATTATTAGGGGGTTGGCACCTACATTCTCTCTCTCTCTGATATAATTATTATTATTATTACCCTAATTTAATAATACAATCCTGATCTAGCTTAGAAAAAATGGTACAGCAATTGTAATTTGAATAAATAAAAGGTTTATTGCGGAAAAAATGCAGCTAATGTAGTAATTTCTTATTCTCAATACTAGATTTATGCAATTCTAGTTTTTTAAAATTTGTACCTAATGTTGGGTTCATTGAACAATAGCAAACAATAGAAAAAAAAAAAAAAAAAAAAGTTTTGCTATTTAGTTATTTCATTTTGAAAATATGCTTAAAAGCCATATATCAAGAAATGCATATACAATGCAATCTCAAATAAGGCTAGTGTTTAACTAAATGAAGTCCAACAGATATATATGTCCGAAACCAAAATAAAAGGGAAAGAGAGAGAAATCCTCAACATAGACAATTGCTCATCCACAAAATCTTAATTTTTCCTAAACATAGATTCAACTTTAATCAAATTAAACCTCGTCATAGACTCATCAAATCCGTTGATATACCAAAATGCTCAGAGATTACTTCGAAATATACAAAATGTTCGACATTATTCAACAACTTCAGAGAGCAAATCTTCCAAAAAAAAAAAGTTAGACGATAAACTGTAAATCTGAAATTTTAAAGAGGCTAATGACGCTACATATATTCAAAATGAAATTCTTCTAGTCCCATTTTCTGTATTAAAGAGGGTCAATTTTAAATTTCAACTTGAAGTTCTTCTAGTTTCTTTTCCTGCACAAAAAAGTGACATCATTATTCTTTCTAATTTCTTGTATTTGTTTGAAAAAATGAAAGAGAAACATAGAGATATTATACAGAATGAACACTTTAAAATTACAATCACCAAGTCTTGATCAACAAAGATATGTTGTAGTTAAAAATCTCTATATGGCAGAAGTATGAATCAAAACTGTAGCTTTCCCATCCAAATCTCAACGAGTACCACTGTATATCATTCACATCACAATCACAATATGCTTAATAAAAAATTATGTTTGTACCAAGATATCTATAGCACAAAACATAAAATTATAAAAGATAGGCCAGTTAAAATAACACAAAGTATAGAATTAAAATTGGTTATAGATTCAAAAGCAAATAACTCACCTCAGTCAACAAATCTGAAAATGAGTAATACCATGCGTACGTACAAAACTCAAATGAACAATTTACACAATCACTTGCAATTCGATTTACGCTGCAGGGGGTGAGGTTCAACACTAACTCATCATACGAAAAGGTGATGCATAGGTTATGTAGTTGGAGCAATTAGGTACAACTAATTATTACTATCTGCTACATAAAAGTATTGCATAGGTTAAAACAAATTAAGAATAAAATCCTACACACTTGTGCTAAGAGGAGATTACATATGACAATACATTAAAATGTAATAAATGTGAGCCAAAACTTTATTTAAAAAAAGACATAATGCATCAAAAGACCCCTAAATTATCAATTTTTATCTCGAAAGGCCCTTAACTATTTTTCGTTTTAAAAAAAATCAGGGGCCTTTTGATGTATTCTGCCTAAAAAAAATTGTAAATGCAAATGTGGCCAATTGGCAAAAATGAAAAAATGGCTAATCTAGAAATGTTTGAAATTGAAAAATACGGGAGATCTATGGTTACAGGAACATTAAATCTATTGTGTGTTGCTTGGTTTGTGGAAAGATTTGTTGTTGACATGAAGTGTAATCATTGTTTAGGTTGAGAACACACATCACAACTCATGGTTCTTAACTTTCCATCTGGAAAATCCATTTTTGACTCCATTCCTCGTTATAAAATCAAGCTGCAGAGTACGTTTGGGTGTTTTTTTTACCCGTACTCAAAAGGTGTAGAACCTATAAGGAGCTATTTATGGTCCTATTGGAAAAGATTTCATCAGCTTATGTCCTACGAATACTACCAGGCACATTTACTAATTAATAAAGAGTAGCTCAGTCATATAGATGTGATGAAAAAAAGCCACAAATGCTCACTTGATAAATTCCGACCTTGACAGCCTTTTTGCTTAAAGCTTTTACGGCCAAGTTCTCCAACTCATTCATTACCATGATTTACATAAAAGAGTTATCATCTCCAAGAACCTATTATCTATCCATACACAAAATAAACAGTGTGTTGTTAACCTATCTCAAATTTCAGTTTTAACTACACGACTGGCATGAATAAAAGCTCTAAAACTCCTAAGCATAAATCAAAGTTTCATTTCCATGTGATAGCAATTCATTTTACAAAACCGAAATATACCCGTCATTTGAATAAATAGTTGTCAACGACAAATTCCTGCCATGTAATCAAATCAAAATCAAAATAAAAGAAATATAGCATAATAATCTTAAATCTTTGTGAATCTTTCCAAAGGTTAATTACTTAATTCCACATAAATTGAAAAAGCTAGTCTCATAGTTCATTCAAAAATGAAATTACCATAAGCCCATAGATCAGACGCTTGTCTCTTATTTCACAATGATCAATAACTCTATCAATTTCCTTCAAAGCACTAAACCCTTTGGCTATGAACTCCATTGCCTTCTTAGTCCTATCATGCAATCCTCTTTGTAAATAGAAAGAAAAGAAAAGCGTGAGAGTGTGAAATAAATAAAAACCTAAAAGTCAAAATGGCGCATAACATTAATATCAATATATGATAAAAAAAAAACTTGCGCACAAATTGAACTGGGAAAAAGCAGCTACTAAAATAACTCACACGCAAATTGAACTGGTAAAGAGCAACTACTGAAGTGAAAGAAGATGAAACAAAATGAAGAGGCTTATCAGGCAAATTGTAGTTTGCACCTTTTAAAATCTTCAACTGGGCTATCCATGCTTTAAAAGTCATTAGTAAATAAAATACATCGTGTTCTCCCTTCAAGACAATGAAAAAACAATTATAACTAAATCCCTTCAAGGAAATAAAAAACAAATTATAACCTCCAATACAACATAACATACATCAGGTGAAGAAGAAAATCCAAATGCTATTATACTTTGTAATTATAATAGAAAAGGTGAACACCATTGATCAAGTAACAACTTCTTAAAACCATCATAATTACACAACAAATAATGTTAAAGTAACATTTATTTAATTATATTAAAATTATTCTGTAGCTAGTTATCATCGTGACATGCCCCGCTTGGCCGCTCGTTAAAGTGCATTAAGGATACTCAATAAACCAACTCGATAACACAAATGTGAAGTCTATATCATTTGGCTTATCTCCAAGCGTTAGGAGGTGCATTTAATGCTTCAACTTAAAAGGGCAAAAATTCAAAAAAAATAAAAAAAATTACTGAGGTTATGGTTTTTTAACTGTATTTCAAAAAAGTATCTTGTGGACAGCGGACTAACCTCAATATTTCAATGGTAGCGAGTCTGCACCATATTCTCTCACAATCGATAGCTCGTACAAACAGAAGTATTTTGTGGACAACGGACTAACCTCAATATGTTTAATGGTAGCGAATCTGCACCATATTCTCTCACGATCGATAGCTCGCTGACGCAGAAGAATAAATAAAGAAGAAGCATGGAGAAAATAAAAGAATAACTCAACATGCAAACAAACTATCCAACAAAAATATTGTTGATTTAATGTAACAAAAAGAGACTTGATTGAGTTTCACGAAAGTTGTAAGCTAATTGTATTGCATATGGTACCTCTAAAATACCATGATTGAGTTTCACGAAAGTTGTAAGCTAATTGTATTGCATATGGTAACTCTAAAATACCATACCATTAGAAAGCAGGACACCTAGTAGAAACACTTTAATGGAAATCACAAAAAAAATAATTATGCTGATAATAGCTACAGGGATAACACGACACATATTATTCTAGGATTCACCAAAGCAATTTCTAGATAATTCAAAGTATACCACCCAAGTTAAGCTACATAATAAACACTACTATATAAAGATTGTTTCCATGTAATCCACTCCCATGTCGTCTACTCAAAGCAAAACATATAGGAATGAATTAAAATCATAATTCACAAACACATATATAAAAAGTAACACTCCATCTTTTGGATCAACAAAAGTCAGCATATAATCAACAATAGTAAATCATCGTTTACGAAAGGAGGAAAGAAGAGAAGCAAAAAAGTAGCAGTACCGCTTAATTCTTCATTTGGTTTTCACAAACCAAAGAAAAGACATATAAACAACCAATACTTTATATTCCTCCATCAACATTAAATCGAACAATATATAAAGAGAATAAAAATTACCACTCATAAATTCTTTATTTGTGCATGCATATCGGTGCAAGCGATCATCTTTGTTGGTTCACTTTTTCGTAAATTAGCATTGTTGCGCCTTCATCTGTGTACATTCGCGGGATTTACAGATCAAGGGCCGCCACAACCCGTCATCTGCATCGATCCTGAGGCAGACCCGTCTAAAATAGATCGATCACGTACAGAGGTGCCGCCGTCACCATTTGAAAATTCGCCTCCGTGCGCGACCATCGCCTTTTGCGGGTACAAATTCGATAGTCGTCCCCGTGTGCGAAGGAAACCAATCGACTAAGGTTGTGGTGCAACACTTCTTCGAGGATGCCAACAATCTCGGCCCCTTTGCGTAAATGCGTTTTGAAGAGGAAGAAGTTTTTTCCCAATATTCAATAAATTAGTTTTTAATAAGATTATAAACATGTGTCGAAAAAAAAATAAGATTATAAACATTTATCATCAATATAGGTGTACACATGGCTGCAAGTTAGATGATACACTTGGCAGCAATATAGGATGACACTTGGCGGCTTCTGGTGAGTGCAGTCCTCCTTTTATATAATAAGATTTTTCTCCAAAATGAATGTATCATCTACTCGAGAGGATAACTCTACAAAATGGTTTATAAGAAAATCCTTAACAAACTTGAATTCTAAGAATAATTGCAGAAAACAACCACGTTACCAAATTCGCTTACCTCAACCACCAAGGCTTTGATAGAGAAAATTCGAGTCACTGGTCATTCAAAACTTGTTGCGTAGGGCGGCTGAGAGAAAAGATTCTGCAGTTAAAAATTCAAATTGACGATAGCTGTTGCTGCTCTTCAAGCTACTTTTCATGTAAAGAATAAGATATGATTTGGACCACTTTTCCATGTAAAAAGAGAATTTCATGTACTACACTCCATATATTCTCATCACTTTCAAAACTGTAACATCAAATATATAAATAAATGCATTATAATAAAAGGGTCTAACTTGAACAACTTTCCGAACAAATGAAACTCAATATCATACAGCAGAAGCCTATTTCAAAGAACGAGTACGACAAGTAGAAAACTATTTGATTTTTCTTTAATTATAAGGAGAACGCACTAACAAAAGGGACTCAACTATATTACTTGCCACAGTGCCAGGGAGACCAATTAAGAAGATTCGATCTCCAATAAACTTGAGGGGTGATTGGATCCAAATGAAAGTTAACAAGAACGTCATAACAAAGTAAAAGCAAGAGAAATGCTCTAGAGCACGAGAATTCTAAGTTAACAACGATAAAGATGAATGAATTACCTTCACGGGAACGTCATAACTCATAAGTCATATCATCAGGTGAAAGACCTCTTTTAAGCATTTCATCATGCAACCTAAAAGCCTCCTGCAAATTACCCCCTTTGAAGTTTCCAGCAATAAGTGCATTATAAATAAGTTTGTTAGGAGAGATGCCCTTGTTAAGCATCTCTCCTAAAACCTTACAAGCACTTTCCAACTCTCCTTTACTACAAAGATCACGTACTAAAACAGAGTATGTAATGACATCTGGCCAGATATTTCTTGCACGCATCTCCTGGTACAGATCTGATGCGAGCTGTGTGTTCCCAACTTTTAACAGCCCATCAATCATAGTGGTGTAAGTTTCCAAATCACATTGAATTCCCTCATTCTTCATTCTTTTATACAATTCAAGCATAGCCTTAATATTATACAGATCTCTGAAGCCACTAATCATGGTGTTGTAAACGCATGTAGTTGGAGATAAACCAACTTCTAGCATTTCATCAAACAGTTCATGTGCACTGTTCATGTCTTTACTTTTGCAGAAGGCATCAATGAAAGCATTATATGCAATTACATCCATCGCAATACCTTTATCACGCATCTCATTTCTAATCCTTACTGCAAGATCGATATTTCCTTTTTTACAAAATCCATCAATTAAAGTGGTGTAAGTAACAACATTGGGCACAATTTCAGCTTCACACATCTCCTTATAAACAGCTACTGCAGAATTAACATCATCTTCCTTGATAAAGCCATCAATAAGGCAATTATAAGTCGTGCAAATGGGAGCAAAGCCCATTACCCTAAACTTCTCCATTCTCCCTTTCGCTATAGAAGTTTGGCCAGCTTTGCACAATCCATTGATGACTCTATTGAATGTGACATCAGTGAGAGCAACCCCCAAGTTCAACATATGGTCAAACAGTTTGAGGGCTTTTTCAGTTTCACCTTTTCTGAAATGTCCATCAATCAATATGCTATAAGTATAAACATTTGCTTTTAAATTTCTTGCACTCATTTCAGCAAGAAAATCTAATGCTACTTCCAAATTCCCATTTCTGCAATTCCCTAGAATCATATAATTGAAAGTAGAAACATTAGCAATGCCATCCTTGACAGCCTCATCAAATAGCTCGAGTGCCTTGTCTAAAGACCGAGTTTCGAAATAACCTCTAATTAAAGAATTTATAATACACAGAGTTGGCTGAATACCTTCAGATTTCATTCGAATATATAATTCTCTTGCTTTCACCATACTCCTATTTCTACAGCATCCTTCTATAACAACAGCATAGGTGACCTTGTTTGGAGCAAGTCCATTATCTACGATTTTATCAAATAATGCCAAACAGCTACAAAGATCACCATTCTGATGATACCCCTTCATCAAGCTAGTAGCAACCACTAAATTCATTGAATGCCCACTATTAATAATCTCATCTTTCAGCCTTAGTGCCTCCATCATATTCCTCTGCTTCACACATGTACAAATTGCATTAGTGTATGTACCCTCAGAAGGGACCCACCCCATCTCCTTCATCTCACTCAACAAGACACATGCCACATTGCTTTCCTGCTTCATACAAGCAGCCCGAACTGCAGTACTATAAACACGAGGATCGAGCTTAATTCCACTATTTTTTGCCTCCAAAAAGTACTTTTCCGCCTCTTCCACCTTACCTACTCTCAGACACACGCACATCATTGTGTTAACAGTGTCACAATCATAACTAATTTTCTTCAAAACTACGACCTTAAACAAGCCGCGTGCATTTTCAATCATATTTGCCCTTATCAATGACTTCAGAAAATTATTCAAAATCTTCTGAGAGGGCATCGTGCCACGATGAACCAATGTATAGAAACAATCCTCTGCATCTATATATCGTCCTGCTTTAACATATCCATGCAAGAAGTAATAAAAAAGCTGCGGCTTTAACCCAAAACCAAACCTTTCCGCACAATCAATCAAGTGATCAACACAAGAATGGGGTGAAACCCTGGACAAGTAATCATTAATCAAATTCCTAGCTGGATTATGATAATTAGGGAATCTTACAAGAATGCAAAGTAGCATGAAGAAGGACTCCCCAATTCCTCGCACGAAGCAACGCTGTTTCTCTGCCCATTTGAAGTACTCAAGAGCTAACTGAGGGTCATCTTTGTATGATAAAAGGGTATCCTCAACATTTTTATGGCTAAATTGTGTGTTTCTTGAAATGAGTCTTTGAAAAGTTTGAATCTTGCTTGTGTTTTGGGGTTCTGAAATTGGGACTGATTCAACAGAATCAGAATTCGGAAGTGGTGTGCTGGTAGTTTCCTCAATGGATGAAGAACGAGATGAGGTTGATAGACATCTAAATGGAATAATTAAAATGCACAGTCGTGAAGGAAATGATGAACAAGGAAAAGATACCAAAAGTTTCATGAACCTGGTTCTAATCCCACGAACAGAGAGAAGACAGGGAGGAACAGAGCATGTGAAACCCTACACTTCTTTATGAAATTTTGTGAAATTTATTATTTGGTGATTAGAAAAGGCCAATATACTTTTCCAGTTATAATTATTTAAAAAAAAAACATCTTAAAATTAGTATGGACCAACAAGGAGGGTTAAGTCTTGTACGAGTGCACCGTACACTCATAGTGCATTTTAAAAGCGTGTAACATTTTATGCTAAAAAGTGTAATTTATTTATATAGAAAAGTGTAATTGTTAATATGAGAACATAGTTGCATGCTTCTGTTTAAAATAGTTGCACATTTTTGTATTGTAAAATTGCACGCCTCTAAAATACACTATAAGTGTACGGTGCACCTGGGTGCACATGAGACTCACTCAAGGAGAGTCTGGTTTTTATTTTCTAAATAAAAAAGGAGAAAACTTAGAAGAAAAATGAGTAAATGGTATTATTCGATAGTTTCTACTTTCTACCATGCTTTCTTTCCCACCTTCCCTCTCTCACAGTTACATGATCGCACCGTGATAATTCTGTGGAGAAGAGAGGAGCTGCAGCGTTTTTAAGGTGCTCAAAACCCTAGGCTTGGGTACATCTGAGCGATCGAATTCTCAATTTGTAATATACGCAATATTGTTTACACTCCACCTTTTCTGATGTTTGATTCATTGATTGTAGACTCTAGTACTTTGTTTGCTTGTGCTGCTAATTAATCTACATTGTTGCTGTGGTTAATTTACAGTCAATTTCATGTATTCCGTAATTTGGGGGTGGATTTAGGGTTCAGATACGTTTTTTTTTTTTTTTTTTTCTTGGGGATTAATTGTCTAAATTTATGTATCTGCATGTAGATTTAGATGTTCATCTCATTTTTGTTAATCGTATTTCTTGGATGTGGCTTAAGATTTTGGCAGCAATAATGTTTGCATGAATTAGTGAAGTTGGGGCATGGTGAAAATTAGAAGGAAGAAACAAGTAGTGATTTTGGACTTAACTATTGATTGAGGTTCTGTTGAGATGATGATTTCTGAGGTGTCCTGTTCTTGATCATAATTGTACCTTTTCGAAAGTTAAGATATTTGTTTGGAATTTAAATTCATTTTGAATGTTTTGCATTGAGCTATTTATTAAGTTGGATATTTTGATTCTCTTTCATCTTATTAATCTTAAAATGCAGCTCTTCATGGACTTTTATTGGTTGTAATGCATATCTCAACTGTGCCCCACACTGTGGTTGCATTTTTTGTTCATTTTTTTGCTCCCCAGTTTATATAATTTTTCTCATTCTATCATGTATCTTAATTGAACTCTTTTAATGATCATATTGTTTCTCAAAGTTCTGAGTTAGGTTGAAGATTGTTGGAGGCCATATTTCTTAAACACAGATTTTAGAGTATCTTGTGTGTATAGAATGTTAACATGCATTCCTTGTTTATCTTATGACAGGAAGTTCTTACCAGGTTAGCGTACCTCTGCCAAATCAGATTTGAAGGGATGCTAAAAGTTAGAGACAGGACTGAGGATTTTAAGGATGCTGCCCACCGAGCAGCACTGAATTTGGGATACAACGAGTCCAACATTGCCACTATATGGCATCCTTTATCACGCATAAAATTTTGGAGTGGTCGTCTAGCACCAAAGCTGCACTAACTACGCTTGAAAGTATTATAGCTTTAGAGCAGTTCCTTCTGAAGCATAAGAAGGATTACATAGATTCACACCGTACGACCGAACAAGAGAGAGATAGCATTGAGCATGAGGTTACAGTCTTCATTAAAGCATGAAAATACCAATTTGATCTGCTTAGAGCTCTGTGATTCCAAGAGGATATAAGCTGGGTGACATCAAGAAAAAAACCGAAGCAGAGTGGCCTTACTACTGTTGCAGAGGCCCCTACTTCTGGAAATATAGAGCTGAGAGAAGTTAGGCAAACAGATTATGTTCCAGAAACAGCTGTAGATGATGAGACGTGTGCCCTTCAGGTAGAGTTGGCCAACATATTAGGTGCTGTCCATGAAACTGAAACAAAGATGGTGGAAATGTCTGCACTGAACCACCTCATTTCCATTCATGTTTTGCAACAAGCCCAACAGATTGAGTTCTTGTATGAGCAGGCAGTTGAAGCAACAAAGAACATTTGGTAACAAAGAGTTGTCAAGCCATTCAAAGGAATACAGTAGCAGAACATTTATTTTGCTCTTTTTATTTGTTCTTACCTTTTCGGTACTCTTTCTTGATTCCTATAGTTAGGCAAATACTTCTATACACCAGTTGCACTGGGCAATATAAGTGCCTTTTTAAATAGTATTAGTTGTTTTACTAAAAGGTATTAGTTGGTCAATCTTAGTTGTTTTCACTGAACAGTATTAGTTGTTTCCATGGAACAGTATTAGTTGTGCATCAGTTGTACCGTATAACTGATGCACAAAGTGTTACTCATATAGTTGGAAAAAAATGTTCTGCTACTGCTGTTCCTTTTAATTATCAAAGAAAATTACAGGTTTGACATTGATGTTGACAGAATTTTTAAAATGTCCTTGGTGGAGATAACAAAGGGCTTAAGCAAACATCTACTTGCTTGTCCGACTGATAATCCAATGTACCAAGTTTCTGCCTTATAAATAAACTATCTGCAGAATTAACAGGAAATCTGATCATGGCTGGTCGAGTTCGTGATACCATCGCTGAATGCATGAAGGAAGCTCGATTCTCGGGCTCGGACGAAGATAGGTGTCAGGCCCTGCAAACCTTAGCTACCATCACAAAGATCAGCCCTCAAAACCGAAACCTGTTGGCCCATATCGAAGGTTCAGTTGCTGCACTTGTTTCCCTTTCTAAATCCACGTCTCAGAATGTACAAAATCTCTCACTTTCAGTACTTTTTAACCTCTCTCTCAACCCTAGCTTGAAGCAATATCTAGCACAGGAAGACATTATATCCTACCTCACTACTCTCATTCTATCTCCCACCCACTGCAAACTCGCCGCCTCCTTCCTTTGCAGTCTGGCCATGCTCGACAAAAATAAAGCCAAATTTGGGGTTGCCGGAATTGTTCAGGTCAGTTCGTGCTGATAATGAAAAAGTATGATTCAAATATTGTTTCATCTCTTATTGTTGATAAAGTCTTGTATGCACCAGGTGTGCCGTGCAACTCAAGTGTACTTTTAAACGGTATTAGTTATTTTCACTGAACAGTATTAGTTGGTCAGCATTAGTTGTTTTCACTGAAAAGTATTAGTTGTGCACAATTGCACTGTACAACTGGTGTACAAGAGTCTCTCTCATTATTTTATATGGAATTTCATTCTGGTTCAGATTCTAGTAAAGGCAATTTCAGGCCCCCAAAGCCCGGCAACGCACCACCTCCTCAGCTGCCTTGCGGAGCTGGTGCAGTTTCAGGGGAACTGCACGTTGGCGGTGCAAGCAGGGGCAGTGCCGGTGCTGATAGAGGTGGCGGAGAGTGAGGATCTGTCGGGAACTTCGCTGGCAATTCTGGGACTTGTGGCCCGGTTCGAAGAGGGGCTAAATGAGCTGAAGAGAAGTAATGGCATAGTGGCTCGAATGGTGGGAATACTGAAAAGACCCTGTGTTCTGAGTAAAGAAGGGGCGGCTGAGATTCTTCTGAGGTTGTTTGATGAGAGTGAAGATTGCGTAAGGGACGCTGTAAAGCTGCCGGAACTCTCCTCCACATTGGCTGAGGTTTCACTGGGATGTTCGGGCCGGGTTCGGGAGAAGGCCTTTTTGCTCATGAACAAAATCATGGAGTCTGGCTAACTATTAGTTTTCATCTGATGATTGAAGGAGCCTTATTTTTCCCTACTTTTTTTTTTTTTTGCTATTTTTTTATTTATATGTTTTTCATTTGAAAAGAAAAAAATAGGACGGGAGGAATATTGCACGGCTGCAGCCTGCAAGTTTCATGCTTCTCTTACTGAAAATTTTCATATTAAAAAAGAGTTCATATTTGGGAGTGAGAGAGAGAAAAAAGGGTCATGATTCATGTTTGTTCGGCGGTCCAAATTGCAATATAATTAAGTTAATAAAAATCATACCAGCCCATCCATTTGGACTATATTTGAAGTACTAGGTCCGAAGATGCTTGGGCCCTTCTATAGTTTAAATTGATGGTTTCCATTGTTTTATTCCAAGATCAGTGTATAATTTTTTTGTGTCATAACAAACACCTCACTATTTGAAGGAAGAGTTTGCGAATGCAAGAATTATTATAAGATTTTGTTTATTATATATCTTCAATGAAATAGGTTCTTTTTAGCATTTATTTTCACATACCATTAATAAATCCACACTAAAACAAGGTAGTTCCCAACACTTACCAACTAAAGCCAAACTATTATATTTGCACAACACACCCTTAGATTAGATATTAGAAAGTGTTTCTGATCATCAGTTAAAACTTAAAAGTGAAATTTAAAGTGCTTTATTCCTATTTCAATAGTGTACTCCTACCGCGCCATAGATAATTTGCATCGCGTACCATTGTTTTTTTTCCTCAAATACTAAATAATTTAAAAAGTCTTAAATTTTGAACGTATTACAACATGAATCAAATTTATACATAAACTTTATTGTTGTTATGTACAAATTATTTTATTATTATGCATAAACATTATCACTAATGTGTACCGTAAACATAATAGTGGTATTGAAAAAATAAAGTTCACACAATTTTTTGTCATAATTTTTTTATTAATTAGGATATAAAAAATATTGCATCTTTATTTGGTACATGATAATATTAGTAAGTTTACAATTATAAGAAGATGGCAAGTATTTAAAGTGTAATAAGCTTATAATTATAAGGAGATGGTTAAGTATTTTCTTGAGACATTGGAGTACAATTATTAAGAATGTCATTTTTTTTATAAAATCCAATAGACAATTAGGAACGGAGCGATTGAATATAGAAAGTTAGAAACTTTAAAGTGCCTATACAAGTTCACACGATCACAGTAAAAAAAAAAAAAGGCATTTTTTATAAGTAGGGTAGAGTCTAGAGGAATTAGAGAGACAAAAAGGAGCGTGGAACCGGGAAAGCGTATGCACTTTGTGGTTGTGACCTCTAGGGTGATACTCAAAACCTTTAATATTCAAACTTTCACACCCCTAAATTCAAGCTATTTCTACTTTCAATCACATTGTTACTGTATCTCCTACTTGATGTATGTTTCTTTTTTCCTTAAAATGCTTTCAGCCTCTGGGGTATTGAATTTTTAGCATTTATTGTAGTCGAAAGTTCATATTTTTATTGGTGGGTTAGAATGGCAACGTCATAAATTGATGTATTTGAGCTTTTATTTAGTTGTTTCTTGCTTCGATGGATTTTTTCTTGAGCTGAATGACTGCTAAAAGCTGCTGATTTTTTCATTTATTTCTTTAGTTGAATTGATTCTCTGAGAATGTGGCTTGCATAAGAATTTCGTGGCTGGCTAATGTGTCATTATTGAATTGTGGTTTTCTTGATTCTGGATGGTCGTAAAGATTGTACCTTTTTTTCTTCTCTCTTCTTTCCCTTTTGTCTTGCTCTTTCCTTTTTATCTCTCTTTCGTTTTCATGGTTTCCTTATCTTCACAATTTGTCTTTTGGTAGGAATTATCTTGCAATCTATTTTCACACTCTGTTACAAGTACTATATAAATTGGTGTACCAATGTTATTTTTATTCATTGCAGGAGTTCATTCTTGATCACTTGGATGTAAATTCATCTGTATTTCATATTGAATAGAAGCAAGCTATGAACTTCAATAGCACTGCCGGGGGTCTGTAAATTCTTTTCCTCCTTTGGCTAATTAATTCATCTCAGCTTTTTTAGTTACTCGAGTAATTCTATACTATCAACTTGGCAAAAATGAGAGAGTGTGTTAAATCATTTGTCTCTTTTATGCTTTAAGGTGGTCAAACCTCTAGAACAACATTTGAGTTCGGACGGACTCATGTTGTCAGGCCAAAAGGGAGGCACCAAGCAACAATAATTTGGCTGCACGGTCTTGGCGATAAAGGCTCTAGGTATAACTAACTCTTCTTGTTGACATTGATTTTGGTTCTGATAGGATGATTCCAGATTAAGCTTGCAATAATCACATTCATCATTAAGCGCATGTAATTGATTGTTTTGTTCTTGTATGTGGTTAATGAATTGAAATGATTCGGTTGCTTTAATCTTTGAGTAGGTCTTATGTGAACCAAATTCTGGTGAACCCTCTTCTTGGAAGTATTATAAAATGTTTGATTTTATATGTTTTTCTTCTCAAAATCACTAAACAGTATTGCTTCGTGTCCTAAATAGTATATCGAGTTCACCATTAAACTTATGTGAATCAGGTTCGTGGATGTTTTTGTCTAAATCTTTAGATGAAAACTTTACAGTTAGATTAATGCTAATTTTAGTTATAGCATGTGAAGAATGTATAATGTCTTGATTCTGACCAATCACTGATGAAAATGATTGTATGCCCTGAATTCCGTTTTTTGCTTGTCCTTTATTGCAATCTCAATAATGTAATGTCTGGCATCAAGTCTTTAACTAATGTGGAAGATGCAAAACATGGGACCACTTCCTCACTATTAATGCCTTTCCATTTTAAAAGCTTAAAGCATCAAATTTATTAATCTAAAATTTTGGATCTTTTGTTGGTTCTAATTAAGAATGGGATTGGGGCTGAGAAAAATGTATTCTTGATCTTTTCTTGTGGTCTGTCTTTACGTGTATCATCGTATTCTTCTTAGAAAATGTGGTCCCAAAGTTTTGCAAGGGCAAGGCATTGGTGGTATTAATGAATTATGTATATAGATATGCGAGCTTGAGGAGCTGATGAGAACTGTTAATATCCTATTGTCAACTTAAATAAAAAACTAAAGAAAATAATCATTGATCATTTGTTGTATAATGAAATTGTTTTCATTCTTGTGACTAGATCCCTGTTGCTTGATTTAGGTAGAGATTTTTAATCATGTTTGCTCACATATAAATATAATAGTCAACAAACTGTCTATGTATTGTAGCAAGCATATGCCTCTTATGTTTTACATGTCCCTCGGTAGATGGGCCCACACAGATTTATTGTCTTCGCAGATAAAATGGTGATTATAATTTTATTCTTGATTCTGCAGCTGGTCGCAGCTCTTGGAAAGCCTTCCTCTTCCAAACGTAAACTTTTAGCCCCTCTATAGGTCTTCTCTTAGATTACATATTTACATCTGTATACTTCAAATTAGTTTGTCAGGAAGATTATATTCATTATGCTTATTAACTTTTCATTATCTCATTTTAAACCGAACATCATACAGATAAAGTGGATCTGCCCAACTGCTCCTACTCGTCCAGTGTCTCTATTTGGAGGATTTCCATGCACTGCTTGTAAGATATTGTTCCTTATTAGATATTAATTTATTCTCGACCACAAATGGTGATTTCCACTTTCTATTATTGGAATAGCTCTTTCGTTTTTCATTTGTAATGCTATTTAGAAAGCTAACCCCACAACGACAGGGTTTGATGCTCAAGAAATATCAGATGATGCACCTGATGATATAGAAGGTTTAGATGCATCAGCAGCACATTTTGCAAATCTCTTATCAACAGAGCCTGCTGATAGTAAGTTTCTTCTTCGAAACATCATATATATTCTTCTAAGCAGGATGTCTGAACGGGGACTTAAAAAAATGGATCATGTAAAAGTAGAAAGCAATTCCTACTTATTCAGTTTAATATCTCTCAACTAGTATATATTTAACTCCAAAAAATTGGTTGTTTCTAACACATTATCAGCCATTTATATAGACCATTTGCTATTGTCTACATTTCTACTTACAGTTTTCTGTTACATGTCCACAGTTAAAGTAGGTATCGGTGGTTTTAGTATGGGTGCTGCAACTGCTCTTTACTCAGCTACATGTCACATTTCTGGCCAATACGGAAATAGAAACCCGTATTTAATTAACCTCAGCTGTGTTGTTGGTCTTAGTGGTTGGCTTCCATGTTCCAGGTAAAACTCGTGTTATAGACCTATCATTTTACATGCAATTGACTATCACACGCTCGTTTGCACTCAGCAGCTAATTGTTTTATAGGACATTAAGGAACCGAATGGAACGATCAAATGAGTGTGTTAGGCGTGCAGCCTTATTACCCGTTTTGCTCTGTCATGGTTCTGGTGCGTATTGCTTTTGTTAATTCAGTATTTCAAGTTAGCTATGGTTACAATTGTAACTCTTCCATGGCTATTTTCTTGCTTGTTTACCCAACTTTGCCAAAATTTACCTAATATTATAACCATAATATCACTCAGTACAGATTTGACCGGGGCAAAATCTTATGTAAACCAGTTTCACCGTGCAACTGGGTAGCATTTTGTGTGAATTTTTTAATAGTATTAGTTGTTTCATTCAAAAGTATTAGTTGTTATACTATAAAGTGATAGTTGTAAACCAATTATAACTGTTTTACAGATGACCAACTCTTTGACTGGGTTTTGTGTTTCAGGGGATGATGTGGTGGCTTATAAGCATGGAGAAAACTCAGCACGTATCTTAAGCTTTGCTGGATTTCAAAATCTTATGTTTAGATCATATGATGGGTATAAATATGCTGACATTTTAATAGCAGCAACGTATCTCTTGTCTAACCCTGAACTGTTAGCTCTTGTTCTTTTGCTCACGTTTTTTTTTTCTGGATGTAGGCTCGGGCATTACACCATTCCGGAAGAGATGAATGAAGTTTGTCAGTGGTTAGCAGCACGATTGGGGCTTCAAGGATCGTAAATTGAAAGTTCGGGAGGGAGCAGTGGGGTATACATGACAAGTGAAAAATAATAAGCGTAATAGCTATTAACAGGTAGAAGTAGCTTGGGTGTAGGATAGAAATACAATATGCTCCTTTTGTATCTTGAAAATCAATTAAGTTGGGATCCTCATTTTTCAACTCTTTATTAATGAGAGAAATATTGCTGATTTCTTATTTCAGTTTTGCTCTGTTTTTGGCTGTGAATTTGTATATGGGCGTCGCTATTTACACCCACCGAATAGCTTAATGAACCCATTACTTGGTTAAACTTATTTTGTAAAAGTCAAAAGTACCCATCAAATGTCTTTAGATTCTAAATATTCTTATATTTTTTAAAGATTATATTATTCAATTTAAACCAATATTCCTCATATTTTATTATTTCAAGTTTCAACAATGTAATAAATAAACTGAGGTTCTTATACAATTTATAAGATGGAAAATTAGAAGAAATATGAATTTAACATGAAAGAAATAGCATGTAAAGGCATTTTTGTTAATATGTAGTTATTGGGAGGATATTTTTAAAGTTATACCAAATTTAAGTACTACATAATTTCGTGGATGCAAAATTGCATATAGTACTTTTGTATATGAATGTCTCACAGGTAAGAAAAATCAATGAAAATCAATCAAATGTGCAAGATACAAATATTTGTTTCTGCAGAATTCAAGAATTGGATCATTATATCACAAAGAATATATAATCTGCCTTACAGTTACATTAAATGAGTTACTTTGTACCCGTCTTCCCGACTGGGGCTATTATTAGCTAACAAAGGTATGACATTTAGAAGTTTGCTACAAATTAGGGGAAACAACAGTTCATTCGGGACTCGAAAAGACGAAGAAGCCACCATAAGATAAGAGTTATTACTTGCTTTGATGGCCTTCGTGTTTGTGGAATAAACGGGTGAAGAAAATTGAATAAGTTCTCCTCATATTCACACTTCACAATCGTATCTTGGGAAATTCTCTACCTGTAAATAGCATGAATATGAATTGAAGATAGGGACAGTTTGGGCACTAGACTTGAATATTCCGCACCTCTGTATCTTGATAACTGCAACTTCAACACTTACTAAGATGTCATTGATAACTCGAGGTTTTCACATTTACCTTCTAAGCTTTTGCTCATTTATGCATTTAAGGATCATTCATCTGCTGAGAGTTGATTCTTTTCGAATTAGCTGATGGGGTGACAGGTGGACATGACGGAACAGATTTTAAGATAAACTTACGCCCGGTTCTCAGCCCATGCAATGAGCTTGAACCAAACTGCGAGCCGTGAGGAGGAGATACGCGTTTCTTGTTTGGGGAGCTTACTTTCACTGTGTTGATGGGGGTAGAACCATCTTTCAATATATCTGGTGTATCATCTTGCATAGTGTAGGATAGCTCATCCTCAAGGTCAATAACTTTCAGAGGTTTACTCAAATTGGATTGAGACATGGGGGTGTTTGGTGAATCATCCCAACTAAGGGAACTCATGAAAGAATAGTTATTGTTTCCGGAGAAAGATTGGACCCGTTCCTGAGGATTTTGTTCACCAGAACGATTAACTGTTGAGAATTCATCGAGAGTTTCTGCATTACCACAATATAGTTCTTGATCAGAAGACAGCAGATCCGAAAAGTCCCCGGCAGTTTCTGAGATCAAGCCTGGGGTCATCAAGTATGGTGTTACAGAGGCAATACTAGATTCAGGCGACTGAAAATGCTGCCCAGATTGGATCCTTTTTTTTAATTCATTCTTTCTCTGGCTGTACAATTGGAAACGAAAAGGAGTTAAACACAAAGGCCATTAAAGATGGCAAATCTGAAGATCAGTTTTCGTCATTTGTTGATCGATGGGAATCCAAAAATGCTTACTTTGAGAACTCAGGTGCTGGCGTTGGAGGAGTCAAGTTATGAGTGTTGCAAGGTAGCATCATTTTCTCAAAGGCTGAGCCATCTGTTTTTTCATTAGCACCTTCTTCAATCAAGATATCTAAATCAAATCAAAGTGAATGAACACATTTCACTATTTTTCCAATAAAAAAAGAAACATATATTTATATACACAAAGAGGTTAAAATCTCTTTGTTGTCTCGGCACAGGAAATTAAGAACATCATGCCAATTTGATGCTCAATATATATAATTATATACATGTATATACAGTTTTGGTATGATGCCGAATGTTGAATTTTTATACGGAGAAACCATCATCATACTATAAGTACAAGTAGTTTATGTTGATGATAGGCTCCACAGAAAACTAGTTTGTCTCTTCTCTTTCCTTTTGAAATTAATTTTCTTATTAGCATATAGCAAATGTACTCGGTTCTACTTAGAATCAAGACCAGCCTAAATGAGAAATGAAATAATCGAAAAGCCAAAAGGAGCAAATTATACCTCCTTTCTGGCCATTATTTAGACGTAGATATGCATTACATTTATAGGATAGTATAACTTAGAAGCAGTAATACAGTATATTAGTCTAAACTATACCTCCTTTCTGGCCATAAACATTTTTACATCCTTCACATCCGCATCCATCTGAACAACCAACATTTGCCTTCCCCACAAGGAACAAACTCATTCAATACGATATAGTATATCAAAGGAAAATAGTAGCAGTAGGGAACGATGATACAACCACATACCTGATAGCACTCACAGTACTTCTTCAGACACATGGACTTCTTGCAATTGCACCCTCTTTTATGCCTTGCTGAGGATGGGGTAGTGTGGGTCCCATCTTCCTGCAGAAAAAGGAGCATTCATATTTTATTTAACAATTCACATATGTATTTAAATTACATATTACATGAGCTTGATTAGTACCCCACAACTTCCAGGTGGCTCAATGTTGTGTTTCACTGGCACGACTTTAGGAGCAAATGCAAGAGGATTCCGAGATTCGATTTGCCGACGTGTCTCAAGAACTTTATCTACATATTCTGGTCTGTTAAAGCACCCTTGGCAAGAACAAGGTCCAGCACAGTATATCCCGGCAGCAAAGCAATCACAGTAACTGCAGAAACAAATTATGAATGGGTATGAGTAACAGTAGCTAAACAACTAATACGTATGTTAATGAAATAACTTCTACTGTTTAAAATACATAAAAAATACAGATCAGTTTCACAGAAAACTAATAGGAGATCTACTTACAGCTTTAGGCATTTACTCTTCCTACAATTGCAACGTTTGCAACCATCACCATCACTAGAGACAGAAGATTTCTTCCTGTAAAATCGGAAACAGATTTATCCCTCCAAATCATGACAGATAAATGACCTTACAGTATGCAAGAATAGGCATGCCTTTTCGTTTGGGGGCGTGATTTAAACTCCTCTGAATAGCCATCAGTTTCAATGTCCGAGTGCATTCTTTTGTTGCCTGAAGTTGATTGGTCATCCACTGGATTTAATATAATTGAGTTGTTTGAAGATTTGACTATGTTATTTGACAAAGGAATGGCAGAAACATCCTCTGTTGTAGTGAATACTGAAGAACTATTTGAGGTATCAGGTAGATAAGAGATGGGTATAGGGGTGGACTTCATTCCCCGTACGCTCAATTTACACCTCTGAGCTGATTTCACATGGACTATTGCACCAGATCCCGGTTGCACAGCATTGACAATACTGTTTAGGTGTAAACCGATACCTGAAGGCTTGGGAATCTTTATATTAGTATTTGTATTTCTAGGATATAGAGACTGGATTGTGTCTGCCTGTTTCCTGTTGACGGGAGCCTGTGGTGTCTCTAAAGGTGATTTTATGGACCCACTGTGTGAATGACTTTGAATAGGCTGATTAGATATTTCTGTGTGTAGATAATCTTCAAATTGGAGACGTCTAGGTACTCCACGATGTTGAAAAGCCTGATCGATTATGCAAATATGTAAAAGAAATTTCATACCAGGATTTGATACTAATTTACAGTGAACAAGTCATGATCATTTCGAGATTTTGTTTTGCTAGTAATGGAGTTGGTATATAGGAAGATTCGATACTCAGAGTTCAAACGAATCCAAATGATGGAAACTTTTTTAGTGCAACTTGAGTCATTTTGGTAACGCTTGCAGCATTTGATAAAGAACATTTTAGAAAAAACTAATTTCAGACAATTTAATCCTGTTAAGGATAGTTAATGAGAAAAACAAAAGGTGCTTAAAGTAGTGCTATAAACTAAATATTGCATTAGTACAAGATAATGTGTAACAATTTGGCATCCAACATAGCTATCTTTGTTAAGTGAATGGAGAAGAATACACAAAATCAGAGGAGGCAAGAAATTCAGTTATCCAAATAAGAATCATATGAAGTTAAGAACCATTCAGGATGGAAAGAAAAATCCTTGAATTCTGAAAAGCTAATGCTGGTTATGACTGATGCTTCATGATTATTTCCAACTTGCATCCATATAAGAGAAAGAGATTTAATAATTCAGCTTCGTAAAAAATGTGGTTTTGGACGTCCTAGAGTATCAAGAAGATATATATAATTATATTCCTCAAATTGAAAATATTTGATTCAGAAATTAAACAGCGGCTCCAAAGAAGCTACAGCTTATGAGAGCATACAAATTAGTTTACTGATTATTTATACAGCATGACACTTCAAACCTCGGGATCATTTTGTGTTTCTTCCAGAACTGGTTCAGCTGACACTGCTGCAATAGTCTCAACAGAATTTTCATTATCTTTCCGACTTTGTGTTGATCCTGACACAAAATATGAAGATTGATCCAAGGGAATAGCCATCCCTGCTTCTACATTCTGCAATTGCAGTTTACTTAGGCAATCAACAAACTAAATGAATATGCATTTTTCACATCAAAGTAAATCAGTAAATTTTGCTTCTGATTATCATGGTTTTCACAAAACTCAGATTCAATTCTATTGCACAGATCGATAGAGATGTTATCTTCTTGTTGTATAATTGATGCATTTTCTGTGTACCTCTTCAATTTCCCAGTTTACAACACCAGGTGAAATAGCATCTTTACTCATTCTTGTATTATGTTTGTACTCACGTGTGGAGGTTGAAGATACAACAACAAGAGGTAAAACCTGAGATCCAACATAACAAAAAAATACAAGTAAGATGACATATCCAACATAACATAACAAGTTAAAGCACCTAATCCCCATCTCCTTCTACATATATTCTCTTGATTAAATCATAATTCGTGCCAAAATAAAACCACAAAAACCATCTACTCTAGCATTCAGTAATTCACGAAAATTATCTACATTACAACAAATCAACAATGGCACTAAGACCATCCACATTGTGCTGTTAAACGAAAGAAGCATATAATCCTAAAACCCAACACATCTAACTCGAATTACAAGGAGTAAACAAATTAACTACACCTAAATCCATCACAAATTTCATCACTAAAACCCAAATCATTTGGCTAAGAGAAGAGAAGCATATCCAAGTCCAATTTAGGGCAAAAGAACCAAAAGAAGGGGGAATTACCACAAAATTCCTACCACTAGCAATAACATTGACTTCCTTATCGAAAAGTAAATCGAAATTAAACCAACACCCACATGCCGTTTACAAGTTGAGCCCCAATTCGCATAAATTAGGCCAGGAAGATAGCAAAAGGGGAAAAAATTACCAGAAAACTGCACAGATACAGAGATAAAAAAAATATATTCCAAAGTATGTTTATATATTTGGGGAGAAACAGATTCAGTGTGGCGGAGTAGATTAGCAAGATTAAGGTAAGTCCATTTCCTGAAACCCTAATTCAAGCAAGCTTGCACCCAGTGCACTGCATTTGCTACTTTCTCTCTCTACAATTTCCATCTTTGGGGCAATGCCTATTTTCTCTCCTTTTGTCCATGATCTCACGAGTCAATGAGCATGTGAGATGATGATGATGTCATCAACAGTTTTTTTTCTATTTTATTTTACAGGCAAAATCATTTATATTGACATTTCTAGCTAATGATATCATCTGTTCCACTCCATGTTCCATATCGTGGATCTATGATAAATGGAGATTAAAATATTATTCAAAGGTCCACTATAATTCTAGGTCCATGTGTTAAAGATCCAGGAAGTAGAACATATTTGGAACATGAGAAATTGACACATAAGAATGGAACTGCATTTCTAGACTGAAAAAATAAAACTATTGCTTGGAAACAATTAAAACTGAAAAAATAAAAGGAAAAAGAAAGAGGGAATATAGGGGTTTTAAATTCAGCGTGGTTTGGGCGGGAAATGCTGTGCCGTTGCTGAGATTAGGGCTCAGATGACAATTGTATTAGGCCCATTTGTTAGAAAACGGTCCGGAGCGTAACTAAATGAAAACAGATTTAGTATCTAAAGAATACAAGTAGCCCAATTAAATACTATTTCAGATGGGACCCCAATTATAATTGGATCTTGGATGATTAGTTTAGGGCTCAGGTTACTAGCACCACCCTTTTTAGTAAATACAACGTTTGGATCAAAACACCCCCCCATTAGATTCATATACTTCTTCTTCCTACAATCACCCACCGCACACCCAATTGTCACAGACGATCCATCACCCCCCAAACGACGGCAGCCCCAGCATAGAGAAACTCTGCCGCCTCACACCGTCTTTTCCCCTTTTTTTTTTTTTTGTATATGGGTCAGATCTATGTTTATGCATATGGATGTGGCTCTGGATTTTTCTGATTCATCAATCCTTTTTTCTTGGCTTTTTTACTTCTTTTTCGGTTCTGCTTTGATAAAATTTCGTACAATTTTCACATTTTATTTCCGAAAATTTTGTTGATCTTTGATTTTTTTTTTTAAATTTTATATTTTTCTCAAAATTTGGTTCCGAAAATGGGTGACTATTAATTTTTAGAGATCTTCCCTTTTCTTCTATTTTTTTTTTCGAAACTTTGCAATTTTTTCTAAAAAAAAATTCCGAAACATTGCAATTTTTTCAAATGAAATTTACTGAATCATTTTATGTGGTTACCTTGTATGGCGCATTCGTTATATTACTAAAATTTAATAAAACATACTGATTTAATTAAATATTTTCAATTTCTGAGGGATCAGTTGTCGTGTATATGGCAGCGGCGGTGTATACACTAACACTATACATGATGCAGCTCCAATTTGGTAGGGAATTGACTATAAATTAGATTTTAAATTTAAGAATAATATAGTCTTTTTATAAATAATTTAAAAATATATATATAATTAAGGGGTGTATTTCCTAAAGATGGCGGTGCAAATAACCTGAGCCTTAGTTTAGTTTAATTTAGATCTAAATACACCTATCATAGAAAATTGGGCCTGGCGGCCCATAAATATGGTTAATTTTACTTGAAAAATAATAAATTGTACTGAAAATCAAATTGGAACATTAAAAAAAAATTAAAATTAAGCAAACCTTTTAACACTCGTTTGCTCTTAAATGCTCCTCACATCCATAATAATTAAGTAGTACGATCTCCATCTCATTAACTTGATGATTTAGAGTAAAAATTTTGTCTTAAATTACTTCATATATATTTGAAGAAATTTAAGAGTAAAAAATATATGTGAAAGAGTAATGGGGGAATGGCTATCTTATAAAATAGTGTTTTTTATATGCATCATGCACTTCAAAGTGTATTTTAGAATTATACAACTTGTTTACATTGAACGTGCAACTTGTTTTCTAGGTTATTATTTGCACGGATCAGTGTAAATAAATTACATATTTTAATGCAACAAGTTGCATGGTTCTAAGATACACTATAAAGTGCATGGTGCACTTGGTGCATAAAAGACTAAACCTATAATATATTATATTTAACAGTAATAGAGTTTGTGTGTAGCAGTAATAGTACGTATACATAATAGTGATATTAAAAAATAGGGTTCATCTTGAACTTGAGTTCACACAAATTTTTATCATAGTAAAAGAGTAAAATTTAAGAGTAGCTATCATAAAGATTAATCTAAGTAAACATGTTGTATAACTATTTAAATTTATTTAATTATATTAGGGGGAATTGTAAACATGAATTAAGGTGAATTATTTTTATTTAAGTATCAATGTTGTGTATATGCACTATTACTATGGTCCATATATACTATCATTGTTTAAAAATTAAATATTTTTTAAATAATAATACTTTGTATGCATAAAAATTAAATATTTTTTAAATAATAACACTTTGTATGCATAACACTGATACTCAATATACATAATAATAGTAACACTAGAAAAACAAAATTCGCGTGAACTTTAATTCACAGAAACTTATTCTACATATTATAAAAATCTTGATTGTGTGTTAAGCGTAGATTATGCTAATTAATTTATTATATTCTTATTCAATACTAGTATATCATCCGTGCGTTAAATAAATATGATATAAAATGTATTCATTTTCGTGTTAAATGAATCAAAAAGAATTATTTTATCTATAACTGTAACTCTTTTTTTATACTTTTAATTTTATTTATATATTTCGCGATAGGTTTTTTTTCCATTAATTTTGAGGCAATGCATTATTTGTGGCGCTCCAAATGCTGAAAAAAGTTTACATTGTTAAATATTAATATAAATATAAAAGTTTTTTTTTACAATTTTAAATTATTTTCTTATAAACCACATTAATGGCCACATGTTGTCGTCATTCCCATCGCATATCAAAATTTTCAAACTGTCGCTCCTAATTACTCTGAACATGACAACATATAATTATTCACAGTTGACCTCCTTAAAAAAGTTCAAGATATTTAAGTGATTGTCTCAAACTCTTACCAATGACATACCACATGACATCATTAGTGAAAATAGTCTTCTTTAAAACTTTAGACAAAAACTTTTATAGACTTGGTTCATGTTATGAACCTTATTTTTAATTCATGACATTTGACCCTACTCAGGGTATAATACGGGTCAAGTTTATTGGTTTAGAAAAATGTGTTGGAAATGAATGAAATGAGTCAAGTAATCCAAATTTATAGCATAGACCTGGTTCATGGGAGACCAACTCAAAACTTTAAACATGGTTTACTATCTGATGAAGTCAACATTATTTCCGAAATCAACACTCTTTGTCCTGTGTTGATCTTGATTAGTATTTTCTCTTAAAAATGTGGGTGTCAAACCAACTAATAATTTAATTAAAATAATTCAACTAATAATTTAAATCTAATTTCAATAGTACATGCTACTAATTTATAGATTGGACTAATTTGACTCTCATATCATGTAAAATAATCATACAAATAAGTGAATAAATCGAGATTTATCACAACCAACCTAGTGTCGTTTTACAATCCAAGTAATAACTTCAATTATGGTTTAATTTAAAATTGTCCAACTAATAATTTAAGTCTTATGTCAATAATACATGCAACTAATTTATGGTAACTGGACTAATCAATTTAAGAGTAACACTCTTGTGAATCATAAATAACCGTTTTGTGCATAATAATGATAGTTTTTTGCATAATATTGATATTTTTATGCGTAATAGTGATATTAAAAAAATACACTGATCAAAAAGAAAAAAAAATTATTTTATTCACTTCAAATATTAATAAAGATCTTCATCATTAAAATGTTGGGGAATTAATTGCACGGATCTATTCGGGATGAATATTTAAATACAAATTTAATTCTAACAATTATTACTAGCATGAATTAATCCTATATTAATTCAAATAATAATTCAACAACAAATCATGCATATAAACAGTTCACATAAATCCTACGCATGCGGAATTGCTACGGGTTTACGTGAACTAACCTCTTGGAGTGGCAATGGTCTCGTCGATGAAAACACACCAAAAAGCCTTCCCAAGTATTCCCTAGTCCTTGCTCGTCAATCCGGTGGAAGGAAGCTCACGAACAATTAACAAAAGGGAAAATAAAAATTTGTTGCACCACCTTTGTGGATTTACTAATTTTTCCAGCACATGAAATTGTACACTCACAATTGACGTTTTTTGAAAATACACAATCTGTCGACGATTCAAAATATTTGATATTTTATCGACGCTGATATTTTTCCAAAAAACCAATTTTCGTGTTCACTGGGAATGAAACATTCATCCCCTATTTATAGAGAGGTGGTGGCCGATTTTTGGTCATGGAATAGGTATGAAAAAATCTTTTCTTGATCTCCAAGAAATCTTGAATATATCTCCTATATTCTTTTCTCCATAATTAAAATATTCCATAAAATTTCACCTTCTCTTGTTATGGTTATTTTCGAAAAATAAGGATAAAGATTCCAAGATTTGGATCTTCTTGAATTTATGAGATATACCTGTATTGCAAGAATACATATCTTCCATAATATCTTTTCAAGAAAATCAAGAAAATCTTTATTTCCCTTATTCTTTCAAAATTTTCGAAATTTACATATAAATAACCAAGTGGGAGATTTCTTGAATTTAATGAGATAATCTTGTATTTCAAGAATACATATCTTCATTCCATAACAAAATTCAAAGAAAATCTTTCTCCCCTTTTATTTATATTTTTTGAAATTAATGAGAAAAAATAGCAAAAAAAATTATTTTATTTTTAAACACCTTTTTCAGTTATTGGACTTTATGTTGGGCTACTTGAGGGGCCTTTAGGAGAATCAAGATTGGACCTTCCAATGGATCTTGAATTATCAATATTGAGCCACAATATTATTCAAGCCCATAAATATTAATTAATCCCACTACATAATTAATATTGCACTATCAATCTTAACCCATATTACAGTCAATATGGCTCCAGGTTATTATTTCCCGTGTTTAAGATTATCGAGTCCATTAATTAATTCAAGCCACTGAAATAACTTTCCATTAATTAATATATTTTATCCTTGGTAAAGGAACGATTCAACATTATTATCCATACCGGAAACTAGTTCCACTTGCAAGATTTGGTATGATAAAACTTATGAACCTCCCAAGGGGGCAAATCGAACAAGCGTACTTGCACACGATTCTCCGTATTAAATCTTAGCAATCGCATGTGACCAATAATATTTCCCAAGATATAAAGTATTGAATCTCGTTGATTCTCTACCCGTAATAAGTCAAAGCAATAATTACTAACCACACGCGATCCTATTTAAGGGACGAAGATTAAAAAATAACGAACCACTGAGGTCTAATTCTTCCTAGTTCAGTTCTGAAGAATTTGTCCTCCTGTAGGTCCTCTTCAGTGCACTAAACATGCACTAGTGTAATCTCTTGGTCAAGACAAGTCAATCCGAGCCTTACACTTCAACCTTTCACGATGGATTGTTCATTTCCATCTAGGTCGTGAATGGTGTACTTTTGGTTACAAGGGACTGTTAATTTAATCTTCTGTGATCTGGTATCACTAAATTAACTACAATGTAACACGTACTATTTATTGAACAGTTATGCAGTAAATGTATGTAACATTCGATGATATTTAAAGCATCAGTGATAAACAATTTATTTCAGTAAATAAGACTGAAATTCAGTTTGATTATACAAAGTAAAAACATACTTTCCAGTATAATCCCAACATAAAACTCGTATCAAATTCAAACGAGCAATTTAAGAAAAGATAGAGGGGGTAACTTACTTCCAAAAAAAAATTCATATCAAATACAATTTTTTTTATTTATATTATTAATCATCTAAAAAAATAGAGGAAATAGCTGATTTCAAAAAAGAAAAAAAACATATTCATATCAAATACAAAATTTATTATTTATATTATTAATCATTAATATTCACTTTTATAATTTCATGACAAATTCGTAATAATTTTTCAATTGAATTTTTTTTTTGGTTTAATATTTATTACTTATGTATATATAGTTTAAAAATAATATTAAAATTTTAGAAAATAGTCAAAATATATGTGTTGTAGATATGAGAAATTGAACCTTTACCGCTGGCATTCAAATCAAATAAAATAAATTTATCATACCATTTGAGCTACATTTTATTTGTTAATATATTTAAATTTTATGACAAAATTAGTAATAATTTGTTGGCCCAACATTTTGTTATTAGATAAGTATAGATATACAATATAAATACATGTAGTAGTGTTAGAATTTTGAAGCATTGTCTCCACCACGAATCGGGTTAGGCTTCCTAGTTCTGACGGGGCACTACAAGCAAATCAAATATATACTCTCAAAACACAAAACTCACAAAACAATAGGTGTCCTCTCGCAAAGATCATTCCAAAACGGACACCCTCTTCAGCATTTTATCAACTAATTAAGAAAATTAATCTCCGATAGCAATCAAGGATGTGATCATGGAACCACAGAGATCAACTATTGAGGTCTTTTGGAAAAGCCCAAAATTAAATAAATCCGTGTGAGCTAAGTTCATCTAGGACCTAACAAGTTTTGTGGATTATGTTTGTGGTTCGTGATTATAAACTCTAATTATAATTTCATTCCATGTGCATGGAGGATATATATGTACTCTATAAACCTAAAAACTCGATTTTTCATCTACTATAATACTATGAAGTATGAATTTTTCCTAAATAATTAAAAATGACCTGGACAGCTAATATAGTCATATAGTGATATGTGGATACAATTTTACGTTTTTCTTTTCTTTTCACTTTTGAATCACATTGCCAAACATATATAAACACCGAAGAACAATGTCAACGTGACACTTAACCTAAAGAATTAAGAATTAATGACTCCGAGCTACAAAAAATAGGAAGCCGTGACTCTAAGGTACAAATGCAATTTTTAGTGACTCTAAAGTACAAAAAAAATTGTACTTTGTTTGAAAAAAAAAAAAAAGACTTTGTCTTTGGAGACTCACAAAAAAAATTGCGATTTATGTCTTAGAGAGTTTTTGCTTCTCCCACTTTGTACCTTAGAGCTTTTTCCCCAATAATTAAACAAAGAATAATGGGATGTGTATCTTATCTAAATATTCAAACCCACAAAGAGATTTGAAATTAGGTAATTCATATGGTTTTCTTAACACTCTTACTTACTCGTGGGTCGAAATTTTAATTCTACCTTGTTGGGTAAGAGGTCCAATAAATGTACAATTAATATTGATGAAGTTGCTTTTTGTGTGAATTAGACCTAAAGTTTGAGTGTGAGTCAATTAAATTTACGATATCATAAAAGAATTTCGTCACATCTAAAAATTCAAACTTATAAAAAAAAATGTAGAATTAATAAGTTTATATTATCCAAACATCTCCTAATTTCATAAACCAGCTACCCCGCTGCTACGTATTTCACATAAGAAGACATTTTTAATAGTTTCATGTGATACATCCAAATCCAGCCATTAGTAAGAAAATGATACAAATTATACAAACTTAAGTACATATGACATGCATGACTCTTTTAAGTACATTAATTAGCATGAATTCTAAATTAAATATTATGCTTTATTTTACATGTATGAGTTTATGTGCACATGAATACAATATAATTAGTATTTTTACTCAATAAAACATAGGGGGAGTGACTCTAAGTTACAAAGTCACTCCCCAAATAACTCTAAGGTACAAAGTAACTTTATTTTGATTCTAAAATACAAAAATATGGTTAAAAAGTCTAAGTTGCCTTTATTTCCGTTTTGTGCATTTTTTACACATTTTCTACACTTCTGACGCATTTTGGAGTGCAATTTTTTTATTTTTTTGCACTACTAGGCCCAATTTGGAGTGCATTTTTTAAATTTTCTGCACTTTCTTTTTTTTATTCCACTTTTTATTAGTTGCAATTTTTTATATAATTTAATTTAAAATTTAAATTTTATAAAATTTGTATTTCGAATCTGTATTTTCCCAAAATAATATGTACTTTCCCAAAATGTGTATTTGGTCAAAACAAAAAAATAAAATTATGAATACATACAAAAATGAGATAAGGGGTATTTTTGGTACAAATTGTATCTTAGAGTCACTTTAAAGATACTTTGTACCTTATAGTGTTTTTGTTAGAAACTTTGTATTAGAGAGTCATTAATTCTGAAACATAATGTCCTACATAAATACTAGATTAAAAATTTACAACACAATTAAAAAAAAAAAAAAAATTCCGTTGTACGTATCTTTGCGAACATCCTCATAGCTCAAATTCAAATTTGGTTGCTTCTCCTTTTGAGTAGATTGCACTTTAAAAAAAATACACACTCCACCTCATGGAAAATTAGTTAAAGTAGCATATTTATCAGAATTAATACATTACTAACATCTGTATTAATTAATTTTGTATATTATTATAGGGTGGTTTTGCATGGAAATTAATTGGAAGCATCTCCTAAAGAGAGGAATCGAATCAGTCCCCCTTTCTTTATGCTTTTTCACAGTTCGCAACAGCTATCTTTAACACTCCCCAAGAAAATGGTGGGTGATATACTCATGCATATCTTAATTAGAGGTTTCCCTTTTTTTTATTTTTTCCATTTTCATAATTAATAATAATTTCTTGGAGAATGGTATGTGTTCGTCTTTACACCTAGATCACATATACAGACACACACTGAGTGTATATATACAATTAAAGATCATTAGGGAAAAAGAAAATGTGACAGCAAAAAAGCCATTGCAGTGTATAGAGGGGGAAAAAGAAAAGATGGTCAAATTGAACCTCGAAGACTACTTCAATTCCCTTGCATCATCACCCTCGACTATCTTTATCGAAACTCTACCATTTTCACTTTCTTTCATTTTGAAAACCTCCCACTTAATCCCTATTTCTTTTTTCTAATTAAATGCTTTTTCTTGTTTATTAAGCAATTAAAAAACAAATGTTTTTTTTTTAAATAAACATAGCTACCCAAAAAATCCTTCTTGGGAATTCCAGCCATGCAACTTCGGCTTCGACATATATACTTATTGAAATCTGACACACACGAGTGGAGACACTGCACTCTATCATTGCAAAAATATTAATTAATTCCTACACTTAAATAAATAAAAAAATAACCATGTATAATAATGCATAATGATGAAATTCTCTCATTGAAGTGAGGGGATTTTAATTAATTTTCTGTTCTTTCTCTTTTTAGTTGAAGTATATCTTGATCTTCACAATTTATTTAAAAAATGTAGTTTTTATATAACACAATCTGCGCCATTGCCTCAACTGGCGGAATTAAAGCACTAAAATTATTATTCTCCTAATATTTGCTTGTTATTAGATAAAGTGAAAGAAACCAACACTAAGAGCGTGTTTTGAAACACTTAAAACAGCTTCCAAAAGCACTTATTTTCAAAGCTTCCTCTCACAACTTTTGAAAATAAGTGCTTCTGAAAGCTGTTTTAGGTGTTTCAAAACACACCTTAAAGCAGGTTTATAATTAAGTTGCAGCCTCCCTATATTAATGAAAATGACAAATTAGTCCTAAAATTAGTGACGGTCTAAAGTGTTTGTGAGATTAAAGGTTAGCATTAGTACAACTCAAGCTTCAAGTACGAGACAAGAATATTCAAAAGAAATATATAAAGAAAAAGGAATCACAATTTTTAACATACATAGTGACTTGCTAGATAGTGGGTCTTAGGGGGGATATTATTGAAAGTGAAGCAAAACTATAATTGTAATTTTAAGATAAGAATGGGGTCATTGTTCAAGATTTTATATGCATAGAATATTCAATCTCTCTTTGCAAAAATACCAAGTAACATTATTGTTCTTTCTTATCCATTTTTTCCACTCAAGAAGAAGCAACATTTGGGGCCTTATGTAATGAGTGTTATATATTGCATCTTCTTACATAATTAGTTGTCGTTCCCAATTAAAATTTAAGTCATAACATATGGTACCTAAATAATTCTCTACATTATTATAAATACTAATATGCGTACATTTTTTTGAGACTATGATTGATTTGAGCAGATCTTCAAGATAATTGATGTTTCAATTATACATTTGTTTCATGGGATTTAAATCAATTTCGTCCCATAATTTCTCATTTTTATTGTAATGGTCCTATAACTATCATTTTTTTCAATTTAGTCCCACGTGTATTCAATTTGTTATAATTTAGTCTGATCATGCCATCGGACGTCGTTTTAGTCGCGTATCTATCGTGCGCCCCTAATTTTTGCGACTAAAACGACATTGTTTTGGGTGTTTCTGATCGATCTCCGGCAATTTGGGACTAAATTGAAATAAATTGAATATTTATAGAACTAAATTGAAAATATTAATAATTACGGGACCATTTTAATAACGATGGAAAATTGTGGGATGAATTTGGTTTAAATCCCTTTCTTTTATACTCCACTAGTAAGCTAGGAGCTGGTTTAAGCTATCACAAAAGAAATTCGAATTGAGTTAATTGGATTAACAACATCAGTGTAAAAAAAAACTGAAATGTGATTATTTAATTTGAATTAATGGGGAAAAAAACAGGGGCATTGTTGGAATGCAAGCAGAGATTTAGTTGGAGGTGTTCAAAACCCAACATAGCCAGCCAAGTAAGCAGCCTTAAAAGCATATGTAGAAAAAGCTTTATCAAATTTCACAATATATTTTCCCATCTTTAGAACAGAATCCCAAATTTCACTAAATAAATATAGTAATTACAAATGCAGCTGCAGCAGCATTAGTGTCTTTTCTCTTTAATTTATGTGATTCCATTCCAAGGTTCAATAAATAGGCAAGTGCGGAATATTTGAAAAGGAACCCACCTCCCTCGTTTTTCGACCCATCTTCTTAGTATATAAACCTTCCAATCACCAACAATTTTCCACACATCACTACATATTTTCCATCTCTCTCTCTCTCTTCCGACTTATATTCTCTCAATTTTATAAGGGTAACATTTCATATTTAAATTAAATGTGTGCATATATAGTAAAACTAACGTGACAAAATTTAAAAAAATGAATTTATTTTTTTGATTGATTAGGGAAAGATGAACAGGCCAGGAGACTGGAACTGCAGGTCATGCCAGCACCTCAACTTTCAGAGGAGGGACTCCTGCCAGAGATGCGGCGACCCGAGGCCCGGCGAGCGGGGCGATTTTGGTAATTTCGGTGGGAGAGGGGGCTCGTTTGGGTTTACGGGCCCGGATGTGAGGCCCGGCGACTGGTACTGCGCTGGGGGAAACTGCGGGGCCCACAACTTTGCTAGCCGTTCCAGCTGCTTCAAGTGCGGCGCCCTCAAGGATGACATCAACGGCGGCGGCGGCGGCTACGACAGCGACATTTCACGGGCCCGTGGCATCTCATTTGGCGGCGCCGGCGCCGCGCAGGCCGTTCCGGCTGGAAATCCGGCGACTGGATTTGCGCCAGGTATAAAATTAAAATTAAATCACAAGTAATTATACCATAAAATTGTTCAAGATGAAAATGTTTTTTTCTTTAATCATATCTCCTTTTTCACCAAATATTATTACTTGATTTTATTAAATAATAAAATAAGGCGCTTATATTATTAAAAAAATAGTTTTATGGTGAATAAGTTTCACATTAATATTTGACATGAAATAAAACAAAATTCATGGATTTTGTGTTTATGAGTGATGTTATTATCCGTTGCATGTAAGAACAGTAAAAGCACCACTTCAAAAAAAAATAAGGAACAGCAAAAGCACAAATCATGGTAATGATTAGTAATTATAATAATAGTTTTTAATTTTCTTGATAAAATAACTAATTAATATATGTATGTAATGAAACAGGGCAGGTTGCAACGAGCACAACTTTGCGAGCAGGATGGAGTGCTTCAGGTGCAATGCACCGAGGGAATCCAGTAGCAAATCTTCATATTAATGCATCAAAATTCTCTATTTTTGGGTAAAATATATCAAGGGGGGATTTTTTTTTATGTTTTTATATTTTTATCACGTAAGATGA
Organism: Stenogyne calaminthoides; assembly: GCA_037126765.1. Taxonomy (NCBI): domain Eukaryota; kingdom Viridiplantae; phylum Streptophyta; class Magnoliopsida; order Lamiales; family Lamiaceae; genus Stenogyne; species Stenogyne calaminthoides. The sequence continues at coordinate 3,306,347 of JBBCBC010000001.1, read as the reverse complement.
TTAATTAAAAACAAATATTTTCCAGGTTCAGAAATCGAAGAGAATGTGGAAGACTAAAAAGACAAGGATGAGTCCATGTGTTTTTTTGCCCCTTTTAGTAGCTACTTGGAATTTCCCTATTTTCTACTTTTATATATTTTAATTTAATTTCCTTTTTTGAACTTTAGGGAGCATTAGGTCAATTCATGTTACGTAGAGGTGAATTTTTCATTAGTAAGCTTTGATTAGAAGTATTAATTGTTGTCTTTGTACTTTGTTTCTGTTTTATTATCTAATTAATATCCATGTGTGCCCACCGCCCTGCATTGAATTTTCTTATTACGGTTAATCTTGAGAATCTTCGGGTGGTAAATGACAAATATTGGCTCTTCTATTCCAATTTACATATTATATTGCATTTTATTATTTTAATACACGTTTAATTTTAGTGACTTTATTAATTTAGAATACAATGTTAGAGCACCACCACCTAATGAGGTTAGGGCCTTAGGGGTTTCAGGTTAGGGGTTTCGAGTCACCATTTATCCGATTAAAAAAATATAAAACTTTCATCTATATATGATTCAAAAGGTGGAATAATTATTAATTTGAAATCGATCTGAAAACCAAAACATTAATTTAAAGCCTAAAAATTAAAACTATATTAATAAAAAAAATTACAAATTTAAGAGCATGTTTGACATCTTACCGTTCATAGTTTAATAGTATTAAAATATAATGATTTTTTTTAATTGTTTGCATACGCACAAAAATCATCTATCATAATTTTTATATTATTAATTTAATTATAATAAAATATATATAAAGAATAATTAAAATGAATAATTTAACTAAATATTAAATTATGAATTGTAAAATGTCAAACAAAGTCTTAACTTCTTAGGGCCTTAATTGATAAGGTTTAGCTTTCAAGCCTTTTATTAACGATCATTTTTATCTTTCAACCATCAAATTAATAATTATTCTATCTTTTAGGATTCAAATTGATAAAATACCAAAAATGTACTAGCATCAAATTAATAATTATTCTATCTTTTAGGATTCAAATTGATAAAATACCAAAAATGTACTAGTGTCAATTTTATTTTATTTCAAATCCAAGGAAACCATCTTTATCAAAATGTATTTAAAAACTGTAAATATTTTCAAATGAATAAATGTAAGTATATTTTAAAATTTGGAATTTCAAGATATATTAATAGTTCTTTAAATTATTTTTTTATTAATTCGAGTTGCAAGTAAACTAACTCAACACATGTGAATTTAATGACTGTTTCATGTTATGTATATAATTAAAAAAAATAACTATAAACAATATTTTATGTCAACATATTTATATATACTTGGATAAAAATAGTGTATGAAGTAATTTTATTGTCAATTTTATCGTATCCCCAAATAAAGCATGTATGAAAAATTTATATTGATGAGTCATGGGTGTCAATAACTCAATTATCTTGCATGTTGTAGCAAATCTTAAGTATATCATTTATAAAATGGTGTTTCTACCTTCTTCTTTGTTGTCGCTTATATAGTTGTCACCTTAATTATATAAGAAGAGGATAAATATTAATATATTTATCCCAATTTTTATTAATTATATTAAATCATGATTACAAACATGCACCCTTTATTTTAATCCAGCATTTTCATCGATCTTATAAGTGTTGCATGATTTATATACACAACTGCCTTAATATGCAATGGGTGGAAATTATATATATGAGACAAAAAATCATAAAAGATGGAATATAAACTAGGAAAAATTAGTATTTATTTTTTCAAAATGTTAAAAAGTCACACACAAATTATGTTCTATTTTATTGTGAGACATCTACCACAAACACAAACACAAACACAAACACAAACACAAACACAAACACAAACACAAACACAAACACAAACGTCTTTATATATATATATTTCACAAATCTCAATCAGGTTATAATTAGCTTAAGAAATGCTAGCTAGGTCACATTGGATTCCCAAGCTTTTAAGAAAATCCATCTTTTGAGTTCTTTTTCATTGACCTCCTTAGTGGGCATGCTTAATTGAGAGAGAGGGAGAGAGGTTGGTTGGTCAAAAAGTAACCACAAAATTGATTAATGTCTGCTAGACTCCATTATTTAGCTTTTAAAGAGATTCTTGTCTCGCTTTAAACAGACTTTACATTTCCTCATCTGCTTTCTTTATGTATACATACTCACTACTACCCTTGTAATTAAATCATTTCATGTCAACACATTCTATATATTTTCTTAAATTATTACCAATATCGCACTATGATAGTATTATATACACCAAGTTTTTTTTACGTAATTTTCATCAGGCTGAAAATAAAACAAAATAAAAATGTCTGCATCATCATATAAATTTCTCTCATGAATTGAAAAGCTCGCAATTTCATGCAGCCAAATGATAAGACTCTTATCATATGTTTGAACAACTTTAATCATGACTATGTTTAAAGACCCATATGGCCCCAAAAGTTATCAAACTTGGTCATTTGGACAAGTAAAATGGCTTTAAGATTGTGTTAATTTATGAACTGTGGTAGTCAATGATTGCAAAAATTGAGAGATTTTATCCAACAATTCTAAGTGCCAGAAAAAGACTGCTTTTAATTGCTTTCCTTTTTTTTTTTCAGAGAGCATAAAGCACAATTAATTTGTTAGTGGGCCACGCCTACTTCGTGCAATTAAATTACTTTAAATTGGGCCCGAAAAAGCCTTTAGGTTTTACCAATGCCTACTTAAAGCGTTTTGGGCCCTCAAGTTTCGTAACCATCTTGATTTTTCTATCTTTTTTGTGAATGTTTACAAAATTATTAACCCTTTTTTTCTTTTTTTTTGCAGAAAATTTCAATTCAAAACTTAAAAGAGTAAAACCACAATGTAAAATTAAGAATATTTGCGTTTATTCATTTTTTTTTCATTTTTATATAGTAAGCTTGCGAAGAAAGGGGAAGATGTAAGATGAAAAGGTGATTCAGTATATGAAAATTTGCACCAATATTGCTTGAATGCGTAAACGGGCTTTTTAAAATGCCCAATAATAATTTGAATATAGGGAACTGTATGTTGGACTATCAAATGAGGAGTTACCCAAGGCCCACGTGTTAGGTGACACGAGCCAACATTGTACCACTGGTAAAATTTTGGGCCTCAGGCCTAGTTTTCTGTAGTTCTGATTCAGTCAAAATGTTACCGAGCAAGGCCCAAACTCACATAGCTAGTTCCTCATATATCTCTCAAAAGTCAAAACCAAGAATTAGATAAAATTTTGAAAAAAAAAAAATTGAATGCTTGCTAAAAAGAGTTTGGGCTACTCTTTACATTCCACATTTACAAAATGATGTTGGATATCGGAATATCTAATTTAACCAGTATATCATCAATACGTATATGACTAAGTCTTATATGCATTCAGATACACTGTGTATTCATAGTGCATTTTAAAATTGTGCAACTCGTTATATTAAAATATGCAACTTGTTTACATTGAATCGTACAATTATTAACACAAAAAAATAGTTACACAGTTAAGTGTAAATAAGTTGCATATTTCAATATAACAAGTTATACTATTTTAAAATGCATTAATCGTGAATGCGTCTTCCATTTATTACGAGACTAATTTCTACATATACACTGCGACTTTTACTAGTGAAAATGAAAGATAAAAATTTACATTACAGGAAGTGAAATATAAAAATTAAGATGAATTATGAAATAAACAAAACTTATGGCATATAGAAACACCAAAATTTATAGAATCACCAAAATTTATAGAATCACCAAATAAACTCAAGAGAGTGAATACGGACTTAGGCTATATTTGCAATCACTACTCTAGGTGTAGAAATATTTTTTTTTTTAAAAAGTGCTTCTACACTTTTGAGATGAAAAACACAATAAGTAGAGAGGAGGATCATAATCCATCATTTTCATCCCAATTATAAAATTGAGCAAAATTATTAACAACACATATATATAAAGCAAAACACACACAACTTATACGTTGATACATAAAAAATGCATCATTAGTAATAGTACAACATACTTAAACATGTCCTCACAACCATAGGAATACAATCTTGTACAAACAAACTTAACAACTCAAAAGTCTTGATGATACGTTATTTCAAAGCAAGAGATTGCAAATTAAGGTAATTTGCATTAGCCTTGAATTAAGGTGCAGTAGTTCTAGAAACGATCATGTAGATTAGGCTGCATCGGCTGAACTCGATACGAGAAAGGAATCTGGTGATCTTCATAATCTGGTACACCCTGATGATGATCATACACTCCCTGTGCTTCCATCACATTTTCATCCATCGGATCAAGATGCAGCTGCCTCTGTACATATCCAATCAACGGACAAAATTATTTAATTACACTTCAAAATTAATGTAGCCATTTGTTAAATTAATTATATTAATGTGATGAACTAATTACCAGCTTGAACATGAGGGTCTGATTCTCCTCCTCCATCATCTCATTCTGAATTTCAGAATATTTATCATTGAAAATATATTAGCAAATTTTCATTGGAGAATATATGTAATATATATGTGTGTTTAATTGTGTATGAATATGTTAATTGCATTAAACATTTGAGAAATAAGAAATATTCAGAGTGGAAGTATGATATTATACATGTTTCCTCATCATACGCACGAACTCCATCTGTCACAATAAACAAACAAAATTATAACCATTAAAATGTGTTTGTTATTCAGAAAATTAATTAATTGCTATTCGGAAACTAAATTAATTAATTAATACTCGTAAGGACCTGTTTGGCTTTGAGAGTTGTAACCCCATTCTCGAGTGCTTCCTCTAACACCATTAGCTCTTTGTAATTCAGAGTTGAGATATCCTCACCTTTCAGATGCCTAAATAAATAAAATAGAACTATCAATAAAAATGGAGAGAAAAAAAAAACAAGAAAATCTTGAAAAAAAAATAAAAAAAAATCACCTCAGTTCAATCTGCATACTATCATTCTCTTTCTTGATTCTGTTGATCTCATTGTCCAAATGCTGTTTTTGTTGAAATTAATGCACCAATCAACAGCTAATAAGTATGATAAAATTAAAGAAGCATAAAATTTTCAAAATATAACTCAATAATTTATTAAGGTTAACCTAATTATTACCAATATTTAATATTCCTTCAATCTTAGAACCAACAGTTCAAGAAGAAGCCCATCAAGATCTTCTTTTTGCAAAAAAAAAGGGACCCCTACATCTAGATCTATTAAACATAAAATTTCCCTTTCCTGTGCTAATAAACTGCAGTAATCTCCAAAATTTATTTCATAAATTTTTGCAACCAAAGGAAAGAAAGAGAGTCACAATTTTTTACCAGATTTGTCCTAGATGTAACATCTTGTGCAGTTTTATGTCATGGAAAAAGTGTCAAAATGCTTGGGAATGTGAAAAAAAAGGAAAGGGTCAACAATAGATCTAGAGAGAGAAACCTTCATACTATAAAAACTCATTCTTTTAACATATTTTCAGCAAAAAATCCATGTTCTTTTATTAGGTTTGTTTCTTGTTACCAGTTAACACCATGAGGGAAACCCTTGAATTCTAGGGTTATATTCATGCCCTCTCCTTCTCTCTCACACACAAACACACACACAAGAAGAGTAAAAATACCTCATGTTTTGCATCCCAGAGCCTCTTTCCAGATAATTTGTGGTACTTATCCAGCATGTCAACCAACCTTTAACATCAAAAGAAAAAAAATCTTTAATTTAAAAAAAAAAAAATCAAGAACCTAACAAACCCTAGTTTTTTTGTTTTTTTTCTTCAATAAATGAAATTAGACATACGTAGTAGAGGGGCTGCAGAATTCGTGCATCTTGCCAGAACTAGCAAAGATGATTACAGAAACTTGGGCTTCACAAAGAACGCTGATTTCTTTAGCTTTTTTCATGATCCCATTTCTTCTTTTGGAATAAGTGACTTGCCTGTTGCTTGAGTTTTCGATTCTCTTGATCTCAATCTTGCCTCTACCCATATTCTTAATTTCTCTCTCTAGCCTCCCTTAGTGTAATTGAGATTTGGTGAGAATGCTGCTTTGAAATTAATTGAATGGTGGGAGAGAGATAATGTAATGGCATTTTCCATTTTGGAATGAGGGACAACAAACTTTCGGAAACCCTAGATAAAGATAGTTCCTTTTTGGAAATAAGGTATTCACAAAGCAAATTAATGGCTTCTTAGCTTTATTTACTGGCTGACTCTTATCAACTTGTGATTAATTTGTATTTTGGGTGTATTTTAAATAGTAGTGTTAATTAGTTTGGTAAAATACAAATTTTTCTGTGAAACTTGTTTATATTATAAAATTGATACCATAACATTTATGAATTGATGATACCACTATACTTATAAATTAATAACTATAACATTTAATGCTATGATAAGTGTAGTAATATCAGTTGATAAGTGTTATGAAATTAGTTTATAAGAGTAATTGTATAAATTGCTTACTATGAACAAGTTTCACAGGAGATCTATTTTTCGTAAAAAATTATGTGAACCTGATTTAAGGTGAATTATTTTTTCTTCAAATATCACCACTGCTATGTCTAAACAGAGTGTTATTATTAAAAGGAAAATGAGGGGTAACATCTCGATCCAAGTAAAATAGACAAAATAAGCCGTCTATTAATGATACCACACATGCATAATAGTGACACTCGAAAAAGGGAGTTCAGGTGAACTCGGGATTACAGGAGACCTGCTATATTAGTTTACATTAAAATGTATCAATTTGTTAGTACAATATTAATTATTTTATTTAAAAGCATTAATTGTTATACTATATAAAATGATAGTTACAAGTTGTACGATGAATCATTTTTATATATGATCAAACGGTTATTTATCGAGTTTATTTATTGAGTTGGTCTCTTGTTCGCAACATTTTTTAATAAGATAATTGATACATTTCAAATGAGATAATTATACTTTTTCAAAATTGCAATTGGTGTATATATATGTAAGTTCTGCATTATTTATGATATATATATGAATTGGTGTTTATTATAGCCTACACATTTGACCTGAGTGCACATGGTTGTCTTTTGGTCTGTGTACGTGGTTGTGATTTAGGTGAGGAAATTCATCACATTATTCATTTATGTAGGTAGGGTTACTAGGTTCCAGGAATATTGGATTAGAGTTTCAGGAATTAAGGTTGAAACATGAGAGAGATTAGGCGTTGGACTTTCTGTTTTGAGAGAGCTTGCTTCTGATTATCATGTTTCTTGTGTTCAAATCTCAACCATCAAATCAACATCTAATATTGAAAAATGGCTGGTGATGGAAATTTGATGCCCAAAAAGATTAGATGGGACAGGAAAGTGTTTTCAGTCTTTCCCAAGTCCTCTCGATATTCTAACAAGAAAAAAGTGTGCATGTGATTTTAGTTTAAAACAAGAAAAATTAAAGTCAAATTTTCAATTCTGTGTTGGCTTCGATAGTCCAAGAAATAATGAACAAGAAATGTTTTTAGGTTGCAAATTTGAACTAACATAAATTTGAAAACATTTTGCATATGCATTGATTGATGATATTATTACATTGAAATGGTGTGTGGTATATGCAAAATAATTTTTTGACATGAATTTAATGTTATAAAAAATGGGCTTCTAATTAGTCAATTCTTAATGGAATTTTTGGCCTTAAAAAAAAGAAGAAGAAGGTCCGTGAAATATTGGTCATTAAATTGGATATATTTTGGGACCAATTAAGATACTTTTAGGATTCTTATCCCTTGGTCTCGAATCTATAATTTATTTTGACGATATAAATATTTATAATAGAAAATATGTATGTTATGCATGCATATTATTTTGGGGTAATTACTGGCAAGTACAAAATTTTGAGAAAATTACTGGCAGATACAAATGAGATTTGCATATACAGTCAAAATTGCACTTGAAAGTCTTGATTTGTACTAAATATATCTTAAACCATTTTTGTCTCTTATAAAGTAAGTTTTTCAAAAAAATTGTACCTATCAATAATTTTCCCTATTATTTTTAGACAAAAACTCATATGATATAGTCTCATGCATGAGACGGCGTAAAATTTAGCACAACTTATACTCACCTCTCCCAAAGTGTTAAAGCTCCAATGCCCAATTTATGCCCCGTCTCACCGTGAGACCGTCTCATGCAAGTGTGCTTCTTATTTTTACCAAACAGTTGCTAATATTAATTTGATCTTGATGTTTTTTTCTTACACAGAGGAAGTCGCAGTTATCATTCGAGAAAACTTGATTTTTAAGATAGACGGTTTCATGAATGAGAAAGGTACAACTTTGCACAAATTGATATTCATCTTTCCCAACCCTTTACAAAGACAAAGTATATAATGAACAAGTTTCACTTCACACAAGAATATGTAAATAACTTATATTGCTAAAAGATATTAGTTGTGATACTGAAGGGTGTAACTTTTTACTATAAAGGGTATTACTCGTAATATTGAAAAGGATGTGATTTATATTACAGCAGGGGTATTAGTAGTGATAACTTAAGGATATGACTTATATTGCAAAAGGGTATTAGTCGTGATAACTGAAGGATTATGCCTGTAAAAAAAAGAACCAATTAAACAATTAACAAGTTTCACAGCATACCAACTCCTTCCCAAAGTGTTAAAGCGTCAATGTCCAAATAATATTGATAAATTTAATAAATTAACTTCTAAAAGTTCAAGATATCATAAAATATTTGATTAATTTGAAATTGAATTTTGCCCACCAATCATTAACTTCTAAATTTCTTATACATAGCTAGTAATTATATTAGTATTATATTTGCACTACAAACCCATCTTTAGAAAAAATATCTCGAAACTTGTCCAATTAATTTTTGGAGACCCGTATTCATCCTAGTTTTAATGGGGGATTTTCCAGTACTGCACTCTATTCAGTTTTTGTGTGCGTGTATAATTTCGAATAGGCTATGCAATTGTAAGAATGTTGAGACGCCGCAAAATAAAGTTACATCCAAAAGTTGGAGAACTGAATTTAAGACCTTGCTGAAACCTGGAGCAATCAATATTAATTTATGGGCACAAATAAATATTTAGAGAATTTACAAGAAATAAATACAGATCACATATTATTTTATACCAGTGAATGATAAAGATCACATATTTTTCTTTAATCTAGGGCAATAGAAAGGGCATAGCTATACCATTACATACATAATAAAAATGTGAAAATTTTGGATTATTAATTCTCAATACATCAAGATCTTAGTTTCACTAAATATGGAAACTATTGAGCAGCACAATCTATATATAATTAAAAAAAAAAAAAACTGAAATATCAATGTTGGCACACTATATACACTTCAGGAATATGTTTGAAATCTATATTGTAAGAATATGGAGGTGTCATGCTCTAATCAGTAACTCGTAAAGGTTACTGTTATTATCACCTGGTACACGTTTCAACATCTCGAAGCTCTTTCGACTGCCCAGAAACTCGATCCGCTGGAACTCCACACGACCACCTCCTTCTGTCGTTTCTTTGCTCGAGTAAACAGATCGCAGCCGGTCAGCATGCCTCGAATCCGTGTGGATGCCAATTTCTATTTCCTCATTAGACATATTCTCCTAGGATTGATTAATCATCCAATGTAACATCATTAATTGCACTAATATGAAATCATACCTATTTCAAAAGTCTATACAACATTATAAAGTACGTACCTGGTAAAATGTGTAGATGTAATCCAACACCTGCAAACATGTGAAGCCATTATTGCTGAAGAAGGTCCTTGAAGTGGGGCCCATCTCCGAAAACCGATCAATCGGGAACATGATGGTGAGGAAAGGGCTTTTCAATATTAACTCCGACTTCTCACTGCAAATTTACAAACCACATGTTATATTCTGATCCAACGCTGCAAATTAATCGAGATATAACAGCTAACCTTTCTGTAAGAGGTCGTGATAAGTTTACAAATGAAGTGACAGATTCTTTCCCATCTTCCTTTGCATCCAAGAACAGAGATACTTGGTCTTCCACAGCATTTTCAACACTTGAAGATTCGGTATAGATGGAAGCAGTGGAGGTTGGGTTGGATATTGACCAGCAAATCGAATCCAAAAGGCGGCCTGGGGTTATTGGACGTATTGGAGTTTGACATGTCTGCAATTACGATGCAATAAATTAGCCAACAAAGTTTGATCTATCGTAATATGATTAGCCTAGATTATTGTTAAATATTTGAAGAGGAAGTCTTCTATGAGACCGTTGACGTGATACTTTTGCTTGTCTTTGTGATATTCATTTTCAAAAATTTCACAAAAACCTGCAGAAGTATCACTTCTTGTATAAGTTTTTGTGAAGGTAAAACGTACAACAGAACAAACAAGTGACTCGATTTCCCAACAGATAGATGTCCAAGAAAACAAAATTAAAATGCTTAGACCCTAAGTCAGTACACAAACAAATATAAATGTAACAAATACCCATTAAGCTAATTGCTAAGTGTCAAATTTTTATAATCCTCAATAAAAATCCCCTAAGTTGCATTTAAATTGAGGATTATAAAAACGAGGGATTTGAAATGAATAGTTTCAAATCCATAGAGGATTCCACATCAACAAATCCACGAAAAATAAAAAATAGTTTAGAGTGGGAGTAATGGATTTGAAATCCATTAAACAATGAATAAATCCAAAAAACCCCCAACAAATTTTTTAATATGGATTTTGAATCCTTCCATCCAAACGCACATTTTATCTTGTGCAGTAAAGAATCAAGGAGAAAACTCAAGTCTGTTAAGAACAAAGGCCACCTGCATTCGACGATTCCGCCGCTTTCTGACACCGTCTTTAGCAAAGTTCGCCTTCACTTGCCTTTCTTCATGAGTGCATTTAACTACAGAATTAGGTATATTTCCAGAACTAGTTATCCTGTTCACATCCTGAAAAACTCGAGCCAAAACAGGCATTAAAAGACTAAATAATTGACGTTCTTACATCTTATTCTATCCACAAGTAATGAAATAAATAAATTATTTAATAATTATTATTACGCAAGATCTTGAATAACATGTCTCCTGTTAAATGTCAATTTGTATAATCACAAATTCCAACATCATCTATCAATTAAACTTAATTCTGAAGTTGTTCCAAAGCATTGAAAGTGCTGCATACCTCCTTGGAAACACCATGCTTGAAAGGTTTGACCGGTCAAGGATGAAGACACAGTTTGTCTGTTAGTCTCCCTTTCGGTGTTGTGTTGTTTAGTAGGCTTAACAAAACCAACAACAACACAAGAATTCTCAGCACCAGAGTTCTGATCAAGCCGCTTCGAGTCATTATTCGAGATGCCATTATCTCCAATACTATTAACGCTGTACAAGGACTCATTCAACCTAGCTGAAATAAATCACCTGATTATCATCCTGTGTTGCTCAAATAGAATGGCACAATAGAATTCTAAGAAATATTATTTTCTGATGGAACTAGAATTGAAAATATCTGGAGATGGGATTAAGATCAACAGATGCAAGGAAGATTTCATTATGTCAACAAATAACTGAAAAAGAAGGAAATTGAAATAATACCATTCCTTCTGGCGCTATCCACAAACCAGCCAATTGTTACCAGGAACAAACCATTTGTATGTCCATGTTTCAAAGCATGCTCATATTTACGTCCATGAAGGCTGTACTAAGTGTTAAGGGTAACATAAGTATGCTCGTAAGCAAACTACTATAGGTGATATAGTTGCAACTACATTTGTCTGCCAATATGAATGTTACTGATTTTTCTCAAAATTGGATTCACCAAATCAACTTTGGTACACCAAATCAACTTTGGTTTTAACTCATTAACAGCCAAATCATATTGATGATAATAGCAAGATTTCACTGTCATATAATTTAGTGTGCCACATCATTGAGCCTAATTAACAGAAAAGGCCATGAAAATAACAGAATTTGTTCAAAGAAAGGATATCTGAACCACCAAGTGAGTGCATTGAGGATGGAGATTAGGACTATATTGACCCCCCAATCTCTCAGTAGCTTCCTGGACCTGTTTTCTCATTTCTGCAGAGTAAATTAAGAAATCAGAAGATAAAATATAATATTGAAATATAAGTGCAAAAAGATAAATGGAAACAAATAGAAAACCAAGATAGAATAAGGATTCAAATCAAGAAAAATTCATTTGGGTCAATCTAGCTTCGGGTAAAAATAATCACACTAACACCATGAAAACTTCCAGCTCAATATCGTAGACTAGTGTATATTCATTCCTGCAGAATCAATAGTACGACAAAAAATCGATTCCCAGAATTACAAAACAACATCAAGTTATTCAATTACAACAAACATATATGATTAACTACAAAGAACATCAATTCAGCATCACTAAATCACCAATCGGGCTGCCCATAGATTCTAAAGATATCCACACAGCAAAATCTTCAAAAGATACCACCACAAACCATATACAATGTTATACCATTCATTCCATCTCCAAGTACTAACTTCACAAAATCCATAATCAAACACATCAAAATATATAATACAGAAACAGTTACGGCTGTACCTTTAGATAGTCCTGTAACGCAGATGATAAGGACGGAAAAAGGGCCAGCGGTTTTCGCCACTTTGAACGGAGATTCAGAAACAGCTGCGGCAGAGGTAGCAGGGGACTGTGGTTCCAATGAAAATGCAGGAATTCCCCTAAACGACGAAGAAAAATCCACAAATAGCTTTGAACACCCCTTACCAGCTATCACCTCCACCCTCCCTCCAACAACACTACCGCCCATTTTTTCAATCATTCAATCAACTAATGTAATTGAACTATATATACAAATTTAGATCAATGCAGAAAAGGGGGATTTGGGGGGAAGAAAGGGTTAGCAGGGATCAAGAGAGGAATTCAATTGAGAGGGAAAATTGAAGTTTTCAAACATGTAAAGAAATTATACTCAACATTCCTCGTATAGTAGCAAAATTGAGGTTACATCCCATCCCCTTGCTTTTTTTTTTTTTCTCCTTCTTTTTGAAGGAAAAAGTGGGTCAATGCATCATATTTCGCTGCGACAACACATGAAATTTAAAATTACTTAAATAAATCAAACTTTTGCACTAACAGAGAAAGGCTAAGAATGGAAGGAGGGAAAGAGGAAAAGAAGAAGAAAAAGCGAAAATCTTATTAAAACAACACTGGATGATGATTATGACGGGAGGCACAATATGAAGCTAAAGAAAGCGTGGGGAAGAATTTCATGAATTGCGCTAATATTCTCCACTTCTCCTTTTCCTTTTGCTTTATCTCAAGGGATTCAGAAAAGCAGATATTGGCGTGATTTATAAAGATTACTTTATTTCTTCCCCTTTTCTCTCTCTAAATTTGCAGAGCAAGATGGCGACGCCATGGCTGCTTCACATTGGCGTTTTGATTTGAACTGTTTCTTTAAACGGACGTTTGTTTAATTATTCTTTTGCCCTTCTTCTCTTCAAAATTTCTTACTAGTCCTCACATTTTTATTTTCTGATGATGCGATCTACTACCGAATTCTTTATAAACTACTTGTCTGCTTATAATTCAATTTACATTAGACAAAATTATTTTATATCGCATAAAAATGGATTGCAATAGTTCAGTTTCCCCATAAATATGTGTTCAGCTTACATATTGGCATTTATGAAAATTTATTATTTTAGTTTGTAAAGTAGTGTAAATTTTGATTTTTAACGTCTGTTTTAATAAAGTTGACGATTTAGAAAATAATCTTCTTACTTAAAGGAAATTAATTTTAATTGGTTTTTATGAGAACAATATTTATGTTCATTTAACATTTACGCTTTACATTCGGGGGAGCATCTATATATGAATATGAGTAGCCTCAACTCTTCTAAACTAGGGAATTTATTACGTTGATATTAGTGACATGTTTTGTAAAAAATAATACTCCTCTTTTTTTTTTTTAATAGATGTCATTCAGGAGTTTTTAAGACTAATTAAAAATATATTTTTTTCTAAAATTAATTTTAATTAATATTATTTAAATATTCTTAACAATAAATACAATTGATTAAAAAATTAAACACACAACATATTTATAGAAAATTTGAAATTTAAAATTATAATATAAAGGGTAGATATGAATTAAAGGGGGATAAAATATCAAAACGACATCTATTTCATAAATAATTCAAAAGACTAATTTCACATGTGAATTAATCTATCAGCTCTCGTGACTTTGGTATCTGCTCTTGATTCTATCTTCAAAATTTATTAATTACTATAAAATTTTGTTTTCATTTAACATGTTACATGACCCTTGAGTTTATGGAAGCCCCAACACAATCATGTTTTAAAAAAAAATACAAATTAAATACAACAAAAAGTACAACTTATAAGACCATCTTGCATGCATGGCTCTCCCTCTTAAAAAATACTTCATCCGACCTTTTTTATTTGAACATTTGTCCAAAAGGCCCGTTCTCTATTTAGTTGAACATTTTCTCTATTTTACCATATTAAAGTCAACTCTATCTCCATTAGTTACACAAATGTCATTATTTTACCATTCAGCCCTTATCAAAAAATAATTTTATCCCTATTAATTTTAATAAACAATTCTTACATTAAAACTCGTATAAATTATAAAAGTTTAAATAAAAAGGGGACGAAGGGAGTATTATATTTTTTAATCCATCACTTTATCAATTCTTGGATCTGTCCGTGTCTACACCTAGAAATAAAATGTTATCAATTTTCAAGATGCTATTATATAAATATGAATTATAAAAAAAAATAGAAATTATTGTATCTAACAAGCTTCTATCATATGCTCCAAACTAGTCTATACAAATGAGGTAGGGGCAAATACGATGTTGGTTTCTTGAAAATCACTCATAGGATTGTTTGAATCGTAGAGCCAAACAAGGAGCATGCAGGTCGCACTCACAAATGGTGGTCCAACCTCACGGCCTAAAATTCCATATTTATTGGGCTTTGGGCTTCGCATTTCATTACTCAACAACGGTTATAACATAGCAATCTCGCAGTGCACTGTTTTCACGCAACACACAAAATAAAATCATAGAAAAAATGAAATCGAGTCAAGGAAAAATTATTTTCCCTGCAAGACAAATTACGCCATGGATAGTGCTTAGAAAATCATGTGTAAATGCCCCAAAAGGTAAAATGGTTTCACAGATTCAATTCAATAGCACCACTGAAAAGAAACTTTCGACGAACGTAATCGGAATTCGTACTGAACGATAGAAAAATATGCAGCGTAGGGCTTTGCAGAATGCAGGAAAACGTATGTACCAGAGTGAAAAAAAGAGTTTGTAGTTTGATATATATAGACGAAACCGACTCAGGTGGAGGTTGAGGATTTCGTGGGAAGCCCACGTCTTTTGTGGGCGGTTATGACCGCAAGAACTTAGGGACGGTTTTGACCGCTTGAGACGTCCAGGTTCGTTGAATCTTTAAATCGAATTCAAATTTCGAATTCTGGATAAGCATGATCGAGTCCACTCAGCGCACGGATAATGTCTCATCTCCTGGGCCACCCAAAATATTAAGTCAAAAATTAATTGACCCATTTAGAGTTCAGTTCCCATGCACTTTTTTGAAGAACATGTACACATACCTATCTTTATACAAGAATTTTTATTTCTTATTTCTAATGTGGGATGAGTGGGAAAGACTACATTTGGTCACCACCAAGTTACCAACCCACCAAAAACCCTTAGCGGGGCTTCAAGTTCTGTATGAACTGACTCATCTCAAGAATTAATAGCACTTATGGAGTTTCGAACTTGAGACCAAGAATATACTCCTAATTCTCAAATATACACCACTTGCCCAATTCTGAGGTTACTTACCATATTCTTTTATTATTATTATTACTTTCTTTTTTTATATTATCACATTATGTTGAAATGGAAAAGGAAAATGAAAACGTCAGTTTTGATCTCCTGACATTTCTACCCGATTGCGAAATTAATTATTTTCTCTATTGAAAGTGTGACAGCTTCCAGCCTTCTTCCTTAGATCATAATGAAATAATTATTATGTGGATGTGGGGGCTCATAAAATGCAATGTGATAGGTGTCCTAATTTATTTAGTTAATTTTTGGTCAAATCTAGGAAATTAATTAACAATCCCTAGTAGCAACATTTATTTAACTTAATTGATACTCTAGTGTTTAGAGATGAAAGTTGTCAACTGTCTAATCTAAGGGACGTGTGTTCAATTTTAAGAATTGCACTTGGATAAGGAAATTTGCTTTTCTGTATGCCCCTTTTTTCTTGATTAGACCCTTGCGATTAGCACAGGCCACACTATCGTTCTTAAAAGCTGTATCGCCCTTAATTTTAGCACTCATTAATACTAAAAATTGATTTTGAAGATCTTAATGGTGATAAGGTGAAGTCACAAATTACTCACTCACTTATTCACAATCACACCACAAATTATTTAGAATCAAAGAATAAAATACAATTAATTGTGTATAGTGTGTGTTTTGAAACACTAAAAATAACTTCTAAAAACTTTATTTTAAAATTATTTCCCACAACTTTTGAAAATAAGTAATTTTAGAAGCTGTTTTTAGTGTTTTAAAACTACACACTTAATATAAAAACACACAAACCCACCTCGCATGCACAGTAATTTTGCTGACCATTTTAAGCTAATTTAATCAAATTTTTACACAATCTAATAGTATGATTTAGCAGGTGGGTGAACCGAGCTCAACCATCTGTTTTCGAATAAGCAGACGCAGGTATAAATATTATAACATTAAAAAATTATAATAACGATAATAATTAATAATGGAGTAGTAATAATAATTCAAGTCAACTGGGAATAATAACTAGGGCCAATACTTGGTGGCGCACCATTTTCTGTGATATTCCCTGACCAACCTCCTCCAATTTTATCAGAATTATTGCATTTTGTAATCTGTAAATACAACACACGATGAGGTACAGTGGAATAAAATGATATCTTATCTGATTAGACCTCTCAAAAGTCCAAGCAAAAAAAGTTAAAGGCTTATGGCCATATTGTGAAAAGATATCACATATTGTTCATTTACACAGTTACACATGTAAATACCTAAAAATGAAATAATAAATCCACTAAATTCCAGTTTAATCATACACCACACATTCCGTTTCAAGAAAAAACAGAGGCAAGTTAAAACAACAGAATGAGCACAACTATCCAAATAATAAGACTATTACATAACAGCAAAAATACAGCAAAAGCATTATATCCTAAAAGAATTTATCCAGTTGATGGAACTGGAGTCACATGTAAAATGGTACAAAATCAAGGTCCACTAGCTCATGTCAAAAAGCAGTCCCAGTCATAACTTAGAATACATGGTGCTCTTTCTCTCCTCCAAAACCGAACAGAAACAAAATGTGCATCAACGAACATACCGCCTCATTCTGCACTTTTCCTTTCGGATGGTGAATCATTCGATACCAATGTAGAGAAAAAATCGAGTAGCAATAATTGGTACCAGGATTTGAAGAATACAAAATTTATCCTTGTGCCACTTTACCAATTATTGCTTTTTCTTTAAGTTGGAGATCTTTGCAGCAGTATCAGACTTCATTTTGGATCCAAATGAAAGGACTTTTAGGACTAGATTGTCGATCTCTTCCTCCTTTTTCTCATAAACAACAAAAGAAATAAAGGTGATGGGTAGTCCTGCAAAATCCAAAGAGAATAGCACATATGACTTGACATTTCCCAACAATAATAACAACAAAATTAATAATAATTAAAACAATCCTTAGAATCAGATATATTTCAGCTCTGAACTTGGACATGCATTTTTTAGGCAATCATTACATACAGACACAGCGCTTACCAATCACAAAAACATTATGCAGCGAAATTGCTCCAAGGATACTGAGAAGCAATAATGAGAGAACAACCTGTTTCACGAGGAAAATAAACATGGCGAAAAATTATTAGCTGAGAAAATTTCAAATGCAGGAAATGAAATTAAATAGAAGATTCATATCTAAGGCTACTAAGCTAAATTTATTACTAATTAAGCCTTTGAAATTCTTGCAACAACTGGGAATAACTAGCAAGTAGCAATTTATTTTCTTTTCATTTTTGGCAATCAACCTATAATAGGCTTTCCTGTCAAAAAAAAAAAAAAAAACCTATAATAGGCTTTATGTTGGGGTTCCAACAGATATTCAAAATATACAAATGCCAGAACTCTGATAACTTATATCAATCTAATATTTTAATCTTAAAAATACAATACTACAGGCAATTCGGTATTCTCGCTAAACCAATATTTGTTCAGCTTGAGAACTCATTTTTGATAAAAAGTGATGGACTTAACCAAGCACAGGAATCAGATTTCCTTCAGCAGCCTAATGACAGTTACAGGAAATTTGGCAAATGCCAATTTCAATGTAAATTAAAGAACAATTTAAAACACTCAACAGTTGCTAAGTCAAAAAGAGAACATCAATTAGTAATAATATGGAACTTTTAACAATAGCAGTCCCAAATTCGCAAATCAATGAAGTAGCATGTTCACGCTAAGGAATTAATAAATGAGGTAAACTAGAAAGGTTCTCTCTGCCGTTTCTTCTTCATTCTTTATATTTCTCTGTTTTAAGATAAGGGAATGCAGAAATTCAATTTCTTTTAGAGTGTAAAAGTAACACAATCATGTTTCATTCTTAAGCAAACATCACAAAATCATATACATGTAGTTAGCTTGTTTTCATTTTGACCAGACAACAATACATGAAAAAAGTGCAACTGCAAGCAAGTGTGCATTTTTCGGGTGATGATGAGTGGCAAACTGGGAATACACAAAATAAATATAAAATTGTACTCATTTTAAACTTAAATAGCTAAAAGATGAACTAATGACAGCTGAAGCTTGAATAGACATTGTCACCGATATAAAACAGATTCAGAAAAGGAAAAAAGAGGACATCATTCTAGTCAAATGGATATTTGCAGCAAAATTCCAACAGCATATTACCTTAAAGAAAAGAATGGAGTCTTTTCCTTTACAAAGTGATTTTAAATCATTAATGGCAGAATTCCACCTAGATGCCACCGATAGAGCAACACTGTGGGATGCAGCTTCTGAGACGTGGAATTTTGAATCAGGGATTTTTTCTATTCTATACCCCAACCTGCAGCAATATATAATAACAATGAGCTAAATGAGGCCACAAATTTATGCAATTTCAAACAATTTTGACTTTTCTGCATATTAGTAAATAAAGAAAAGAATAGTGGCTATGCGTACATTTTCTGAGGTAGTTTTCCATGGACAAAAAGGAAGATGGACCCCACTAGTAGAAGCTTGGAAACAGCAGAGATGAAGGTCAATCCAGTTGCTACGAAGTTGAAATAAAATGCAGCCAAGAACAATAGTACAGTGAGTGTTTGCTTTTTATCCCTCCACAGTAGTGTATTAGCAACTGCAAGTTTCATCATCATAGATTAGAAACAGCAATATGAAATATACAGAGAAGCGATATTCTTAAAACTAATAACTAAGAATTATTTGGACCACCTAGTACATCAAGAGCTCTCTATAAAAACATTATGATAAAATATGTTCTGAATTAAACACTAAACCAGATCACATGACAACAAATAAAGAAGAATATCATTAGGAAGCAACATGCAAACCCCTAAAAACCAAATCACAAGGAAATTGGCTGTAAAGTAAAACACTGAATATCAACACTGACAAACTAAAACCCAAATTTAACAGGAATCAGACAAGATATGACTCTGATTCCTACACAGGCATAGTGAAACCTAACATTAACAGAAATCAGGCAAGTTAATAACAAATAGTCTTAGGGTATCATTCCTTAGGGTATAATAAATGGGAACGGAATGCAAATTGAAACGTTTGGTACAAGGGTATCATTCCTAAAAAACTGATTTCATATCCTAAAAGTAGGAAATGCCTCATTCCACAAAAATTTGGGAAGAACGACTTTCATTCCTCCAAAAAAATATTAAACTTCAGGTTCATAAAAATATAAAATAGAATTCATTCCTGAAGAATTTCGGTAAGCTAAAACATCCAATGGTAAGGAGAGCCATTCTCATTACCTAACAAAAAACACAAATATAAGAAGTCTATCATTAATTCATTACCATTTCTCACTACTATCATTGTCATTCATATTCTCATTCCTTGTCACATACCAAGCGGCCCCTTAAAATTAGTATGATCATAGAATTCTTCCATCAAGCTATCACAAGATTCCTGCTGCTTCTTTGTTCATTTTTAAATAGGTTGTCCACCATTCCACTTTGTTGTTTACATTTCCCCTTCATCAAAATCTTAAATCAGTATTAATTACATGGCCAGACACCATTGCATAGCAAACTGCATCCTTTTGTTCTCAATTATTTACTGAAGAGGAGAAGTTCCAAATATTCAGGAGACCTCATCCCCCAAGTGATTCTGATTCCAGCTATTCCTTCTTTTAAAATTCCTAATGGCTTATTTATTTCTGGGGTTTCCCAAGCTAAAATATTATTTGGCAATCTATTCGATAAATCCTAATACCACAAATGCAAATAGATACTGTATTATCCACATAGTTTAAGCAATCTGCTGGATAAGGCAATGTGCCATACAAATTGCATGGTAAAACTTTTAAACTAATTAACTGTGAAGTTTCAGCTTGCAGATCTCAGCCAGAACCTTCAGCCATTTATTAGCTGCTTAAATCAATCAGATCTGATGCAGTAGAAGGATATTTTTAAACAGACTTGCATATAATAGTCATCTAGGTCAAAAAAACGAGGCATCAACTTGTTCTTTGAGATATTAGGAATTCTCATCAAAGAAACATACACTTCCTTTGCTCAAAGCATCTAAGTTTATGTTTTAAGTTCAGATCTATTACAATGAAGACGAAGAAAAAGTTATCATAAAGCAAAAAAGATGGTACCTTTTCCACCACCAAGAAGCAATTCGGCCTTAGAAGGTCCATCCCTTTTCGTTCGAACATCAGCCTTCAAATGTGGGTATGAATCAATAGTTCTTCTTAGGCCCTCCTGATGATATAGCATCAACTTGGTATCATTGAAAAAAACCATATATGCATTAAAGACTTCATTTTGGCCACATACTTCGAAATCAGTCTATATGAGTAATGCTCAAGGGACAACGTATGCATAAACAGTTAACTAATCACGCAACCCCCAATATTGAAGTAATAAAAAGTGAGTGTGTTAACTCATTTGGAGGCACCTGTAGCGGCACAATAGGTGTATAGCCAAGAAGCTCGTTTGCTTTAGAAGAATCAAAGGTTCGGCTGAGGGACAAAAGGCGAACTCTTGAAGGTGTCAACTGCGGAACTTTCATTCCATAACGTGCAAAAATTTTATATGTAAACTCCACCATATGTGCAATTGGCATCATAACAGAGGCAGGGATTTTAATTTTTGGCCTGCATATACAAGACCAGGAATTTAGATGTCACATATAGCCTGTACATAAGAGTCTTACAGAAGAGTTTAAGAATCCTAGATATACAGAAGAGAAAGAAACTGCAGGGTCACACTACTATTAATACACACTCAAAGGTGGTTGAACATGTGGGTTATTTAAGATGAATTCTACAATTTCTAATTTCCTATAAGCATGATGAAGTTAGGCTCCTAACCTAATGGACAAAATAACTGTTTGGAGGGGGGAACATGTCCTAAAAAAATACATATAAACAAGCACTAAAACTATGCAATACCTTTCATAACCAAGACCTTCAAGAATGAGAGACATAAACTCCCAAAATTTAATCGGTTCCGTGTTGGTAATGAAATATGCCTGCAAGCATAATATGCAGTTGAATAAACAATGTTAATGTGGTTTCCATTAGGCCAGGAAATAAAAGAGTCTTATTCACTGTGAAATAAAAATAAGCAAGGACTTCAGTAGATCTAAAAGAACCTGACATATCTGAAATACATTTTATATACCTAAACAGGCAAGAAGGCCAGTTATACATTTAAATGCAATGCTAGTGTGTTCTCATTGTCACACAAACTAATAAGAGTCCAGCAGGGGATCTAGTTTGATGAAGAATACTAGAAGTCATAAGCTAAAATCAAGTAGAAGATGCTAACATCATTGGCCAAACTATGAGCTCCATAACGCAATAAATGGTTAGAATAAGCATCTAAATTATTTAAAAGTGCAAACAACTATCATACTTGCAATAAGACATGTGGAAAGAAGAGCCTAAATGAAAGTCACAACCTTTCTTAAATACCACAACTTAGTCCAGAAGCTACCTGTCCAGAAGCTTTTTCTGCTTCAGTCCCTTTGGATGCCAAAGCTCGCTCGGCACAAACATGAGCATGTGCAACATTCTCAACGTACGTAAAATCATACATATTGTTGCCATCTCCAATGATGAACTGGACATTTCACACATTAAAGGACTTGAGAGATTTTGACTATAATAATTCAAAACTAATTAAATGTTATTCTGCATAAGTAAATAACAGTCCGGAATTTGCCCGATTATACCTATCTGTATGCTTGTACATATGCATAAAGGAACATTAACATGTGAAAAATCCTAATAATTACCTTTGATTTCCCAGACCTTGCTGCAGAAATTAATGATGGAACAAGCAATTTATCGCCGGGGCCAAAAATGCTGCTAGGTCGAATGCAGCATGTTAGAAGCCCATTCGAACCATTAGACTTGATAACTAGGGCCTCTCCTTCAGCTTTTGTGGCAGAATATGAATCATTGTGCTGAAAATTTAACCAAGATAAGGTCTATGTATCTAGATATTGTTTTAGTTGAGCATGACCAATATCATAGATATAGAAATGTCAAACTTCAGCTCACATTCTTAGCTCTAGCAGAATTAGCTAAAATGAGGACTACCAACACCTCTAGTTTTAAACTCAGAGATTGGTAAAAGAAGAAACCAGGAATAAATAAACAATATACAATAAAAAGAAAATCCTACGCAACCATTCTATATGGAAAATATAAACACTTAAAAATCAAAATTAAAGGATCCTCCCAACATATATTATTCAAAGAAATGCTAGAAATTGGAATGCAGATAATATTTCTACCCCAACCATTTAAACATAAATCAAAAGAAGGGTTAATATGAAAGTTAAAACATTAGTACCTTAGCAGGATAAGGTAATGTTTCGTCTCCATTTGATATTCCATGAATTCCATCAAAGACCACGCTTGGAGAGCTTGTGTATATAAGTCTTTTTATTTTCAGCTCAATACATGCATCAATAATGTTCTTGGTCCCTATAAACCATAGTCATAACATAGTAAAGAAAAGGTAAAGCGCCAGTTTTAGGTGAATAGAAATGGATGGATAAAAATTTTGGTAATATACACAAAACCACAAGCATCGTGTTCATATCGAGAAGGCAACCCAGACCTAACCTTGTACATTAACAGAATAATGTAAACTGTGGTTATTAATGGAGGAATCAGGAGCAGCCATATGAAAGACAACTTCAGCTCCTTGGCAAGCTGCAATTTACACAATTATAACGTGTGTTAAGTACCTGAACTGGAGTTTTAATTGACTTCAACTATTACATTGTTACATCCAACAGAGTACTCTTCTAATGGGATGTACGAAAGCTGTGTGTCTATGATTTTCAAATAATCAAGAATGGAAGAAATATGTAGGATAAAAACAGCATAGTCACACATAAGCAGATTTTTATTTAACATGCAATTGTGTGTGTGCGGCCTGTGGGGCAGTATAACTAATAGTGCAACTCAAAATTGAGCATATATGAAAACGGAAACTGGTTAATTAACTTATCACGTTAATAAGCAACATTAATCCCTGTTCATCAAAAATCTATTGGAGTTTGACTTCATGGTGAGCTCTGAAATCGTAATAGATAATATAGAAAATAATCAAACTACTAGACGTCAGTACTTATTCTCATTCTGCTCAATTAAACCTGCTTCAATTAATAGCATTCAGTAAAACATCCAAACTATTAGAGCTCAATTGAATATTGTACAGTGGTTTCACAGACTATGTTCAAATTGAGTTTAAGCCCAAACTTACTACTAGATTCCACAATACAAAAACACCCAATGCAAGTAAAAAACAAGTGAAATATACAAAAGCACAGAGCTGTACACTTCAAATTACTCAGAAAAAGCAGAAGTAAAGAACAAATCAATCCTCGCCGGAAGAATACCTTTGAGCACTTGCGATTTGTCACGAAGATCTGCGGACACGTATTGCGCACCGCCTGACTTGAGAGCTTCGCCGAGAACGCCATTCTCCTCGTCCGGGTCGAGCTTGATAGTGGGGCCCAAATCTGCAACACGCACAGAAAACATGCCGGATTTGATGAGCATCACCACCAGATGCCGCGCCGCAAATCCTCTGCCGCCGGTCACGACGCACCACCTCTCCGGCCCGCCCATCTTCACCGATGTTGAGAACTTCGATCACTCTGGTATGGACCAGAATTAGCACTGTAGATACTGTAAATTGCAACTGCGAATTGAGGTCAAAACGCGCTGATTGAAGTGATTAGCGATTAATGTGTGATTACTAATTAATTACAATTATTATGATAAAAAATTGAAAGGGAAAAATGTGAGGGATTTAATGAGATTTAACCTGGATCTTGGACTCAGTCAGGTCCCGTTGGAGTGAGAAGCAGCTTAGTTTTGTAGTGAAATGAACAGTCAATTAACAACTAAATATAAGAAGTTGAACCCACGTAATTGTACTATTAATTTTATATTAAATACGTAAATAAATAGTTAGTTATCACTATTAATACTACTCCGTAGAACATGCGTTGGAATAATGCTGTAAAACTTGTTTCAACGTGAAATTAATTTTTTTTATAGATATGACCCTCCAGTTATCACGATTAACATCATTTTGTAATATATGTCATACCCTTCAGTTATCATTATTAATACTATTGTTATAATATAAGTCACGCTCTTTAGTGTTATGAGTAATATCATTTATAGTAAAAGGTTATAACAGTCAATTATCACAATTAATTCTCTTTAATAATATAAATTATAATTTTTAACCAATTTCATATATTCTTGTGTGAAACTTGTTCGTACTATATTTTTTAACAAATTTCACATATTTTTTAACCATTAAATTTTGGTCGACTAGTTAGATACTACATTTTTTCAATCAGTTTCATGCTATTACAATGAACTGAATATAGACTAGGTCTTGAATGCACCGGGGTGCACCGTGCACTCATAGTATATTTTAGAAGCGTGCAATTTGTTATGCTGAAAAGTACGACTTATTTACACAGAAAAATCTAATTGTTAATATAGGAACATAATTGCATGCTTTCACCTGTAATAGTTGCACATTTCTATTTTATGTAATTGCATACTTTTAAAATGCACTATGAATGCACGATACACCCGGGTACACATGAGACACTCTACTGGATATATTATATATAATGCCAAGCAGCAAATGCCTCTCTATAAAATATTTATTTAACTCAATAAATGCTATCTCGGCTGATTTTTTTATGCATTTCGGGTTTTTCGGTATTAGGTGGATTTGGGCCGATTAGTGTGCATTGTGCAGCTTTAACAAACATTTATTTTCAAAAATTGTGAAATGACACTTTGAAAATAAGTGTTTTTAAAAGTTGTTTTAAGTGTTTCAAAATACGCCCTTAGTATTTTGTCGAACCAAACGCGGAGAAGGCCTGATCAAAGATACATAAATTTTTCTTTAAAAAAAAAACCTTTTTTATTTAAATATTAATTGTTTTTAGTTTATTAAATTATATAAATGCCTCAATTTTTTGTTTCATTGATATTTTACATTATTATAGATATTTAAGGGAGATTTGCAATATTATTTATTTTGATATCTACAATAATTTTATAATATAATTATAAATTTATGTCTTTTAATAAATATTAAATAGTAAATTAAAGATACTTCGTTGAAACAGACTACATGTCTTTTAACACATGTTATCATATCAATAACCCCCCACCTATATATATATATATATATATAAAAGTCTCGATTATTTTATACTCCCTTTTTTTTAATAAATGTCATTATGAGATTTTAAGATAAATTAAAAGTATAATTTTTTTTTAAAATTAACCTTAATTAATACTCCTATTATTTAAATATTTTTAATAATAAATATTATTGATTGAAAAATTAAACACACAATACATTTGTAAAAAATATAAAATTATAATATTAAGGATAAATATGTAATAAATGAGAATAAAATATAAGAATAATATTTATTTTATAAATAATTTAAAAGATTAAAATGACATGTAAATAATAAAGGAGGGAGGAGTTGATAATTACTTTACATGGTTACTAGAGCACCATAAAAACTTCCCAAAATATCATTTCTGACCTTTATATATTCAAACTTATTTTCCCTCGATTTTAATAAATAAATAGCACCTATTCTGAAAAGACTCTACTCGCCTACTTATCTACCACTACATCTTCAAACGCCTAATCAATGGCGCCCAATTTCAGATCAAAATCCAACACCAACGCCTCATCTTATACGCAATCTCTCAAACCCATTCTAGACGACGATGATTTTCAAGATTACCCATCCCCCTCTTCCCGAACCAGCTCTCTTCCTCCGCCGCTCAAACCGCGCAATTCAACCACAATTCGCCCATCCAAAAAGCCGAAGAAACAAAATTCCATTAATCCTGGAAAAGAAAACAGCTTATTTGATGGAATTGGACTAGATTTGGGCTGTGGATTGGATTCAATCGAGCCAACCCTCGAGATGCTGAAGCCCAAAGGGGCAAGTGATGATTCTCTTACTTGTAATTTGGTAGATTCGGAATGTCTGCAGCAAATTGGGGGAGAGGAGGAAGGCAGTACTGATGGGGAGTTTTCGGAGCAAAGCTCGCAACTCGATCTGTTGCTCAAGCTGTGCGCTGAGGCGGATGGGCAGGATGTTGATAATGTTGGGGGTAATTCGGAAGGGAAATGTGACGTTTTGGTTTCGTGCCCTCTTTGTGGGGCTGATATATCGGAGTTGAGCGATGAACGGAGGCAGATTCACACTAATGAGTGCCTCGACTCAGTGGAGTGCCAAACTGATGTGAGAACTTTTTATAATGCTACTTAATTTTGTGTATTTAAAAAAATATATGGTTGTTATATTTACATCATTGCTTTGTGCAGAAGTAGACAATTTTGATGTAATTAGGTGACTGATGAATTATGTTTAGGTTTATGTGATCATAATTTGTACTTAGGTTGATCTAAAGAAAGTTTATGTGAAATTTTTTGATGTACAAGGAGGTAAAATTGTTTATAGTTTATGTGATGTTGAAGACAAGTCTTTGTATCTTGGTTCCCACTTGGATTTGCGTTTTTGCCACTTGAAGACAAAAAATTATTTATCTCAGGTCATTTGGTGGCATTTGACAGCTTTATTGAACGTGTTCTTCATAATAAATGTGTGTAAATATATATTTAGCTCTAAGATTAAGCATAATGTTTTCAGGTGGCTACTAAGAACGATGACACAGAAGCTAATCAATGCCCTGGGCAAGTTCTTGATGGTTCTCCTGGTAAATCTGCTGCAAATGGTGTTGATGTATCTCCAGTTGTGGAGTGGTTACACAACTTGGGCCTTGGAAAATATGAAGAAATCTTTCTTAAACAAGAGATTGACTGGGATGCATT
Source organism: Stenogyne calaminthoides (assembly GCA_037126765.1). NCBI lineage: Eukaryota > Viridiplantae > Streptophyta > Magnoliopsida > Lamiales > Lamiaceae > Stenogyne > Stenogyne calaminthoides. Next base: position 3,278,568 of record JBBCBC010000001.1, on the reverse strand, counting down.
ACAATGGTTGACAGAAGAGGTTTGCATTGATAAACATTACTGCTACTTGTGTCTAATGCATTTTTGTGGTTTTGCTTCATTACGTGCCCAAACTTTCTATGATTCTTGCTCTCTGAAAGTCATGCATTCATTAGAATTTTATAGAGAGGCATTTGTTTCTTGGCTTATATCCAGTTCAATGTGATAGGAAACCTATCGAAAATTCACAGTATCTAATAAGCACACAAAAATTCTTTATAGAAAAGAGAAGTTCACGTAAAAATGGTCATTGGCCTTACTCTTAGTATTTCTTAGCCTGCCAAATTTTGACAAACTGCCCATTAGAACCTGTGTAACCATATTGGATCCATTATAAATCCTTTCCACTCTTTGGAAATGAAATTTGTCAATGAATGGTATCAATATATCACGCCCATGTCTATGGATTTCATAATTGCATTTGGAGTCCTAGCTCCAAAATTAACTCTCTGATTCCTGGATTGCAGGATTACTAATCAAGACTAATTAATTTGGTTTTCTCTGCGGGATTGATTTTTTCATATGATGACTTCCTAAACAAACTTGTTTCTTTATTCGTTTAAAAAAAAATAAAAATATCTTGTTTCTTTATTAGTTGTTCAAACTGTAGAAATGGCTTCGTTTTTGCATGTTTATATGCACACATACACATCCCTCCTTACATTTGTCATAATCAATTAATGTAACTATGCTTAAAAAAATAGTTCTACAGAGAAAATGATTTTCCTGCAGTTCAGTCCATAGTCATGCGCTGCGTAATAAGTGATTTAGCTGGCAAATTTTGTACCTACGTGGAATTCTCTTTTCATTATCTGTCAGAATTATGAGCGGATCCCTACTGTTTTTGGCAGGATCTATGTAGCATTGGGATTTCTACTCTTGGTCCTAGAAAAAAGATTCTTCACGCCCTCAAGGAGCTAAGAAGCGAGTCGATAAAGGTGGTGGAAACAGAGACACATGCCCCCAAAAGTGCAGCAGATGAGGCTAAACCAGGAGTTAACAAGTTAATAACAGATTACTTTTTGGGGCCACCTTCTGAAAGAAAACGAGTTAAAGTTGCTACTAATGGACAAAGTGGTGCTACTAGAAGTCAAGCAAATATCACACCTAAAAGCATTCAAAAAAAAGATCGTATCAGGAATGGAAAACAAAAGGACACCCCTTCGTGGTGTATCATACCAGGAACACAATTTCGAGTGGTAAATCTAGTTTTCAATATTATTAGTACTGCAATCTTTTGATAATCAAGAATTACCAACTTCATCATCACATGATCAATCTTGTTCCAGTAGATGTATATCATAAATCTGTTGATATCATTATGTTTGTGCATCACAGACGCATTGCTAGTTTCCTATGCATATCAACAAAAAACTTGATAAAAGAACCGTACATAATTTTATTTCCTTCAGAAGCCCACTAATGTACTTGAAAATGTGAAGCCCCAAATTAGTACACAGTCTCTTGAATCGTGATATTATGCAGCAATTCCAGAGATACTTGAGAGTATCGGTGAATTATATCTTTAATAACTTCTTTACCTAATATCAGTTTTCATACTTTTCTGCAGGATGCTTTTAAATATCTAAGGAGAGATTGTTCTCATTGGTTTCTTACTCATTTCCATTTAGATCGTAAGTCCGAGTTTGTTAACAATCAAGCACTATATGCTTAGTTTGTCTGACTTACTGTGATTCTATCTATGCTACTTTACTAATTGCACTCCTCTTCACAGATTATCAAGGACTTACCAAATCTTTCAGTCATGGGATGATATATTGTTCCTCAATTACAGCAAAGCTAGTCAATCTGAAAATTGGAATCTCATGGGACAAAATTAAAGTTTTACCTCTCAACCAAAGGATCAATATTGCTGGAACAGACGTTACATGCTTTGATGCAAATCACTGCCCTGGTGCAGTCATTATCTTATTTGAACCACCCAACGGTAAGGTTTGTATCAAACTTGTTCCAACACTTCCACTTTTCGATTTTTTGGTTGTAGTATCAAAGATTGATCCTGTGTTCATGCATTTAGCCTGTTCTACACACTGGTGATTTCCGATTTTGTGAGGAAATGACGGAACTACCCATTTTGCAAGCTTGTCCCATCCACACTCTTATCCTTGACACTACCTACTGCAATCCCCAGGTATATAGATACTGAAAACAACGCCAAGATAATTCATTTATTAAGTAATATAGATTGTCAGATCAGAGTTTTTTTTTTTTTTGGGTACTGTCTAAACTCGAAGTTGTTTAGATATATACTAGAACTCCTTAAATACTTACAGAAGATGGGCATCATGTTTGAATAAATTTGTCAAAAGTAGCATGTATATCAAAAATGATTTTAGTTCAGTAGCTTGCTTCATGGCACATAGATTATGTTGATGTCAGATTAATTCTAACCATCCAGGACTATTTTGGAAAAAAAGAAAGAAAAAGAAACATTGATCCTTGCACTAGATTAGTAATTATTTACTCATTGTATTTAATGTTCTTTAATGAGGGTGAATGAGTAATTGCTATGTATCCAATCTTGCAGTATGACTTCCCAAAACAGGAGGCCATAATCCAATTTGTCATCGATGCAATCCAAGCCGAAGCTTTTAACCCTAAAACTTTATTCTTGATTGGCAGCTATACCATCGGTAAGCATTTGTTGTCATCGCCATAATCTCAACTCTTCCATTTTCCTTAACAGTTATGCTAAATTTTCGTTCAATAGGAAAAGAAAGGGTGTTCTTAGAGGTTGCTAGAGCTCTGCGCAAGAAAATCTACGTCACTGCAGCAAAACTACGCATCTTGGAATGCCTGAATTTCCCACCGGAAGACATGCAATGGTTTACGTTAAACGAACAGGAAAGCCATGTTCATGTTGTTCCCATGTGGAGTATTGCTAGTTTCAAGCGACTAAACTATGTCTCCAACCAGTACATGGTAACCAAACAACATGTTTAAGTTCCAAATGCTAACTTTTATCAGATACTCAGATTTGAAAAGTTTAAGATTGTTTTTGCTTGTTCCAGATACATGATTTTATTTCTTGAATTTGGTGAACAGGGTCGATACAGCTTGATAGTTGCTTTCTCACCTACTGGTTGGTCATTTGGAAAAGGAAAGAAATCCACAGGAAGAAGGTGGCAAAAGGGAACCGTTATAAGGTAAACGTTTCCGGCTAATTCAATTAACTTCCTACTTTCTGTTTCGCTGATCAAATTCATTGCAGATAAATCTCCCTCAACGAAACTAACTAGTAAAATAATTCTGATTTTGAGTCTTGTAATCTTGCATTGTGATCAAGAGTATTGTTGGACGTTTTTTCAGATACGAGGTACCATACAGTGAGCATAGCAGCTTCACAGAGCTGAAAGAGGTTGTTAAGTTCATTTCTCCAGTGAACATCATCCCAAGTGTGAATAATCATGGCCCAGATTCTCAGAATTCCATGGTCTCACAACTCTTGGCTTAGGAACTACACAATGTACAAGATAACTAAACTTTCCAAATTGCTCTTGGAATAGCATGTTGTTTTGCGTATAAACAATATGCACACGTGTCCATTTTTCTTCTCCATTGTAATTCTTCTTCTTACCTTTATACCAACATTAGAATAATTATATATTCATAGTTTTATTTTATTCTAATTTGTTTGATTTAATTTAGTTTCAGTTCCTTCTCGTCTTCTGTATCTGACAAATCAAATGTATATTACCTTTCATAAAGCTTTGATAAATAAATACCACGCACGACTTTGTAAAATGGATCCTTACATCAACAATTAAATACTTAAATCAAGTCCAGGTTTACTGTAACATCAATTTATTTATTTTATTTTTTTAAGGTGGAAATTAAATTGGCCGGAACAAAATCTCATTTTACCTACCTACGACTACGGGCTTACCTACCTACGGGATTTGACCTCGAATTTGAGAATCATAAACTGCCATTCTGAAACTCAATCCAGATTTCCTTTCAAAAGATACACCAAAAGAACACTCAAAACTATGTGTGTGTGGACGGCAGATATGTACGAGATTGTATATAAATTTGAAATTGACGTGTAATATGCAGTTCACCATTCTGAATGGGACATAGATTCCCCTAACTTCCTTTATATAAATTTGTGGACTAAGTCTTGTATCGATGTAGTGTGCACTTATACTGTATTTTAGAATAACATAATTTATTATATTAAAAAATATAATATATTTATACGAGCAATTATTATTAATAATTGTACGATTCAGTATAAACAAGTTGCATATTTTAATATAATAAATTGTATAGTTCTAATTAAAATGCACTATGAGTGCACTGTGCACTCACTACATCACTCATTATTTTACATATCTTTTTCCCCTCTCCCAATACTCAAAACTACCCTTCATTTTTATTATTTTATAATTATTTCCTAAAATAAACAACAAAAAGAAACTAAACAATTACACCGGATGAAGGGAGCATAATAAATTACTCGATTCTAAAATACACTATGACTACACGGTGCACCTAAATGCACATGAGACCGAATCCAATTTATATATTTAAGGTAAATACACAACTAATGGATGAGTGAAATTAAAATTAAAAAACCCAAATTTTTTTTTAGACATGCATGTAATATTAAAAAGAAATGTCTACAATAAAATTTAACCTACAATCTTTGTCTTCTACTTAAAAAGAATGTTGACTATCGACTTATCCTATTCTCCGCCCAACTAGGAATGATTTTGTAATAATAAAAAGAATCTATGTGTCATTTTTAATGAATTCATCGTCGCGTCATGAGAGGATCTTTTCACGGCGGCGGTGAATCAGAAAGCTTCCCCGTTTACCGGAAAGCGCGGTGGCTATATTATACTATAAACATGGAACTCACCCAATTTTAATTATATCAATATATACAAGACTTGCAAATTAAAGTTTCAGTAGCCTCTAACAACCTCGTTTAAGTTTTAACTTTAACGAGAAAGTCATGTGGATATAATATATATATATATATATATAACTAGTATGTATACTCACATAGTACGCGGGTTATAATAATATTGATATTGTTAAAGTCATCGTTATCTTTTTAATTATTTATTAGTATTCTGATTGAATTGAGCTTTGCGCACACTGATGTGATTCCGTCATATACGCTGAAAAGGGGTTATAAATATATAATATTAAGATTAAGATTATGTTAGTGTAAATTGGAGTATTATGTTCGGTTGGCCTTATCCAATTACCTTAAAAAGAATTGACGTCAATTATATGGCCGGTAATTTGGGATTTGTAGTGTATTTAAAGTTAATATTGTACAGAGAACTCCATTAATCGATTTTTTTTTTAAATATCATGAGCTTATAATTTGAACTTAATTATAAAAGAAAAGTTTTTTTTATAGGGAAAAAGAAAAGAGTTTAAATATAAAAGAAATACTCCCCGTCCCGCAATTTAAATCCAAAGAATAACGTCTTTTCTTTTTTTTTTTTTTATCCGTCCTTAATAACATGCGCATTTCTTAAAATGACATAACACTCAAAACTTAAACACTCACAATATTATTATAATTAATTTAAATAATACTAATAAAATAAATTTTCTTAATTTTTGTGTCCAGATAGGGGTGCACGTTATACCGGGTAGGAGGGAGAGTAAATATTATGTTATGGGGCTAAAATTATCTTTTTTCTTAAAGGAAAAAAAAAGGTAGTGTTTTACAATAGTAAATGTCATCATAACTTACCTAACAATGTATAGCCTAGGTTTAGCCAATCATGACATTTAAAAAAGAAAAGGTTAATCTAGACTTGTGTAGCAATTGGCCACCACCCATTGTGACATTATTACGTGTAGTGATTTTTTTCTACACTTATATAAGCGACTAAATCAAATCAATTTCAAGAATGAACATATTAGCTCTTACATATTTGTTCACATCTGCTTCAAGTCAGGGGATCTTCAATTGGCCGGTGCCTGAAAATGACCAACACCCCGGCCTCTAAAATATATATGTGCATGCATGTCCATTAATTATACATATGTACGGTGCTGTTAAGTTAGAGCTGAAATTAGGAGTATTTCCGTATAAATTATTACTTTTGGGCAGCCTTGAAAAGTCATATAATTGATTGAAGTCCTTGTCGCAAAATCCACGGTGAACTACGGCTAGTTATATATGTAGTCCTTAACGCACACAAATTAAACATGTGTCTCTCTATGCACATGTGGAGTACTTTATATATACTTATATGCTAGTCAAAAATAAGAATGAGATATTCACGATTGCATATATTGCCAATACTTAATTAAATAGAAAAGAAAAGAAAATAAAAATATATATTTATATTTGATGTTTCAGTAATCCTAGTTGTATATCAACAAACAATGAGGATTGATGTGAAGGTTATTAATTTAACGCTAAAAGTTAAGTTAGTTAAGGTTTTTTTGAGAATTAATGACAAAACATAACTAAAAGAATATTCAATGCAAAATGATCGGTTATATACGTACCTTAGTTCAACACTTATTTGTTTATATTGTTCCATTTTAGAACACATTTACATGCTTATTTATACATGTACTGCGCTTAGACCTCATTCACTGCTACACATTTAAGTTTGCACAGCTGCACTTGAACAGCTCTTTTGTCAAACAACTCTCCAAGATATAGCTTGGAGAGCGGTTTTATTAAAAAAAAAAAGAGCTTGGAGAGCGGTTTTAACCGCTTTCCAAGTGTTTACTTGGAAAGCGGTTAAAAACCGCTGTGCAAACTCACTTGGAAAGCGGTTATGAACCGCTGTCCAAGTAAACACTTGGACAACAGTTCAAAACCGCTTCCAAGAGGTCAGTTTCGGTCAAATACCCAATACGCGTTCCAGAAGCGCAAATCTCCCCCAAATTCGATATTTCATCTTCCACATTCGTCTCCCCCCCCACCCCAAATCGCCCGCGCGCCGCCGTCGTCGTCGCCTCCCTCTCCCCCAATTAATCGAACTCCCCCAAATCGAACCCGCGCACCATTGCCCTCCTCTTCCCTCTACCTACCGCCGCCGCCGTCGCCCTAGCTCCTCCACATATAGGTAATTTTTTTTTATGTATTGGTGTATATATATATCATGTTGTATGTATATATTAGTGTATGTATATCATGTATATATTGGTGTATATATGTATATTGATGTATATAACATGTTGTATGTATTGGTGTATGTATATTGGTTTATGTATATTGGTGTATATATATATATATTGGTGTTTGATGCACTCAAGGTGTTTGATAATATGCTTGTGTGAGGATTTAAACATAAATTAGTTTTAATTTGTTAGGATTAATGTTATTAGTGTTAGAGATGAACAATTGATGCTTGGTTTATATAATGTTAATTGTTTATATATATATATTGTGTGGCTTGGATTAATTGTTGTTAGTGTTAGAGATATGTATTGTGTGGCTTGACTTGATTTTTTATGCTAATTTAGATATGAACATTAATTGATGAACTCAAGGTGTTTGATAATATGTTTGTGTGATGATTTAAGCATAAATTAGGATTAATACATTAGGATATGTTTTGGTTATATTAATTTGATGATTATTTGGTGAATGGATAGTAGTGTGTTTGCTTTAGATGATTAATGATGGTATATTAGGATATATTTTGGTTATATTAATTTGATGATTATTTGGTGAATGGATAGTAGTGTGTTTACTTTAGATGATTAATGATAATATATATACATTGTTTTGAGATGCAACAAATCCTTAGGTACATGCAATTAATATACAAACTTTAGGTACTACCAACACTTCATATTGGCTTTCCTATAGGCATCTCTAGTTCTATATGGATCGAAAGTGGGTTCGAGCAGATCGATTATCAGATGAGCATAGGAATGGGGTGGAAGAGTTTTGTAATCATGCAATTAGACACTGCACCGACCATCGGTACATTCCATATCCTTGTTGGAAATGTATGAATGGAAAAACTGTTAGTGGTCGAGAAAATTTATTCGTCCACTTGATGATTCACGGTATTGATAAAGCATATATCGTTTGGACATCTCATGGTGAGACAAGAGATAGATGTAGCTCAAGCAACCTAGGAACCCGACTTTAGGTTTGAAGATCAGATGGATCTGGATATTTTTTCGATGATGTCTGCATCAATGTTGATACATCGAGTGGGGATGACGATGATCTGCGAGATCACTCTTATATGTCGAGAGAAGTTAAGAGATTCTTTGGATTACCATTTGGGGCGGGTGTGAGAAAGGCAACAAAACATCAACCGTGTTGATATTGTTCAACCTAAAAGAACTCACCAAATGTCCGTCGATTAACTTCACAAGTATCTTTGAAGCGATTAGTGGTCTATTGCCTGATGGAAATGTACTGCCTACGAGAGCATATGATGCTAAACAAATGCTCAAGTCCATCGGATTAACACATTAGAAAATTCATGCTTGTCCGGGTGATTGTATCTTATTTCGGAAGGAGTATGCAGAACTCGATGAATGTCCCAAGTGTGGGGAGAAGCCATATAAGAAAAATAAATCTCCCGCGAAGGTGATGTGGTACTTTCCGATAATACCAAGATTTAGGAGAATGTATAGTAGCGCTGTGCATGCTAGAAATTTAACTTGGCATCATGATGATAGGATCAAAAGATGGAATCTTAAGACACCTCTTTGATTCAACCCAGTGGAAGACATTCGATGTCAGACATCCAGAATTTGGCAATGAGCCACGACACTTGCGTCTTGCACTCTCAACTGATGGAATGAATCCATTCGGTATCCAAAGTACCAACCACAGTACATGGCCAGTGATACTGTTAGTTTATAATCTTTCACCCGAGTTGTGCATGAAGCGCACTTACATGATGTTGTCTATATTGATATCAGGACCCAAACAACCTGGTAACGACATAGATGTATATCTGGCTCCTTTGATAGAGGACTTGAAGCTCGCATGGGGATGAGGGTGTCGATGTGTGCGATCTTTGTAGAAAGGAGAATTTCAAGTTGAAGGCCATGCTATTTGGAACTATCAATGATTTTTTAAACTTACGGGGAATCTATCTGGATATAGTGTGAAGGGGCGATGCATGTCGTTGTTGTACCAAGCGGACACATCACATTAAACCTGAGTCATCAGTAGGAAGACCGTTTATATGGGACATAGGAGGTGGTTGGACCCGACGATAAGTACGAAACAATGGCCGATGCATCGATGGCACAATCGACCGCAATTGAAGCACCACGTTTATTATGGGGTTGGATGTATTGAATGAGATGAAGAATCGACACAAGATGGGAAAGAGCTTTGCAAAAGAGTGTCCCCACTAGCGGTTGGAAGAATGAATCAATTTTCTTTCAATTACCAGTATTGGAAAGAGTTGTATGTTAGACACTTCATTGATCTAATGCACGCGTTGAGAATAACGTTTGTGCCCGGCTTGCTCAATACTCTCCTAGGCGATAAGAAGTCCAGGATGGTTACAATGCAAGAATGAATATGATTGATATGGGAATAAGAGCATAACTAAAACATGTGCCTAGAGAAAATTCAACCATTCTTACCTCTCATGCGCACACACCTTGTCCAAGAATGAGAGAAAAAAGTTACTTGGACGCTAAAAGGATGTGAAAGTTCCGGAGGGTTATTCGTCCAACCTCTGAGACTTGTATCGGATGATGGTGTGAGATCGATGAATCAAAAATCGCATGACTATCATGTCATCATGGAGACTTTCTTGTCCATTGCAATACATTCTATCTTGCCCGAAAATGTCATGATAACCATAACAAAGTTATGTTGGTTCTTCAAGGCAATGAGTAACAAGGTCATAGATCCTAGAAAATTGCTTGGTTTTTGAGAGACAGATTGTGGGGACGCTGTGTGAGCTTGAGATGTATTTCCTCCATCATTTTTTTCGATATAATGGTTCACCTAACCATTCATTTGGTACACGAGACAAGGATGTGTGGTCCTACTCATATGCGATAGATGTATGGTGTAGAGATATATGAAAGTGCTCAAAAAGGTATGTGATGAATATGTCGGTAGGAGGGATGCATTGCGATGCATAGAAGAAGCGTTAGTCTTGGTCGAATTCATTCCGAATTTGTAGAGATATATGAAAGTGCTCAAAAGGTATGTGATGAATATGTCATTCGGAGGGATGTCGATGCAATTGGACTTCCAATTACTCGGTACATTCAATATCGATAGATGGTAATTAGGCATTACACCAATATGATAGATGGTAAAGGCATTACCGGGTCAATCTGTAAGTGTTAGTATGGAGGAACTAACACGGATACACTTGTCAGCGCATTTCACAACACCGTAGGCGTCTTCGCTTTTATTGACCCGCATATGCAAGCACTTGTTGAGATATTTCCCACCAGAGATAGATCATGGATTGAAGTTGAGCACAATCGCACGTTGTTGACTGGTTCAATGGTTATGTAGCAAATATGTTGTTACGGGATAAAGAATCAGTGAATGAAATAGTTAAGTAGTTATCCAGAATGCCTGATAGACATGTGTATTCGTATAAGTGTTATCTTATTAACGGATATACATTTTATACCAGAGATCATGATGCCACAAGTACAATGCAGAATAGTGGGGTGTCCATTACTGCAACTGCAGGGAATCAATCGAATACTACTTACTTTGGACAGAAATGATCCATCGTGGTTAATAAGAAATGGTCCATCGTGGTTCTGTCAAGCAAATTTAACAGTAGTACCAGATTAGCGATGAAGATGTTGACCCAATCGATGATCCTTTTCAGAACTTCACTCATTATGTACCCTCTTTCGATGATCTAGCAAATTCACGCCCGTACCAGAGAATAATTATCGATGAGGATGAATATGGCAATCCCGATCTTGTTAACATTTATGGTCATGAACGAGAAAAGTCAAGCAAAAAACGTAAAAGAAAAACAAGTGCTAAAAAGAAATGTACGATTTTATTGAATGTTGTTTCTTTTGCTTTATTGAATGTTGTTTCTTCTGCTTCCTTAAATATTGTTTGTTTTTTGTTTATTAAATGTTGTTTCTTCTGCTTTACAGGATCTTGTCTTATCTGCCACATCCCAGAGATGATGGAGATGATGATGGAGTACATTTAGGAGATCATGGTGGAGATTATGATGGAGATCATGGTGCTAATGATCGACATGATACTGATGACTTGAGACAGAGTGTCACTTCTGCTCCCACCACTAGCAGCTCTGGGGATAAGCGCAGTAGAGGTATAGTCACGATGGCTTATATTAAGAGGGCTCAGAAAGTGAGGAAACAAGTCACGCGTAATTTTATTACAATTGAGCAGTTGAAATTGTAATTATATTGATTGATCGTTGAATCTAATTAAATAATATGTTATTGCGATTATCATTCAATGAGTATGGGCGGACAATCGGTAAAACAGTGAGGCGTTGTCTTTCTACCTTGAGTCTGCGATCGGAGTATAATCCTATCGTCTTTGCCATCCAAGGACTAAACTTTTAACAACAAACCGACGCCTTTGAAGGAAAGATTATGGGATGAACTTTTCGGTGTGTTAATTATATATATGCTTATTGAAAGTTGTTGTATGATTACTAAATTTACTACATTGTTATGTTATATCGTCTGAGTACATTTTTTAGGCCTTGATTATTCAAAAAAAGCAAATCTTCGTCATGAGCTAGAGTATTGGCCAAGAATTTTTGGGCTTGGGCGAAAATCAAGCCGAGATCCGGATCTTGGTCTTTACTCGGCTAGTCTGCTGAGCGATGTCGAGAATTGCCTGCGGTGGCCCATCTTTGGGAGGAGTTTGTCGACGATCTTTGGAGATGAGTTCGGTAAAATTGATCAATATCATTTAATGCCCTATGCTTTTCGGTGTTTATCGTATTTCTATTACATCAGAGTCATGAAGTGATAAAAATCACAAACAAGCCCGGTCGATGGAGGCGTGATATATGGACCGAACAAAGGTTATGCACGACAAGAGAAAATCAAAGTGAGATCAAAATCCTAACATTTAATTTTGTTTAAATATTCACTTTTAATATATCTAATAAGGGGACACGTTAATGACTATCGTAGAAAGAAAAAAAAAAAAAAAATTTGGAGGCGTGAGCTTTGTTGTTACCCGTTTGAGTTATTTCAAAATTACTAGAAAGACTCGATTCGGGAATATTCCCGATCCCAGTGCACAGCGTATCATCGAAGAAGGGGTAATCTATACATTAATTTGTCTTTGAATTACAAACTATTATTTCTAAACAAATGATTAAATAATAATCTTTTGTAATTCGGGAAACGTATGTCTCGAACCATGGCGCCTCAAGACATCCACTTTGTCGGTCCCAATGATCTACTTGGATGGGCTATAGGTCGTCAGGAGCATCCCGACCGATTACAGAGTGTTGGATATGGCGTGACGAAGTCATCATTGGCCATGTTACCTGCTTTTCAAGCCATGAATCAACATGTGGGTGCACTTACGGAACAGGTTGCCAAGATGGCTAAAGAGTTGGAAACGGTGAGTCCGAAGGCGGTCGCGTCACGGAATGTCCTTCATGGAGCAAGCTGTGAAAATAGTGTCGTTGATGCTATGTTTTCGGCTAATGCTGGTGACGATTTTATTGAGGCAATTCGAAACGACGTCCCGCAGGTATCAGATGTGTCTCACATTTATTTTAATTAAATACTAGTATATATATTAAAATTTTCTAACTAAATATCTTATTCGAACAGTCATCGACCCCATGCTTCCTTTATTTGGAGAATCCTGCTCGGTTGGTGGCTCTGAGGAACGTTGCTCAATAACTCTGGTAGAGTTATTCATGGTAGTCCCATCACTCCTGGTTTCGTGAGGGTCACGCTCGATGTACCCGTAGTTGGAGAAGATGATTCACCAGTGCCTAAACCAATTGATGATGTTGTCATAGTCGGAACCGCTGTCGGATACTTCATCGAATGGCCGACCAACTTGGTCTCTCTCACCATCAAGGTAAATTTAATATATGTTATTAAAGTTCATTATCTTACTTGTCGTTCTAAATAATGTTGCAAATTGATTGTAAAACCTACTTGACACCACAAAAAAAGCCTAAACAGAAATCAAAAGGTGTCGCATGACCCGATCGGAGATACCGGGACTCCACTATTGGTGGTCGCAGACTAATTGGTTATCCATTGCCTGGAGACTTAGATCACGACTACGCCATACAACATACGGTGCAAGTGATAGTGGAGTCCTTTGATTTCGATATGGTCACAGTTCCGATGAATGCTTACTTTCATCAGAATTCTATTGAAGAATACATCGTTCGGGAGCATGTGATTGAAGTCTTGAACGACCAGTGGTTGAGTGCAACGAGCATAGCCTTTTATCTCAGATATGTGTTTACTAATTAATTCTCAGTATTTACTTTCTATATATAGTTTAATTTTCAAATTAAATATTAATTAGCGTATATATGTTGGTTAAAGATATTTGGGTGAGGTATATCTCTCCGAGATCCCCGGCGGTGGAATATATTCATTAAATCTCCCCAAGTATCTTGCTCAATGGGTGATAGGCCCTGCACCATGGAGTGGTTAGTTTCTCATATCTTTGAGTTATCTTGTGAGAGATCATCTCATTTTTGGCCAACAAATGTGGGGTGAGTACAATAAACATTTAAATTAAAATTTATATTCATAATATATATGATATTTGCACATATGTTAAATTTACGGTTAATTTTAATATTCTTAATATAATATAGGAATCATTGGGTCTTTGGTCGCCATAAATATGAAACACATTAAGTGTATATTTTATGGATCCAAATTGCGAATGGGTTGGCTTCAAATCGGCTGATCTCACTTACATACATGGGCGTAAGTTCACTTTTAATATTATAATATAATGATTTGTTTTACTTATTAAAATTATGCATATTTAATCTAACTTTATTTTTTAATTCTAATAATAATAGTGTGATGACAATGTATCGGAGTCGCCTTCCTAATCAAGGCTCAAGAGCTAACTTCAATAGAGTGAACTGGAATAATGTTAAGGTAAATTTAATTTATTAAGTTATCAAATTAATATAAAATAATTATAATTGTAATATGTGATTATAATTGTTAATCAACAGGTACTGAGGCAACGAGATAGCGATCACTGTGGACATTTTGTGTGCTGTTATATTGAAGATATAATATGCGCTTCTCAAACGTCGATTCCTATCAACGTAAGTCAATTTATCGATTTATTTAAATTATTATTAATTGAATAAAAATTCACTATATATATCTAACTATATTGATTAATTGATCGTTGTTTGCAGTTTGTCTATGATCGTCCGGTCAAGTCTTACTCCAAACAAAGAATGAACAAATGGAAATTGGATTGGACATGGTACATTTACAATCGATTCTTGTATAATTATAGATAGAGTGAGATTTTGGTAGCATATTACTTATATATATATATATATATTTTGTATTGAATTGATATACTTAATTCATGCATGTTTTAATTTGTTGTATTGGACGGATATTTATTTCATGATATGTGTATGCGTTTATTAATTTATTTGATATTTTGGTATTAACTGGATGTACGTATATATATTATCATGTGATATAAAATTTGGTTTTTAGTTTTGATTTTGGTTTTATATAAATATTAATAAATATATATAAAAAAAGGGTTAAGAGAGCGGTTAGAAACCGCTCTCTAAGTACAACACTTGCAATGCGGTTAAAAATCGTTGTCCAAGTGCAATATCTTGGACAGTGGTTTTTTTATCATTTATCCAAAACTTGGACAATTTATTCTTGGAAATTTATTATAACCGCTCTCCAATGTCATTTTTAACAACTCTCCAAGTCCAAATCTGTATTAGTGATTGGATGGTTAATTTGACTATATCTTAATTAATTATTTAAGTAATCAAGAACTATCACAAACCATTGTTTAATTCGAGCGCGTGTGTGTCTATAACGAGGAAGAAGGCTAACCAATAAATAAATAAAAAAAGAGGCAGAGAGTTCAACAAATCAACCCCCGGGCCCCTCCCAGTAAAAGTGGCATCTTTGTATATACATATATACTGTCGCCGTGGATCATTAAACATCGTCTAATTTTGAGCGTGCAGTCCTAATGAATAAAAATAAAATAATTAAAGTAGTCGTAAAAATTTGATCTCAAAAGGGTTTGCATAAATAAAATTGTAAATTTATAAAATGTAAATTGTGTGTAAAAATAAGTGGGTATAAAAAGATGTTGGAAGTTCTTTACGGGTCAACTACAGAAAAAATAAAGAATTGACTTCTAAATTCTCAAACATAGCTGCACAATTCTAAACAAAATAATTTTGTTCTTATTCTATTCTTTATTTATTTTTTAAAATTCTTATACTTTTCCTCAGGTGACCTACTCAACCAGTCAAGTGGGTAAAATGACACTATTTTTCTTGGTTCCAATCTCGCTCGGCTCGACCGATATCGAGTTGGGCTAGTCATGTAAAAGAAAACTCTCAGTACAATTAGCCTTTCTGGGTGGGTCACTCTGCCGGTCGAGTGGCTTTCTTTTGTTGGTTTTTTTTTCGCTTTTCCACTCGTTTAACATTGCATAGCTCCGTATTTCCAACAGCCCAAACAAGATGAATTTAAGCAGCTCTCTTGGGTCATGAATTGTGTCTGTCTCCTCATATTATGATCTTGAACTGGAATTGCACCGATTGTGGACGTTTTTTACTTATTAATTGCACACTCGCATTCTCAAGATCAAATGTAAAATAACTTGTAGTTTAACTTGAACACAACTTATGATTTTTAACACGTATATAATAATAGCACAATTTCTGACCACAACCCAAATCAGATGCACACTACTACATTATTGCAGTTTATAGGGGTATATTATATATGCAGTACATTAGTACTGTTGCTATTCTGCTAACATTTCACATAATTTCTCATCACACATGTATATTTATTTTTCTGTAATGGAAAATCTGACATCGGACGCCTAATCGATCCCAGCTAATCTACAAAATATAGAATTGCTGAGAGAAAAATAGACGAGCAACAATATTATCCAACCTAATTAACTTCCGGTAAAAAGAAAAAAGTGGAAGATAATTACCGGAAAGGCTGGTCGTATATATTAGTAGCAATTAAATACCCTGATTAACTACAGATATTTAATTGCTCTAAATTAAAAAAAATATATATATATATATATATATATATATATATACCCTGATAATTCAAAAATTCCAGAGATGTAGAAAAGATTGCACATTACCACCACCTCCACCATTTTCATGGCCATCGCCTCGTTGATCATAATCTTGATTAGCATTGTCTGAAATATATGGTGATGGGATGTACATATCAAAATTAGGCTCATTAAAAAGCTCAAAATCCATAACATGGGCGTTGGTGTCCAATGTATCCAGGAACGACCAATCAATCGGGCCGGGCCCTTCGGCCGAATTGTCGGCTTCCCCTCTATTCGGCGGCTGGGGCTCAGCACTATTAGCGTAGCGCTGAGCCACGGCTTGAATTTCGGGCGGAGTGAGGGCGTGCGCTCCCGCAATGTTGGGCGGGTCGTCGGGGAAATTGAACTTAGCGGTGGGGCCACGGAGGCAGAACAAGGCGGCGTCGAAAGCCCTGGCGGCTTTCTGGGCGGTGTCGTAGGAGCCGAGCCATATACGGTCCCGGCAGTTGGGGAGGCGTATTTCGGAGACGTACTTGCCCCATTTCCTCAATCTCACACCCTTGTACTTCACCTCGTTAACCAAATCGCTGGATGATGCCATATTAATTTATATGATGTACAAAACAAGGTTTGAAATTGCATGCATGTAATGTAATGTAATGAATTTGATTTGGCGGCTGAGAAATAGGGGGTATATATACGGTGGAACCACAGTCCAAATTATGATCTCCATGGCGGATGAATTTCTCAGCGCGTTGAATTCAAATTAGTAGAAAGTCCAAATAAGGTTAAATATAGCGTAGATAGGGCCGGGTTTAATAAAGTGTAATAACTTAATAAAATGGGATTGTGAGAGAGGTAGGGAATGATGAAAATGATGGAAAGATGGAACAACACAACGCGGTAGGGTCACAATAGTACGCACGTGTTTATATATTTTTATCCTTTTTAATATCTTTCCATCGATGTCATCCATTCCTGCCTCTTGTAGTCTTGTTGAGTCGTTCACACCATCTATGCTAATGGACTGGAATGGTGGGTCTATCTCAAGATTATTTTGATTTTATTTTGATTTAAAAAGAGTTTCATTCTTTTTTAATATTCATTTTGGATTTGACTTTCAAATATCAGCCCTCAAAATAAGATTTCCCCCACCCAAATAAGTTTTACATTTTATCATTTTGAGGCATGTTTCAATATAAGGGTCCGCTTGTTATAACTAAGGAATGTGAGAGAATTTAAATCCTCATCTAAAAAACTCGAAACAGAATGGCGGTTTTAATAACCTATTTATTTAATTTTCCTCAACACTCCCACTCACTTCGTGTGTCGAATCATTCTTATCTGTTTTCTGGGAGAGGAGGCCAACAGAGTGGACAATTTAAATGGGTGGAGTCTTTCCATTTGAATCGAACCCACAACCCTGGGCTCGATACTGGAGAATTTAAATCTCATCTAAAAAGCTCGAGCTCAAGTAAAAGGGATCAAGAATAATCTATTTACTTAATTTCTCTCAACAGAATGGTAATGATAATGAGTATCATTGAAGGGTCAATCATTAAAAGTTATTGATTGCATTGTTATTATTTGGTTAGAACAACAATGAGTATCATGTGAAGTGAATAGAGTAAATGGGAGCAATAAAGTGTTTACTATTTACTTCTGTTCTCATTACTTGTGTATCAAAACTATCAAACAACTATCACTCAATTAATATTATATCTAATACACACACTTTTTCGTTCTCTCTTCACATTTTTTTTATTTTCTTATACATTTCATCAACAAATAATACATTGAAATGTTATCTATATTTCTTAAAATTTGTGTCAATCACAAATCTAAAATTTAACTTGAGACGAAGACAGTAGATAAGAGTGAAGGGGTATAACTGAAGTGAATTTGACGATGTAATTAATAGCAATAAGAATGTAAATATATAATAGAAATAGATATGTATTTAAATGGAGAATCACATATACAAATTCAAAAAAAATAACTAGAATGAAAAATCACATATACAAATCCGAAAAAATAACTTAGAATAGAGAAAATTTATCCCCTCTAGGCACATCCCAAATCAACACAACCTATCATCACATGCCCACAACATGTTAAAAGTTGATTAACAATCTCATAATCGTAAGTAATTTTGACTTAGGTGTTTGCAAAGCTTTTACTTAATATGTATTTTTTCAGAAGTTCTAGAAAGTAACTTTTGAAAGAAAAAAAAAGATTTTGTAACTCTCTTTGTACAGTTTGCAGATACAGTTTGCAGATACCATTGTAGTCAAACTTTTGATTCAATTATTTTATTTCTTTACATTTAAAAAATTAGTTTGGACGTCTTAATTACAATGGAAAAATTGCGCTAAAAATATGGAAAATTACAATGGAAAAATAGTCCAACTAATGATATTTAATATTAAAAACACTTGATTAATTAACTCTACATTTTAGCGAATATATATGGGTCGGGCAGGATTGCCAGGATAGGAATTAGGAAAAGGCCCCAGTGTGCAATTTTCTTTTTTTGGGCTCTGGACGAGAAAAAATTAAGTTAAAACCATCTCAAGCTAATTATCATGTTGCCCTTCTTAAATATTTTGTTAGGGGTTACTAATAGTTACGTACCATTCAACTCCCCAAATTGCTAATAGGTACGAACAAATTTAGTTTTTGTTACTATATATTCACTAAAAAAAATTGTGTATTCTCCAAAATTCTTCTTTTCCAAAAAACACACTTGCATGGATATCAAATAAAAACGGTCATATGTCACATTTGTTGGGCTATTTATGAAATCGATCATTGTTTGAACTTGTTTTAGCACTTCGATCGGAATGGACTTTTTTTGGTTTTTTAGGCGATTCTTATTAATTCCAATAAGATTCGTTGTAATTGTTATCACCGAAAAATTAAGAAATCTCCCGACTTAGTAGTCTTTTCAAAAGTAGTAATTCTTCTTTAACCCAGAACCAAATCTGTGTTATTTAATTTCGCTTTCTCTTAATTTCTCCATAATTGCGGTTTAAATTCTAACAACATCTTATTTACTTTTTTCATTTTCAAATCATGTCATTATTATTATTATATAATACGTACAATTCTAATTATCATTAAAAGTAATATGTACGGTAAAAATTAATATATAATTTCAACATCGTATGCTGAAAATTAATTTTAGATTATTTTTATTTTAATTTCAATAATTATTTAATTTGAATATTGATTATTAATTATTATAAAAAATGAAACGTACTCCAAGTCAAAGTGAACATCATGTGTTCTTGTTTGATAGTATACTTTACTGCCAAGTGACACTGACACAAACTGACACTTCGAAATGTGTGTATAAAACGGCAAGTGGGGATATAACTTGTGGTTTTCTGATTTGTGATCCAAATCCATATAATTTGTGGTGCAAAACTTGAGAGGGAGAGAGAGAGAGAGTGGGACAGAGATTGGAGATTGACCTTTTTTATTTTCATGTACTCTTCTAATTTGAAAACTAACACCTAATATCAGCAGTTTTACCAAGTCAAACTTCCCAAATACTCACAGTCGCACAGTCCACTACTTGTTCATTATTTTCTGTTATATTATCAATAATTAAGGGTAAATCATAGTAAATGTACACATAAAATAAGTCATTTGGATCAGCCGACATCATTGGTTAATACCATAGATTTTTATTTTTTAAAATAATCAACATTTGAATTATTTAAAACGGAATTGAAGGCGACCTGAACATCCACATCAAAATCATATAGCTCAATTTGGCACCTAACATATACACATGTCAAATGCATATGAATTTATATTAAGGTTTTCCAGACTGACCTAAACGCTATTTATGAGTTGCAAATTCTTCTCGACTTTTCTATACAAATGACTGCGCTGAAATTTGAGAGAAAAGTTCTTTCTTTAGGAGTTGATAGGAACAACAGATATCAAGAATCGTTTATCCGACCAATTATTTGATTTTTATTTCTTTAATTTTTCTACCAGAAGATTCTATGTAATAAAAGAAATTAAAGTACGGTGGCTTAGCCCACCTGGCCACTGGGCTCCTCAATTGAGTGGGAGACCCAGGTTCGATTCCCTTTGGGAACGAATTGGAGTATGGGAGTTATAAGGTGGCTTGGCGAATTTGTGAAGTGTTTGGGTGCTTGGTGTACTGCTAACTACTAACAACTAACTTTGTCCGATAAAAAAAAAAAGTATCATTGGTCCATATTCATCAAAATTTTGAAAAGGAAATGTTATTCAGTCGACGATATTGTATAGTTCTTTTCTTGTTTTCACATCAGTCGAAGAGTGGAAGGATTCATTAATTTTATTGAACACACGAAAAAGATATAGAAAGAAAAGGAAGAAGATCCACCGATAGATTTTGGAGCAATGTAGAAATTAGAATTAAACATGCGTTTGATGCGTCGTACTATAGTTAATACGAGTTCTCCTTGAAAATCAATTCAATTAGTATCAAACTTACGGGAATTACTCTTGGCTAAAATTTTGAGTTGAGAAAATAAATGAAACTTTTTTTCCCCATGATTGTGTAAGTTGGTGGAATGTAATATATTAATGATGATAATTATATTGTTAATTTTGCAATATAATTATTATTGATTTTTATAAGCTCATCGAAATACTTCAACTACTTAATTTTAAAAATTAGTTGCAAAAACATTCAAGCTAGCATTATGGCAAACACTCATTCAATAATTACACATTTATAATATCCATGTATTAATAGTACTACCTACACAACATATTGGGCCGAATTTACCTGAAATTGTCCGGCATGAATGTACCAAACTTTAGGCCCAAATATGTGCATGATGGGCTAAATTTATAAATTGGGTTGGCCACTTAGCTGAAATTGTTGCACAGTATGTCATAAATTTAACAACGATAAAATTAGACCTATTTATATATACAGGCCGGACAGCTGCATTTAACATGTCAGGGATGCTGACAAAGTGACAATAATGAGAAGATTAACATGCGAATCGAGAAAATTAAGGAGTAGTAGTTCCCAGTTGTTATTATGCCAGCTTATTTGATGTTGATTATTTATGATGCAAAATGGTGTTCATTTGGTGCTTTAATTTATAAAGTGTATATTTGTGTGTCACGTGAATCTGCATTTTATCGTGTTGAATGCAATATTGAGTCAATAATAATATGTATCAAATGTGTATTTTTAATTAAGCTTTAATATGCAAGCAAGAAATTGCTGCCTTAAAATAAACAGGCATGAAAAT
The DNA here is from genome assembly GCA_037126765.1 of Stenogyne calaminthoides. Lineage (NCBI taxonomy): Eukaryota > Viridiplantae > Streptophyta > Magnoliopsida > Lamiales > Lamiaceae > Stenogyne > Stenogyne calaminthoides. The sequence continues at coordinate 3,257,049 of JBBCBC010000001.1, read as the reverse complement.
GTATCAAAGGCAGGAATATGGGTCTTAATGACTTATAATGAGCATGAATCAATAATCCTCTAAAATAGATAGATCTTGGCATATATACCAGTAGCATATTATTGTATACAATGTTATTCTAAAATGATATACAAAAAAAAAAAAAAAAATTCGTGAAATAGAACCGAAGATCCAAAGTGAGCTTAACAAGACCGCTATATATTTATGGTCACAACTTAAGTTATAAGGATGTTATATATATATATATATATTAGTTCGTATACCAGCGTATTATGCGGAGTTGATATAATTGTGATGTTATAAAAGAAATTTTAATATTTTTATTTTGTAAAGATTTCGCAACTCGAAAATACTAATTAATTTTTTTCTATTTTGAATGACAAATATTTATTATTCAAGTTTTTTAAAAATATCGTTTTTTTAAGGATTATAAAGAGTTATAGCTAATTATATCTACGCAAGACTCAGACAAATATTTATTATATAAAATTTTTGAAAATAAAAATTAATTGTTTGTATATTTTACAAAATCTCTAGAAATTCTACTTTTTTGAACATTTTTAAAGAGTTATAATTTATCATATCTACGTAAGATTTGATATATAATTTTATCTTTGAAAAATCTAATTATTATACTACTTAATTGGTGTGTGAACATAAAAATTATATCATCATGCAAAAATGATGTACTTGAAATTTTTAACTTATGATTTATTGATTAAATTGTAAAATTATTTCAATATTATAAGAAGAGAAATATTATGATAAGCAAAATATAAGTTAATATGACATATTTAACTTTAATGAATAATATATATATATATATATATATATACTTTGCAAGAATGTATATAAATAAATATAATGAAGTCATTCTATTTTATAAGAAGTATCAATATAAAGTTATCTTTATTTTCACATTTTTTGGTTTAATTTATATAAGTTGTAGAATGAAAATTAAGATTTAAAAATCTATAGAAATTTTTTTCGAAAGTGTGTAAGTTATTGGACAACAATCAAAATTATAAATATAAGATCAAAATAAAAAAGTGACAAAGTTATCTTTAATTCCACTTAAAATATAGGGGAAGATGTGATTTTCAGCAACTTGAAAATATTATGATATTTTGTTTGACGATTTGGACAAAAAGTCTGAACGTTACATGATGAAAATCAAAATTAAAAAAATTTATAGGACCAATATCAAAAGCGACAAAGTTATAGGGAAAAAAAATCTTCCATTAAATAAAAAAAATACTGTGACCAGATAAACAACACAATAAATATTTGTAGCTGATATGATTGCTATATCAATGAATTTGATGAGAAAAATGTAGCAAATAAAGGCAAAACTCTAATATAGTCATAAAAATGACGAGAGGTTTGCAGTTGCCTGCAAGACATTCTACGCTATTACCAATACAAAAATTATTCATTTGAAGGCAAGTGTCTTCCACGTTCACTCGTAAAAATCTACGAAGGAACATTTATAACGAATTCATAACTCAATTACTTACCTCAACGCTCTCTGCAATATATACAAAACATGAATATTTATCGCTGTGAACAGATTAGAAGAAACTCCTCCACAACTAATTCAACACTCAAATTACTTATCTCAATACTTCGTGCAATATAAAAAAATTCCCAAAACGAATTCATAACTCAAATTACTTACATCAATACTCCTTGCCATATATACAAAACGTGAATATTAATATCCACAATTAATTCACAACTAATTCAACATTCAAATTATTTACCTTAGTACTCCGTGCAATATAAAGAAACTCCCTAAAATATACAAAATAATTGCAATAATATATATTCATAACCAATTCATAACTCAAATTACTTAACTCAATACACCCTGCAATATAAAATAATAAAATCAAATTAAATAGAACATATGAGAAGAAATCCCCCACAACTAATTTAAAACTCAAATTACTTACCTCAATACTCGGTGCAATATAAAAAAAACTTCTGCAATATACAAAATAATTATACAATTGCAATAAACATGCATAATCAATTCATAATTCATATTATTTACCTCAATACTCTCTGTCATATAAAATAATAAAATCAGATTAAATATGCAATACAAAACCAGGTTAAGAATTTCATAAAATTAAAAACGAATTCATAGTTCAAATTACTTATCTCAATACTCCCTGTAATATATACAAAACGTGAATATTAATTGCTATGAACAAATTAGAAGAAACTCATCCATAATTAATTCAACATTCAAATTACTTACCTCAATACTCTGTGCAATATATAAAAATCCATGCGATATACAAAATAATTACACAATTGCTAAACATTCATAACGAATTCATAACTCAAGTTACTTACCTCAATATTCCCTGCTATATATACAAACGTGAATATTAATTGCTATGAACAAATTAGAAGAAACTCCTCCGCAAATAATTCAAACTCAAATTATAAGAATTTATACATTGTTCATTTTATAATATTTTTCCTAATTTATTATTTTTTTTTATTGGGCAAAGTTAGTTGTTAGAAGATAGTACACCAAGCACCCAAATACTCCACGAAATCACCAATCCACCTCATAACTCCCATAACTTCAATTCGTTCCTAGAGGGAATCGAACCTGGGTCTCCCACTCAAATGAGGAGCCCAGTGGTCAGGTGGGCTAAGCCACCTGGTTATTTTTTTTCCTAATATATGTTTATATATTTATAGGGGTGAAAACGGATCGAATATTTCCCGACCGATCCGGAGCCATATCCGATCGGTATTGAATTCGGTATAAAAAACTAGTATCCGGGCGGATACGGATACAGATAGTTGACTTCGGATTCGGAATACATAATATCCGACCGTATTCGAGTTTTACCATATTTTATCGGATATTATCCGGATTTTTTAATTTTTTTAATTTTTTTTTTATCGGACAAAGTTAGTTGTTAGTAGTTACTACACCAAGCACCCAAATACTCTACGAAATTACCAATCCACCTTATAACTCCAAATTCGTTTCCAAAGGGAATCGAACCTGGGTCTCCCACCAAATGAGGAGTCCAGTGGCATATTTTATTTTATATTAATATATATATAATAATATAATATTAGTACTTAATACTTATGTAATTTTATTAAGAAAATAGTCGAAAACTAAATGTATTTTTCCTATTTGCTTCTTAATTATGAAATCATAAGTTCGAGAATTTCTGCTTGCTCTTCTCCCTTCTTTATTCTAACATCCCAGTTAGCTGCAATAGGCTTAAACCGTGCTTATTCTTAGTTAAATTCTAATTCCAGATTCATAGTTAATGGCTTGTTGAAAAGTGTGGTGTTGTAGTCTCAACTTGAAAGTTCTGTATAATATTATATATGTCTTCTTAGACGTTATGTTGTGCTGGAGTAGTGATGATTACGAAGGATATAACTTTTAGTTTAATATTATTAGCAGTAGATATAATTTTTATAATTTGCATTAGAACTTCTATGAAATATTGTATAGGTTGTTTTTTTATGTGTTTCAATCACATTTTGATGATTTTCATTTGAAATATATTATCCGATTATAGTTATTTGAATCCGTCCGGATTTGTCCGATATCCGTTCCGTATCCGTATATCGAATATTCCGAATTCGTATCTGAATCCGGCTTTTCCCTATCCGACTCCGAATTCAAGAAAAAAATATGATTTAGGATACTGTATAAGCACTATTCGTCCGTATCCGATCCATTTTCACCCCTATATATTTATCAATATGATCTGGTTTGAAAAAATTTGACTTGTAATGTGCAATTGTAGTATTACTAACTATACTAAAATCTGTTGGGACAGACGATTAAGCACCGAGATAATGAGATTAGACAATACTAATTAAGCAATATATAGTTGTATCCCGAACAAACAATAATAATGGATGATTAATAATAGTAAATAAAAATAAAAATAAATCTTCAGGAATAACTCTAAACTAAATTGTCAAAATATGAAACAAACAATCTTTCCAACCGAATTCACATATTCTTTAGCAATTTTACAAACTCTCCTTTACTTACAAATTTTGCAAAGTAAATTGTATATTTGCTCCCACCAATTGTTACTTTCCACAAAAAATATATTGTCCTCTTCAAGAAATAAGGATATTCCTGCATCACCATTCATGTGTAAAAGGAAAATAAAAGATGAAACCTGCAACAAATAACAAAAGCAAAAAAAAAAAAAAAAAAAATCTACAATAAAACAATCCGAAGGTGAGAAGGTGATGGATCGAGAAAAGATCATTAAATACCTAACTTATCTGTAAAAATTAAAAATAAATAAACCTGCAAAAAAGATTAAATAAGAAGGTGACAAAAGCAAAATAAAAAAAATTAATGTGCAAAAAATTAACAAAAGCAAGAAAGGAAAAAAAAATTAATCTGCAATAAAACAACAGACGATAGATCAAGTAAAACATCACTAAATGCATACCTCATCTGTATTAAAAAAGAATTGAGAACCTTTGAACCTGCAAAAACATTTATCTATAAAACTTGTAAACATGCAAAAGATCACTAAATATCTAAAGAAATTGAACCTGCGATATTAAAAACAACAAAGCAACGAAATTGAGAACAACAAAGAAAAAAAAAAGATTATCGAGAACAAATTAAGGAGAAGAATTGGGGTGTATATATATATATAAATAAGTAGATTGGGCGATATTATATATAAATAATTTATAATTTTAAGTATATCTAAATCTATTTGTAAGAGAATTTAAAATTATTCAATTTGATAGATTGGGGCGTGAATATATATATATATATAACTTTATAATTTGTGTCCAAAAGAAAACGTATATCTTTATAATAATTAATTTAATCAGGTAGATTAAAAATTTATTTTAAATAACTTTTAATGAGAGTGCACGATTTTGAAACGAAATAATTTGGTTGAATTGAACTTTGCCCAAATTGATGTGGTTTCGCCACATAAGCTGAATCAGGTTTACCAATATATAGTATTAATTTTATGTATTAAGATTAAGATATTATCTCTCTCTGTTTTATTTTTCTTTAAAAAATTAAATAAAAGTATACTAACCTATATCGCATCGTTCAATTATAATTCTTCAAATCCATGGATCCCCAATTTTAAGAAATTGCATTTTTCAAGGGAGTGACAGATTCATGGTAGTCGTCTTTTTGGAATTAAATTTATTTCACTCTATTAAATATATATATATATATATATATATATATATATATATATATATATATTTGTATATTTTTATTGTTCTTGAAGCAAAATTTGATTCAAACCCATCCTCATTTAACTATTTCTAAGGTGAGTTTATGAAAAGACTTTTGGTGAATTTGATTTTGATGTCATGTAGGAATGAGATCATCTATTCTATAATTGGTGTTTCTTATATTTCATAGTACTGATGGATGAATGACACGTAGAATAATAAAAAATATTCAACGAATAATCATACTCTAAGTCCATATATTAAAATTTCCATAAAATAAAATACCAATAAAATACAAAAAAAAAAGGAACATTGGAACTGAACCTTGTTATGTAAGTGTGTTCTTATTGAATCTAGATTAGGTGTCATTTTATTGGGTAATTTTTTTTTATTATTTTAATTATTAATTTTCAACTTTTAATGGTTTAGTAAGACAAGGGTCATCTAACTTGGAAAAGAACATGTGTCACATAGAAAGTTTTTGAAAAGGTTAATCATTATAGTCTAGTATACATTAATTAATTTCACACGGATAAATAAGCTTCCATACCGCCCCTACCTAATTGCTTACGTTCCATTTTCTATTATAAATATATTATTTTATTTTATTTACATCTCATGCATACACTTTTTAAATGACTAATTAGTTGAACTTCTCTTTTTATGGAAGTGCCATGTTTCTACTCAGTATTTCCAACTTCATTAATTAATACACGCTATACTCATTATTCCTTTTATACAAGCGATTTTTCTTTTTAAAATATGAATAATCTCAAGTCAATACATTGTTTGATATCACTACTAGAATTGTAATCAAGTCAATATATTGTTTGACTGATTTTTTGAACTTGGCTCCAGATCAACCAGATGTAAATTCCAATAAATTAACTCCACTTAATTACTTTTATAATAATATAAAATTTAAACATGTATTACTCCATGTTAAGAAGGATTAAGCTCGCGAATCAATTGAATCGGAATTGTTGAACTCAAATTATGTTAAATTTACTTCAAGTTAAGTTTGAATTCTTCAAATCGATCTTGAATAGTTCATTAGTCGAATCAACTCAATTACACCTAATGGCTAATACCTCTAAGTAACCATTACATAGACATTAATAAAATAAAAATAGATTATGCAAGAAATATACAGGGTAGAATTATCGATTTCTTGTCTTGTTACAAAGAAAATGCATTATGTACTAATAAACTATAATTAAAATTGAATATGATGGAAGCTTAATTTGCATTGACTTGTCAACCTCCATTGCATATCCATCCATTTGTGAACAGTACCCTTAACGTTGAATGATGCCAAACTGTTATATAGACAATTTTATATGTAAAACGGATCGTACTTATTCTTATTTTATATTCCAATCATTTTTAATGAAAAATAGAGTAACTCAAATATTAAGGTAGAACACAGTTTTATATGAGACCGATAATTCACAATTTTCACCTAGCATTATTGATTACGTGAAATACACGGGAAACTCTGGCAGAAAAATAATAATTAGGTTTAACCAAATGAACCTAAATAAAATTAGGTTTTTCCATGTGTTGAAGCAATTCGTTAAACAGCATTTAATTGATTAAGTAAATTATTATAATGATATTCCAGTTGTTGATCAGCAACTCGTATATACATATAATTATTTATGCAGCATTTATTTAGTTCGTTGACCATTAATTGCGTCAACAAAATTTATAAATTTAAATAAATAAACATGAAAACCAACAGGATCAACATTCTCCACTGTATTTTTCCTCACATCATGTCAAGATCGCTCAGACAGTGATTCGAATTTGCACAACTTTGAAAAAAATGTCAAAGCCCAATAACCAAACATAAGACAAGAACTCGTACGAGACACGTCTCATTTAATATATTATATATTATGTGATCATGAATTTATAGTTTCAATTCAACCATATTTCAAAAAATATACTCCAGTGACCCAGTCCCATTTTTATTTAAACATTTGGTAAAAAAATCCCTCACAAATTAACTTAATGAAGCATTTATGTAAATAGCAATAAAATTATATTTTTCATTTTATTTATACCTTTTAAACATTTTAATATTTCACAAATGTTATTATTTTTTTTCACACTAAAATTAATTTTATCTCATTTAATTTACATAAATGTCATTATTTTACCATTTAATTTTAATAAAAAATAATTTTATTTATTATAATACTAATAAATAATTCTTATATATATATTAATATTCGAGCAAATAGAAACGGAACGGAAGAAATATTATATAATTGAAAAATCATTGTCTCCGTCTCATTTTTGAGATCCAGTTTCGAACAAAATTCCTCCCAACCATATAGTTCATTAATTAATATACCAATAAAACATTATCAACAATATAAAAAGTTGTATGGTGTCCTGTCACATAATACAAAAATCCATCACGATCGATCTGAAAACAAACATACTCAATTAAGTTCTTACAAAATGGAGAATTATCAGATTAATCACTTCATAATCAATTAATTAATAAAAACCAATCCTTATGATAAAAATAAAAATGTATGAGTAATAAGATTCAAATATGTAGCCTATAACAAATAAGAACAAGCATCAATTTCTAAAATAGAAAATTCTTGCACGAGAACGGTCGGTCATTTGTGAGACAGGTCGTAAGGCTAAATTTATTACAATCAAATTATCATCCGAAAATAACATAGTTAAACATGTGATGGAGTTAATTAATTTAATTGATTCAATTAATTTTGGCCACTCCCATCTCTCAAAGTTATACTTTATTTCACTAATTAATTACACACGTATATATTATTGCTAGCTATATAAACATATATAGATAAAATACACAATAAAATATGGCCTTAACTTACCCCACCTACCTATATCATCATGCACGTAAAAGTTGCTTAAACACACACGTCATCCCATAATAATTCGATCTTTCAATTCCTTAACTACGAAATTAAACATTTTTTTCGCTTGCAAGACCTACTTATAATGTTGACAAATATTTACTCATTTATGTAAAACCATCTACTATCTTCTTGAATGGATGACACGTTTGGTGTTTCTATTTATGTAAAACCATGCACCTATATATTTCATATGAAATTGGTGTTTCATTTTATATTTTATAATATGGATGGATGACACTTGAAAAAAAAAAAATCAACGAACCACCATACTTTGAGTTCATGTGTTAAAAATTTAGCATAGTAAGATATCAATATTGGAATACGAAAAGTTGAATAAGGTAATTGAACTGCACTTCTTCTTCTCTACGTCCATGATATATTGTACTCATAAAACGTCACAAAATATTGTTTTAAAAAATTACTCTCTTCGTCTCTAAAAAGTTATTTCACTTTCCTTGGGATGTCCCACAAAAGTTTATACACTCAAAATTACTAAATTCCACCCCACAATATTCAAATATTTACACTAAATACTTGAGTATTACTTTTATGGTCCATACCTAATTACCTACACACAATTTTTGGAGTATAAATAAAAGTTTATTACACTACCTGTTAACACCAGGGGTACTCACGATTCCGGAACTGCCGATTCCGATTCCGAACCGGCGGTTCCAAAATGTTTGAAGGTGAAACCACGGTCAAGGCGGTTTCGGTTTTGGATCTGGCGGTTCCCCCCCCCCTTTATTTTTTTAGTTTTTAAAATTTTTGATCTAAAATTTGAAGAATGTACATGTAGATGACAAATTATTGTTATGGAAATTTAAATGGAAGATTACAATAGTTAAAACATAGTACATAATTTTATAATTAAACAATTATAAATACATGATAATTGTCTAATTGATACATCATCAAACATTTCTACATTAGAACAATATTAAAATGCAACAATAGTAAATTAATAAAACTAGTAGAAGGCTAATAGTACACTAAAAACGATTATAGTCATTGGATTGAGTTGAAGGAGATCTAAACCATTGAAATTTATATATATAAAAAAAAAAAGGAAAACCGGCGGTTCGCGGTTCTAGAAATGATGGAACCGGAATCGAACAGTGAGTTTTACGGTTTTGGTTCGGTTCTGGAATCGAAACCGCGGAATCGGTGGTTCCGATTCCGGTTTTTTTTTAGCATGCCTAGTTAACACTCTATTTATTATACATTTTTTCTTAATATGTGTACAAAAAGTTGGGGCAAACTTTCTAGATACTGAGAGAGGGAGTACATATTTTCTTGAATTAATCAAATGGATTAAATTTTTTGTAGTCCTGTAACTTTGCTTCGTTTTGAAATTGGTCCCGTACGCTTTGACTTTTTAATTTTGGTCCTGTAAGTTTTTAAAATTTTTGAAATTGGTCCTGTAAGTTTCTAAAAATTTTGAAATTGGTCATTTTCACCTACTACAATAGGTTACCAAGCAGGTAACCGCTACATATGTAATTATTTTGTTATTCTCTTTAATTTCGAAACGTCACTTGAACTTTTTTAATCATAATAATCTTAGCCAGATTTTTATCGGGTTTAAAAACAATTTGTACATTAAAAGACAAAGTAAATCATGTTAGTTTATTGGGTCTAAAATGACCAAAAAAAAAAACCAAAATACGCAGAAAATTACTATTCATGCCTAAAAAAATACGCAAAAAATCCCGACATAAAATCATTAAGATTAAAAAAGTTTAGGTGGTATTTCAAAAAATAAAAAATAAAAAAATTATATAGATGATATTACCTGATTGGTGATCTGCTATAACAGGTGAAATGACCAATTTCAAAAATTTTAAAAATTTACAGGACCAAAATCAAAAAGTCAAAACATACGGGACCAATTTCAAAACGATGCAAAGTTACATGATTATCCCTTAATTAAATAACCTCATAGCCACATCATAGGTTAAAATTATCAGCCGGTAACACTTAATAGCTAGCATTAAAACATGCAAGAAAAAAGAAGACTCATTTATTTGCCAGAAAGGAAAAAGGTGTCATTACATTACATAGAGAGAGGCTAGCCAGGCAGCCAGCCAGCTCTTAAAAACCATTTCGAACTACTTGTCATAAATGCAAGAATTTATGGCTATTTTGAAAGCTAACCAACCAACTTCCGGTGAGCGCATTTACTTCCCCACCCCCCACTTTTCCAAAATAAATACCACACTCTTTTATTCCTACACACTCATCAAACAATCCCCCTAACAAATTAAAAAAACCAAAAAAAAAATATATAATTTTTTTTTAAAATTGTGACATGGCACGAGAGCAAGATCTCCTATCAACGGAAATCGTTAACCGGGGCGTCGAGTCGTCGGGGCCGGACGCCGGGTCGATGACGTTTTCCGTTAGGGTGAGACGGAGGTTGCCGGAGTTTGTGAACTCCGTTAAGTTGAAGTACGTTAAGTTGGGGTACCATTACTTGATAAATCACGGGGTGTATCTTGTGACAATTCCGGTGTTGGTGGTGGTTTTTGGGGCGGAGGTGGGGACGCTGAGTAGGGAGGAGCTGTGGCGGAGGGTTTGGAATAGCACCGCCGGGTACGATGTCGCCGCCGTGGTGGCGTTCCTGGCGCTCTTTGTTTTCACGCTTGCGGTCTACTTCATGTCGCGTCCCCGGTCTATCTATCTTCTTGATTTCGCTTGCTTTAAACCTAGTGATGATTTGAAGGTATGGTGTCTATTTTATTTTTTGGAATATTATTAATTCGATTCAATTTTTTCAAGAATTTTTTGTTGGCGTTATAAATTGAGTGTGTTGCATGTTAGGTTTTCTTTTTTACCTGAAGTTGAAGTACAACTAATCCTTCTATGTTTTGAATTATTATGGTCCAAAATTTTGAAAAACTTACGTTCACGAAAAGTGAATAAGAGAAAGAATTAATTAAACAATTGATTCGAGTCTACTATTAATTATAATTTTTTTTAATTATTGTTATCTGATACGAGGGATAAGTATAATAGATTATAGATCTTCAGTTTAAAAGTCGATCAGTAAGGCTTTTCATGATATGATGTATCATAGTCTCTATTTTTTATCAATTAGAAAGGACAAAAGAAAGTTGGAATTCATTTAAAAGAATATAAAACTACGATTTCTTGTAGCTTGATTAAAAGTAGTTGGTTTGTCCCAAAACCCATTAGTCTTTCATTTGCTAAACAATCAAACAGATATGGTTTTGGTTCTATTTCATTCTTCAAAGACTTCGATTGTAATTTAAATAAATTAATGATGTAATCTTGAATTATCCATCTTCGACTTGAACCTATAATCTCAATAACCAAGTAGAGATAGTAGTACTCAAACTAATCTGACTTATAATTGTACAAGTCCTTTAAAATGTCTATTTGCAATCTCTAAAAAAATTGTATAGAAACATTTATTTTTAAATTTGTTACTCCTTTTTTTTTTTTTAAAGTAAGTGTTTCTTTCTTTTCAAAAGAGTTCATAAATAGGCACGGAGTATTGCAAAGTTTTATCTGCATTAGGTGCAATGTGAAATTTAAGTTCAAACCTTACCGAGTTATTCACACTTTTGGTCCCACAGGACACACCCCTCACAATTTTGGTCCCAAAGCTTTCATTTTTTGTCCCAAATCAAAAATTTTGACACTTTTGGTCCCAAAGCTGAAATTTTTTACAGTTTTGGTCCAAAAAACTTACAATTTTGTTCCCACAGGACTAACGATTTGGGACTAAAAGTGTCAAAAATTTCGGCTTTGGAACCAAATGTGTCAAAATTTCGATTTTGGGAGCAAAAGTGGAAGGTTTTGGACCAAAATCGTGAGGTGAGTGGTATGTCCTGTGGGACCAAAAGTGTGAATAACTCAAACCTTACCATAAGGTTGGAAGATTTAAGAATGAAATAATTCTACAGATTTATAATGTTTGAGACGATGGAAAAATAGTTAACATACCTCTCTAATTAAATTGATTTTATTGTCAAACATCTAGTAATTTTGGATCAACAAGAAAGAAAAAGTTTTGGCCAAGTTAATCAAAAATTCATCAGCTCAAAACTATGAATTGATATTTGATGATCAATCTCCAAAATCCCAAGCCAATTAACTGTACAATTTCAATAACGCAGGTAACAAACGAGCAGTTCATCGATCTCGCACAAAAATCCGGCAAATTCACCCAAGACAGCATCGATTTCCAGAAGCGAATCCTCGAATCCTCCGGCATCGGCGACGAAACCTACATCCCCAAATCGATCGGCTCGCCGGAAAACAACGCCACCATGAAAGAGGGCCGGGCCGAGGCCTCCACCGTAATCTTCGGCGCTCTAGACGAGCTCTTCGAGAAATCACGGATCCGGCCAAAAGACGTCGGAATCCTGGTCGTCAACTGCAGCCTCTTCAATCCGACGCCGTCGCTCTCGGCGATGATAATCAACCACTACAAGATGAGGGGAAACATTCTGAGCTTCAATTTGGGGGGAATGGGGTGCAGCGCGGGGATAATTGCGATCGATTTGGCACGCGATATGCTGCAGGCGAACCCTAATAATTTTGCGGTGGTGGTGAGTACGGAGATGGTGGGGTACAATTGGTACCCGGGGAATGATAGATCGATGCTTATCCCCAATTGTTACTTTAGGATGGGCTGCTCCGCCGTCGTGCTGTCCAATTGCCACCGTGACTACCGCCGCGCTAAGTACAAGCTTGAGCATATTGTGAGGACGCATAAAGGGGCCGATGATCGGAGCTTTAGGTATGCGTTAAATCTTTTACTTTTTTCTGTTTTTCAAAATTTCGAATTAACATATTTTAATGCATTACTAATAGAGGGGTATTTGAGTCAAAGCATTAGCTTAGGCTTCAATCTTGATTACAATACTCAATTAAGTAGATGATTACACTAACACTAATCTCAACTACATGAAAATAAAATTGCAAGTCAAATGGATCATGAGCTACTTGAAAAATTGAAATTGACTCTAGAAAAACTTGAATTTGACCTAAGATAATCAATTTTTTTTACCTGATACGACCTTGTCATAATATTATACAAGAACAAAAACTTGCATGAACCATATAAATTGTGCAAATTTTCAAATTATACTAATGATTTTAAACATGCGTATTAGTTTCTTTGTATTAGTTGTTATTTTCATTGAAAATATTAATTGCGTACAATTGCATCGTACAATCGATGTACAAAAGTTATTTTTATACAAGTAATCAAGTCAAGTCAGAGTGTAACAAGTTTATAAACTAGTCAAACTCAAAGATCTCAATTTCAAAGTGAACTCGACTTGATTTGATTACATCCTCAATCGATACGAAACCATGTGAACAAGAGCTTAGATTGATGTTGCTAATTGTTGACAAAACAGGAGCATCTATCAAGAAGAAGACAGCCAGAAATTGAAGGGTCTAAAAATCAGCAAAGACTTAGTTGAAATAGGAGGAGATGCCCTCAAGACCAACATCACCACACTAGGCCCCCTAGTCCTGCCCTTATCTGAGCAGCTCCTCTTCTTCTCCACCCTACTATGGAAGCTCCTCTCCGGAAAATCACAGCCCACGAAGCCTTACATCCCCGATTACAAGCTAGCGTTCGAGCACTTCTGCGTCCACGCCGCCAGCAAGACTGTGCTTGACGAGCTGCAGAGGAACTTGAAGCTCAGCGACAAGAATCTGGAGGCATCCCGTGCTGCACTGCACAGGTTTGGCAACACGTCGAGCAGCAGCATTTGGTACGAGCTGGCGTATTTGGAAGCTAAGGAGAAAGTGAAGAGAGGCGATCGTGTGTGGCAGCTGTCGTTTGGGTCGGGTTTTAAGTGTAACAGCGTGGTTTGGAAGTCGTTGCGTAGGGTCAGGTCGAGGTCTGGGAACCCGTGGGTCGACTGCATTGATAGGTATCCTATTCAGGAGGAGATTTAGGCCTGCTAATTCTGGAATGGTGGGTTAGCATTGGTTTAACATGGGAAAACACTAGTCTGCATTTTTATTGCAATTTGTTCTGTTGTATTCTATTTTCGCATTGTCTGCAATGTTACACGATCGCTATAGACAATGATGACACGAATTGTGAAAGTTGTATCTTGTTCTGTTTGTTCTAGATATGCATTTCTATATGATCTGAAATATCTTGTTCATAACTATCTTAATTTTTTTGCAAATTTGTGGTTGAAGATACTCGGAAACAATCTCTTCAATTGACATACACAAAAGCACAGAAAAAAATGATAATGTGAAATCAAATATGAAGATAAGATTAGTTTTAAATTTGAGCCTAGAAAGGGACCTTATTGTAGTCAAAATTTTCGGCAATTCATAACCATAAGAGTCCGACTGGATAATCAACATCTGGTAGGAAAAAAAATACAGTGTTAGATATTTCCAATTTTCTCTTATCTATCAGAACTCCAATTCAGCCTTACAAACTTCATTGTTTTCGCAACAAAATACTCAACAAATTTTCCGAGAGAGACGAACCAAATCTAAAATTTCACATTTATAAAGAAGACAAAGTACAGAACAAGATACTTGATTACCTTCTATATAGAAGACATAAGCAGAAAGAAACGTACAGAACAAGATTTCTGACTACCTTTTACATAGAAGATGAAATATGTGCTACTATAAATGATGAATAACATACTAGGAAATGGAAAATACAGATTATAACTTCAACCAAATAAAAATTGAGAGAGGAATGAAATAATTTCCTCTTCAACATATTTTATTGGCCGTTACAGAGAGGCGAGTCTTACTTGCAAGATAAAGAAAACTAAAAAATAACGACCCAGGTGCTCGTAGGGATGGGCACGAAAAGGGGAAGGCGACCAACGATTTGATTATTATGAGAAAAAACGAACAATCAACCTTTCTCAGGCTAGCCAGTCCCCATCCATTCCTTCAATTTCTTCAATGTCCATGCTGCAAAATTTCAAAACAGATTCAAAAAAAGACAACATAAGAACAAAATCTTCAGTGATTGGTATATGCAGTACATGGTGATTGTTTGAAGTGAAGAAGGGCAAATATACCCATATTTATAACAAAAAAAGGATATATACCCATTCTAAAATGCAAACTGAGTGTTTAGAAATTGAAAATGCATGTATATCTGTAAATTTAATGACGTATATTGGATTAAACCTCTGCCTAATTTGACATATATCCGAACCTTCTAAGGGATTTAAATTGACAATTATCCTGATAAATGAGTCAAGATTGAAACAATTCCATCTATATTTTAAGTGCAAGAATACATATTTCATCATCATACTAATGGAAGAACAAAATGAACACGCAAAATCATGCAATTCCACATAATTATCCATAACTCTTACCATGGTAAAGCAGGATCTTCCTCTCTGATCCTGGGGCCCGTTTTCCGTTGCCTTCAAGAACATGAACCACCAAGCTGAATTCACCAGATTCAAGGAATCATTCCATTCCATCTCGTACTGCTCCCCAATTGACCTGATCTCAGCAATCTCCTTGTCATCCATCACAGGATGCAGCCCAGAATCTCCGAAATCTGCCACGTCAGCTGCCATAGAAGTCGGCAACCCCATGCAAGGGATTTCCTCCGCGGTGGCAGACAGAGGCGACGAAGAGGTTGATGCGGATGAGGATGAGTAAATTGAACAAGGGTTGGTGCTGCAATTGAAAGTCGAGTCCAGGTTGTTGAAATCTTGAAGATTTAGGTTGAGGCCTAATGTTTGGCTTGGGAGGGTAAAATTGAGATTTTCTTGGACCATCGGTGGTGCAATTGGAGAAATTGGCCAAGAATAAGGAGAAAGAAATCCAGGTGAATAAGAGTAGTTATCCAGGAGGATGTTATTAGGAATTGGAGAATTTGAAGCATAAATTCTTGGATTCCTCCTGGATTTCAATTTGGCTTCTCGCTCTAAAGAAAGTTGATGAGATAAGGCGTCGAATGGCTGAGTTTCCGCCCTTGATTCCGTTTCCTGTTGCTGTTGCTTTTCAGTGGCTTGTTTCATGGATGCCCTGTGAAACTTTAGAGCTGTGAAGATTTCTCTCCGAGCTTCAGCCATATTAAGCAGCCTTTCTTGGTAAGGCCTGCTGGTATGGAGCCTTCTTCTAACTTGCTTCTTGTGCTGCTGAGCTGGCTGCTGGGATTTTTCTTCTTTCTGATCAGAAAATCCATCAAAACTACTTCTTCCACATAAGCTTTGGCTGCTTGAATTGCCATCTCCATCGAAGCCTTCCTGCTCTTTGGAATTCGGAGAATCTTTGGTTCTTGAAGAAGAAAGCTGTTTAACAAGACTACGAATGTAAGCACCGGACAAATGGGGTTCTTTCAGCTTTTCGATATCTAGTGCACCATTTTTCGACTTTGATGATGAAGAAGAAGTGTTTCCTCTCATCTTTCTTTAACTAAAGTTTTTTTCTTTTCAGTTTGAGTAAGTTAGAAGAAAGATTGATAAAATGGAATAAGGAAAGAGGGTTCTCACTTTTCTGGGGGCCAAAGTACAAAATGCAGAGATCACAAGTCCGGATGGAGGGGTGCTCGTGGGTGTTATAAATAGCTGGCAACACGTCTAGGGCTTTTAATTCTTTTGGAATTTCCCTATTTTGGCAAACAACTAGGTTGTTACTAGTTACCACTTTTATTTATTTTTATCTGAGGCACAAAACTAATGATCTAGCCGTCTTGTTGCAGGATGTCATCTTTGATTAATGGTTACTACATTCTTGACCACCAAATAATTCTCAATCCAAGTAAATTTAATTTGCTGAATTATTGTTCCTTGAAAATCACTAAGTAAAGAATTATTAATCCAGTAGCAAATAAGAATGAGATGGAGCAACCCCAAATGGTTGGCCAAGTGGTGTAGGCTTGGGACTTAGAAGTATGCTCCTCTCTAGGTCTCAGGTTCGAAACCCCTTAGGTGCGAACAACTCTTGAGATGGGTCAGTCCATACAAAGCTCAGCTCTGGCTTGAAGTAGGGCCCCCGCTAGTGGACGGTGGGTTCTGGTCCCCCGGATTAGTCGGTCTTCGGGCCGGATATCGGGTTATCAAAAGAATGAGACGGAAACCCCTTAGGTGCGAACAACTCTTGAGATGGGTCAGTCCATACAGAGCTCAGCTCTGGCTTGAAGTGGGCCCCCGCTAGTGGAAGGTGGGTTCTGGTCCCCCGGATTAGTCGGTCTTCGGGCCGGATATCGGGTTATCAAAAGAATGAGACGGAGCATAATTTGGGCATTGACACTTTAACACTTTGGAAGGAGTGGGTGTTGATTTGTGCTAAGTTATATCCCGTCTCATACGAGTTTTTGTCGATAAGAATTCAAGAACTATAACATTGTAGTTAAAAGTAAAATATAACCTCCCGCCCAAAGAACCACACATTTAAGTCAAGAACCATAGGAACAAAGATGATGATGGATCACTTCGTTTACACAAGATTATATTTTACAAGAACCTGAAATTCAATTTCCACATTTCCCCATATAAGGATTACCAGAACAATTGAAACACACGGGCTCTTAAGAGAATTATCTCATATTCTTAAGAAAACAAGTAAATTTTAACATATATCATAAAACAACTGCTCTAACAACTCTTTTATGATCCAATTTAAAGGGAATATTTTGTTAAATTCGTTTAGAGGAAATAATCCATCTTTGACTGGCAATAAGGAGTAAAATTCTTAACAAAAAGTATTAGTTTTCTCCTCGTTTCCGTTGTATTTCTAGTATTTGTCATATGAGATTAGACCAGGCTCTGGAAATGTCAGCATAAGGGCCACAGAAACTGACAGGAGGGAAAATAAATGGCAGGAGAAAAGAAAAACAATTTTTAATAATATTGTAAGCAAGTGTAACAATAAGCAATTGGATTCTCCAACAATCAGTATTTCCAATTTTAAAATTGCTCAACATGATTAGATGAGTTGATGAATCAAAGAACTTGGACCTTTTATAAAGCCATTAAAAATACAAAGATTGAAGAGGACAAGAAAAGCTCCATACCTCCCCTCATTGTTTCAGTTTTCCTTTCAATTCATGCCCCTTTTTTACCAAACACCTTCTTTTTGGCTTGTTGGTTAATGATATTTTACAAATGGCTCTGTGTCAGCACCTGTAGAAGTATCATTGTTAGTATATAATTATTTCACAGTGATTTATATGCTGCAAAATATAGTGAATTCACCAAAAGTTAAGTAATTTACAACAATGTGATAACTTTGAAATGAATCATACAATCAGGAGCAACAAATTTCAAGACAATTTCTTGTAGTTGACAGTTGTAAATACTAAGAAACATATTTTTCTTGTCCAAGTAATCTTGAGTTTGCTTATGAGTTACTAAGAACCTGAGCCCTTGTTGGATACAATCACACAGTTGTAAATCAATTGCAATATCAAGGCGCAATACCAATCAACTGTATTTCTGCAGCATTCCAAAGCAGCAAGTGCATTTTCAATGATCCAATTTTACCACAAAATATGTTAACAAGTCTTCCTATTTAGAATAGGCCTTGTGTGAGGTTATCTCACGGTGACACGCAACATGATTTGGAAATAATGGGATGGGTGTTAATTTATGAACGATCTTACTGTGAGATCGTTTCACACAAATTTTTATCTACTATCTTATAATTGAATAATGAGGGAAAACTTTTAGAGAGGAATTAAGGGAATGAGAAAGACAATTTCTTCTTTTTTTTTTTTTATCGGGCAAATGGTGACTCGAACCCATGACCTCAACGTATAGATAGTGGTGCTCTAACCGTTTGAGCTATTTCACTTTGTCAATGGGAAAGACAATGAGAACGGCAATGAAAACGAATACATGTTAATTGTGATGGTTAATAAGAATCAATATTGATCAATCCACTTTCATCTTATTCCGTAACTCTTAGTACAATGTAAGTAATGATGCTCAAAATAAGTTAACTATTATCCCATTTTTTATTTACTACTATCACATCTCTTGTAATCATCTTTCCTCGATCATTCCACGATTCCTCGATCAACGACCACTTTTTGTGACAATGTATTCTAAAATTAGAACAACGCACCAATGATGTAATCTATCATCCTTATCATAAATCACTACAATTCCATTTACTAAAATAATAATAATAAGAATAACAATAATAATAATGAAGACGAAGGAAGTATAAGAAAAGGAACAGGCCTGAATGATGATGCGTCACTCAGCCTCTGGATAACATCCAAAATCCGCTGTTACCCTCCTTTTTCCATTTCCATTTCCATTTCCCCTGATTCAAAAATTCAAAAAAAAAAAAAAAAAGGAAAAGGAAAAGAAATCCTGCTGCAGCTTCCACCAATACCCTTCGGCCGCAGTTGGTTTGGACGAATCGCATTCTTCCACAAAATTTTCTCCATAACTATTTACATATCCAGACAATAAATATTCATGTGCATAGCCCCCTTTTTTTCCATTGGATTCCTTTCAAACCCCAAATTGCCTGTTTCCCAATTATTATAACTGTATCGATGATATGAATCAAGTTGCCAAATGAAGGCGAATTAAGAAAGCAGGAATTGAGAATTGAATTCGAATCAACTGGATTTTTCAGAGAAATAATGGGGCTAGTGTTTACTCAGTATTATGAAACCCAACTTTACTGCGATCAAATAGCTGGATAAGATCATATTCAGATAATAAGGTTTTAAAAAAATTGATAATAAGCCAATATTACTTTATTATATAATTAAAAAAAAACTACACATATTATTTTCTCCATCTTTCTTTCTAGAAAATGTATTAGAGACTATAATATTCATATTTATATAAAATCCTCAAACATTTATTTCTCAATATTTTCTCTCCTTAACACTATCCAAACTCTTGTAAACTAAATTTTTTATTTTCTCATAATTTTATAATTTTCTTATTTCTAATTACATTGATCTTATCTTAACTCTTAACTTCCCAGAATTTCTAGAGTTGATATGTTGTGAAACTTGTTCACCATGGAATTGATTTTTTTTTATAAGCATACTTTTTAGTAATATAAGTCACAGTGTTTAGTAATATAAGTCACACTCTTCAGTTATCACTACGACACTCTCTGCTATGATATAAGTCTTACCCTTCACTTTTATACCCTTTATAGAAAAAAGTCACACCCTTTATAATAAAAAGTCACACTCTTTAGTAATATAAGTCACACTCCTTAATCAGTTTCACCGTGAAACTTGTTCACCCTATAATTTGCCAAATTTCTATCTTTCTCATTATTTTGAATTTTAAATTAATTTTCTAAATTCAATGTTATTTAACCACTCTAAAAATTCAGTATCAATTTTTGTATGTAATTCTTTTATTATCACAAAATATTATTATAATTAAAATGAATAATTTAATTAAACTAATAATATTTAAAAAAGATTCTGCATGACACGCGGAACATGTACTAGTATAATCTCGCATGATATCATCTGTTTTAAAAATGATGTTCCACCATTTATTTCATAGTCTAGATTAATGACATGTGTAATGAACAAAAATATTCAACGGACCACCATAATCTTGGGTCCATGTGTTAAAAATCCAGAAGGTAGAATACTTCTGAAACACGAAAAAGTGGCACAGAGAAATTGAACTGGTATAATCTAAACGAATATCCCTAACCCCCACTAAATGTAGACGGTTTTTTTTTCTTCTAAGTAATTTTTTAACTAGGGAAGTACAATATAAACTCTATAAATTAATACACTTGGACCAAAAAAATATTAATATTAGAGAGGTATTAATTAATCGATAAATTAATAATTTATTAATTTAAAAAGGTATTCTATATTCATTTAATTTAAATTAGTTACATTAAAATTCATGAATTTAAATTCAATTATATAGAAATATTAGTGAGTATTAAATGTTAGGAACTTGAATCATCTTATTTAATGTCAATCATCTATTGGATTATCCGGGTGAAAATGAAGGATATTCACATATTCAAAGCTTAGGAGAAATTGTTGATACTATTATTGAAAATCCAATTGAGGATGAAGCTCAAGATAATATGGTACCATTAGAGCCGGTTAGGCGAAAAGAAGCAATAACAGCGGCGAAAATCCTTCATAATTTCTTTCTGCATTCATCGAACGTCACACCAGAGCTTTTAAGTGTCGTGAGAAAAGTGAGAGATGAGATTCATTTTGATTTGAATTTCAATAGAAAATAATCAACACTAAAGTCATATTTTACTAAGTTGTCATAATTATCTTTGTAATTTTATGAGATTATTAATATATGAGGTTGATGGGACCCTTGTATTATATAGGGGTCTTAAAAAAATTATTATTTTATTAATTTACGCTTGGGACCCAAGTTGGGACCGGAAAAAAATATTATTTTAAAAATGTTATTAATTTATTGAATATTAATTTATAGAGGTTATACTGTATAATATTTTTTAAACATCCTTACTTATTGTACATTAAAATTTATCATGTTTATCATTTACATGGGCATATAAAAAAATCGTAGGTCATATCCAATTCTCCATCCATGATCCATCCAGTCACTTTTTTAAATTTTGATAAAAAAAACACATTGGATATATAGTAAAAATTACTGCAATTACGTTATAAACACATGTCTTTGTGCATGTAAGTGAACGTATATTTCAAATTTTATTAGTTGCTTAGCTAGACCAGTCTCCCACGGACCCCTATACTAATAACTCATTTAACTTCCAAGTCTTTGATAGAATTCTAAATGATTGCTTTTTTTCTAATTATAAAAGATGAAGCGTTAGAAAATGAAGACAAAAACTTGTATGGATCAAACTTATATTATAAACCTTATTTTTAATTTATAGGTTTTTTATTTTATTCAGGTATGATACGATCAAGTGTAGTGAATTAGAAAATTGTGTTAAAATAAGTAAAATAGATCAAATAATTCAAGTTCATAGTATAGACTTAGTTCATGGGAGATCAATTCGAAAATGAAATAGAATGTGAAATGATTTGAAATTTAAACTGTCTAGTTGAATATTCGTGTAGCTTGTTCAGATTTAAAATTTGGAACAAAAAGAAAAAGGCAAAATCATGACGTAAAAATTCAACAGAGAATGCTACAGCTATCAAGTGCATTAATTTATCCATTCAATAAAATTATAGGGTTAATTGAAGACAGAGAAATAATTAAAATAATATAAATTAAAAAAATTCATGCAAATAATTTTAAATAATATAAAAAATTAAAAAAAAATATTTGAAGACGGAGAAATATTGAAAACGGCATCATCTATTTCTCCCTTAGTAAATTTCAGAATGAATATATTGTCCAATGTGTAAATAAAGATTTTCCCGAATTCAACTGCTTTTTTTTTTCATCTCTCTCAAAATATAAATTGATGTACAAAAAATTAAAATTGAATGGTTATTAAGATAAAGTGGGTAAGTAAAGAGGGTGGTCCTTAATTTAGTTGGGTGTTACATAAATAAGTTTAGGGATGAGACAATTAAAGCAAATGTGTGGTCCAAAATATTCAGATAGCTTACTTAATCTAAACTCTATGTTGCTCCAATTTTTCCAGTCAGTTATTTTTCTTTTTGTGCATATATGCCAAGTGGATATACAGCTTCCAAAACTGCTTCAAGTGTCAACTATCATACTTTGGACCGTCCGATATAGATCCTATACTTGATCATCATCACATTATATGAGATGTTATTATATTTTCAAGGTTGGCTTGATTGGGGCAATTGAGAGGTTATTTTCATTAATATTATTTGACATATTTGATATGTCGGTAACGGATATTGAAGTAAATTATTATTTATCCTATTTTTATTCAGCGCGGTTTCCTGTTTCACAAGTCTGTTTCATCTGGTGTTTCATGTCTTGGATTTGCGTCACATCTCTATGGGCCGGGTGAACCATCTACACCCTAAACACTAAATGATAAACCCTAAACCATGACCTATTCGGGCCGGATGAACCATGGACCACTCGAGCCGGGTGACGGAACGGAGTGAGCCGGAATGGACACATGGCGCAAATTCGAGGCATGAAACACCAGATGAAACACACATGTGAAATAGGGAATCCGAGCCGATTTTTATTGTTCAATTTCACCTCTATGTTTACTTAATTAACTCTCTTCAAATGATACTATTGATTTTCGAATAAGGCAATAAACATTACAATCAATAATTCATAATAATTAATCTTTCAATGATACTTATTATTATCATCATACTCAAGTCATATCAAACGGACACTTATATTATATCACGTACATTCCATCTACATAAGTATAAAACAAGCCATAAATATATAAATATTGCATTTAATGAAATCAAATTTAAAAAAGAAATAGCTCCCTCAACTTTTATTATGCCAAGAAGTTTTGTACATAGCAGGTGCCTCATACAACTTAAATATATTTCTATACTGATACAATATCAAATGTTTTCATCGAATAGTTTTTCGTTAAACTGTTATATTGCAATTGGTAAATTGATATTTTTAATAAAAATAATTAATGTTGTTTAAAAATGCACTTGAATTGCACGATGCCTATTATAAAAGAGAATTACTCTTACTTTGTCACTCTAACTTTTATTTCTTTAAAAAAAATCTTGCATGAGACGATCTCATATATTAAGCGGATTTTATCTTCTACTTAATATATGACCCGTGAATTTATGAAGCTCCATGTCTTTATCATTCATAAATTAAAGATACAAGTATGACTCAAATAATAAAGAGGAAATCTTATATAGAATATCTCATACATTAGACGAATCTCATCTACCAGAGTTTGTGGAGCTCCATCTCCATCACGTTTAATGTAATTGAGTATAACTCAAATGCTAAAGACATAAAGTTCAGTAAACCCGAGTTTATGTGAAATTATTTTTTTATAAATATATATTATTATGTATATAAAGTGTTACTATTTAATATTGAACATTGTTTAAATATTAAATATTAAATACAATATAGGTTTGGCCGAATGGATAGAGGTACTTCTCTTATTTCCAAACACCCCCTTGTAACATAAAGTAAACTTATTTTTAATCAGTTCACACATATTTCATGACATGCATGCGTGTCTATACGGGATATTGGTGAGCAAATAAAACCATGAATTATAATTTATTATATACATATATTTTTAAAGACAGAATATATATTACATTTAATTCTTTCTACTATCAACATATGACATATATTTTCGTCTTGCCATTAATCGAAACCACAACCATACCGTAATGATAACACCACCATTATCAGGAGGATCATCACAAAAGGAAAGAAATCTTCCTCTCCATGTCTTAAATTTAAGATCTCGGAGTCTTTATTGTAACTCGATTCAAGTGTGGTTAGATGAAGCATGATTGACAATTTCATGGATGGAAACTTATTAATTTGCGAGTATTTTTTTAATTGTAAGTTCTTGAAGTTAATTACTTAATTAATTTTCAAATATTATTAGTTTTAACGGAAATTTGGGATATTCATTTCTTAGTATCGATATTGCTTAAGATTAATGATTAATTTCAGCTCTCATCATTCTTAAATTTATTCCTCTATATTATCTATGATAAGTGACCAAAAAAAATAAAAAAGATAACTTCATTATACTATTGTTTATTAAATAAAAACTTTCTATACATTACATGAGACGATGTCATCAACCTTAAATTTTTTTGGGTGGGCCTACTCTAAAGTATGAGTTCCAATTTAATTTGGAAAAAATCATTAATCGAGAGTTAATGAATAAGTAGCAGTAGATGTACGTAATGGGTTTGCATGAAATTGGTTGGACCCAAGCCATCTGCAAATATCAAAGTGGAGTCCAATGGGAGAAGAGACTCCACGTGCTCTACAAACTAAGGGACAATAAATTACTTCATAGTCCATCACTCTGCAATTTCTTCAAACTTTGATTAATTTTATATTTTTAAAAGGACTTTGATTTATATTTCTTACTTTGGGCACCTAGTATTTAAATTTCGGTAAATATGAGAAATAAATGTGGATTTGTGTTTCCCAAAAATATTTGAATTAGGATTTTATAACTGGTTCAAAATTATGTTTGAGGGAATAACCAATGAGTTGAGATCTAATAAAAAAAAACGATTCTTTCTTTTTTTTCCTGAAAAAATCGAGTGATGAAGGGCTAAATTATGGACCTCGTCCCTATTACAAAAAGATGATACGTATAAAAATCACATTTTAAGATGGTTTGAAAATTCACTTGAATTACGATTTTTATAGGGTAATTCTTGATTGGGCAGAAAATACTAATTTATAATTCACTTAAATTACAATGTTAATGGTACCAATAATTTATATAAGAGTTTTCTAAAAGTATATTATTTATTATTTTATTATTTTATCGAAATTGATATATTCTTCACAAGCCCAAGTCAAGACATGAAAATTATTATTTTAGAGAACTATTTATTTTCCGAGTATTATTTTAAAGAGTTTCTACTGTATATAATTTTGTATCTCTTTTTAGACTTCCTTTGAGTATTTAAGGGATGTTTTGAAATTTTATAGGTTGTCAACTGATTCTTGAGGGCAAAATCATTTTTCTATGAAGCAACCTTCCAGAAGTAAAATTTAAAAAATGTGTGAGACAATTTTTTATTTTTTAAATTAAGTGTTTTTGGATTTGCAAACGCCCTCTTAGCATTTTTACATAACCTCCAGCTAGCTTTCCAATTGTTGCTCTCTTTCTTTTACGGCTGTTCACGGTACAGATCAAAATGAATATTTAAAATTATCCGTGTCCGTATCAAAGTTCGGGTGTTTTAAAATTAGAATGTCCGTGTTCGTACCAAAATTTCGGTTCGGAACGATACAGATTTTTAATTTTTCGCTACGGTTCGGAACGGATTTTCGGTTATAACGGAATCGGATCGGAATGGATCGGATCATACCAAATAAACGGTTTTTTTTAACCTTTTTCTCATTTTTTTCTATCACCCCTCGTTTTCTTTTTATCGCAATTTTCTTAAGAATATTGGTGCAATTTACACAAAATGCACATGAATTCAATACTTCTTCAACCATATTCATGCATCTACCCTTCAAACTCAAATTTATTATATGATAGGATAATTTAATTAAAAATAATAAAATAACCTAAGACACCATTCATGGTGTATTGAATTATAACATAGGCTAATAAAATACACATTTAAAAAACTATTGTGAAATTTTCGTCGATCCAACGAGAGGTACAAACTACAAAGCAATGAGTTGGTGCGAGAGAGTAAGAATGTGTAATTGCAAATTAAGAATTTTATAGAATTCTCGATAATTTTTTTTTTTTAATTGAGCAGCTGAAAAAGATTTTCAAGTCAAAGGCCATTTAGACAATTTTTTATCCCAATAAGGCTACCACGACTAATTTCCCTTAAATTAGGTATTCTAATATCTCGCCAAAATATTCATATGATATGTTCAATATTAAATTAGATGGATATCAATAATTTATAATACAATTTAATGAATACAAAATAAATTAATACTTAAATTTATTACATATTTAAAATGGTTATTCGTTTCAATTCGGTCTGGTATGGTTCGGTGTGGTTTCATTCGGTTTTTCGGTACGGTTAATTCAGTAATATCCATAAAAAAAAATCGATACGGTTTAGTTCGGAAAAAGTCAAAAAGTAAACGGTTATTTTCAATTCAGCTCTTTTTCGATTCAGATTTTGATTTGGGTTCGGTAATCTCCTAACTCCGTGAACAACCCTACTTTCTTCATATGAGTCAACTTGTTTAGTAAGTTTTAGAGAGAATCATATACATTTACTTCAGTTTAGATATAGAATCAGATGGTAGGTTGGTGCCCAACACCTACACAAAATAATTGTACATTATTTATGTAGGTGTTGGACTTCATAAAAAGTCCATTATCGAGTTTCATAATATTACTTATAGTTACGTTGTCGATTATTTTTGTAATGATATGTTACGTCTAATTTAACTTGTTTAATTTTCATACACGTGGTACAATTTGTATTGTTTTCATAATAATTTCACTTGATTTGCAATGCTCATTCACCCTTATTTGGAATTGGGTCATTTTGATTTATATGATATGATGAATTAATTGGTTAAAATTTGTAGTGTTCATTCATCCTTTGATTGTATGGACTTGAAATTTTAACTCAATAAAAGTACACTTTGTGGTTAAAAAAATATATACTTTATAAATTGTAATAAACTAGAAATCAAATACTACTACTTTTTTCTCTAAAAAAATAAAATAACAAATACTACTACTTTTATTTTAACTGTTTATAATTACATAAACAACAAAAATAAATGTGTGTGAAAAAGATATATAGTAAATGTGTAAATGAGAAGGTAGCGTAATGGGGAGACATTGAATGCTAGGGAGGCTTTGTACAGCGTTGGTAGGCAAATGACAGAAAATGTAAGGTCACATTCCGTTATTAGTGGGGGGTACCCTTTAGTTTTTGGGGACCATTTTATTTCATTTTTTCATTACCCCACCCTACATGACATACTATTCACACGGTCGCACCGCCCTTCCAAACCCCTTCCTATGGGTTGGCTGCAGCTGCAACAACATTTTCTAGATGCTACTCCCTCCATCCCGCAGTCAATTGAACATTTCACTTTTTGGCTCGTGTTTTATTGAACGAGTTATTTATAGTATATAAAATGATAAAGTGAATTTTAAGGTATTGTAGGATAGATGAGGGATAGTCAAATAGTGAATGTTCAAATGACTGTGGGACAAGGGGAGTACTAGTAATCAAAATTTAACCTTTTTTTTTTTGCATCACATATTCTATTAACATAATTCGCAAATAATTTTATACATCAAATGTATCGTGCAATTCAAGTGTATTTTATTCTCTTTATACGGCTTACTAAGTTTTTTTTTTTGTTTTTTTGTTTTTTTGTTTTGTTTTTTTTTTTTTTTTATCGGACAAAGTTAGTTGTTAGTATTAGTACACCAAGCATTCAAATACTCCACGAAATCACCAATCCACCTTATAACTCTTATAATTCCAAATTCATTCTCAAAGGGAATCGAACTTGAGTCTCCTACTCAAATGAGGAGTCCAATGGTCAAGTGGGTTAAATCACCTGGTTACGGCTTACTAATTAAGTATATATTCAAAAACCTATTAAAACATGTCAAATATAATTAAAATACTTAAGAAATTTTCAAAAAAAAAACATTAAAATTTCTAAAACGGAATCCCGCTTGAGATAGTCTCAAATTTTCATCCTTTTACTTTGATTATATTTTACTTTTAGAACATGGTTGGGCTGGAGCCCCATAAGCTTATGGGATATGTAATATAAGCAAAATAAGATTATCTCATATATGAGACGGTCTCATATAAATTTTTATCAATTCGAGTGGGTTATCTATGAATTAGAGTTCACGTGATCAACTCTTTTCTTTTTTGATATCATTATTATGCATACGAAATTTCACTGTTATTTATACAAAGTGTCATTATTTAAAAATACAGTAAAACCTCTATAAATCAATACTCTATAAATTAATAAACTCTTTAAAATAATAAACTCTTCCGGTCCCGACTTGGGCCTTTGTAAAAAATCATCAAATTCGATAAGATAATAAGATAATAATTTTTCAAAAAATCCCTTTATAAATATTAGGTCCCATTAAAACTCTAAATTAATAATTCATAAATATTACAATTATAAATATTATGGTAATTTGCTAAAATATGAATCTATTGTTACTTGATTTTTCTTAAAATTTAAATTTAATTGAATTTCATCCCTAACTTTTTTAATTGCAATCAAGAGTTCTGGTATCGACTTCTCTAGCTGCAACAAAAAATTGTGAAGAGTTGTTGTCTCGGATATCGCCGATTTGTGTCGCTTAATATCCCCACCCTTCTCTAAGTTGGCTGAAAGGTACTCTGATGATTTTTGATAGTGTTTGATATTGTACCTTGACTAACTTTCAAATGATATTTTTCATCAACCCACTCTTGTAAATCTTTTTGAGTGCATGTGGGATGATCTCTCTTATACTCACATAATGCTTTACGCATTCGATCATTCATGGATGATTTTGCGATGCCTTTTAGATGAGAAGACATTGTTGGGTGTTATGAATTATTTTATTTCCATATTGAGATTTATATAGTATATTTTTCATTCATCATGCATGAATATATTTAATTGGCTATAATAGTTATTTAAGTGCAACGAATTAATGTAAACATGTATATTTAAGTAATTCCAATGAATTGATACATGTGTCCATTAATATAATAGTTAATTGTATACAATGAATTGATATTATACATGAATATATTTAATTAGTTACAAAGAATTAGTTGATGCATGAATATAATCAATGAAACATATATGAATTCATTTATTCTCAATACATATGTACTAAATTTGCTGAATTTAAAAAGTCTCTCTTTTAATTAATAAAATATTAATTTATCGATATATTAATATCTCTCTAAATTAATAAAATTTAATGGTCTCAAGGTTATTAATTTATAGAGGTTTTACTGTACTTGATATTTTAATTTTTTTTTTAAATATTGACACTTCACATACACAATAGTAATAATATCAATGTATATACACAACATTAACACTTTATATACATAATTACAATAATATTTTTTTAAAAATTATATGAACTCGTGTTCAAAGAGTTATTTTCCATGGCAAAAATCTTTAGGTGCCTTTGATAGTTTGGTACCTATTACTGTGGATCAAAATTTTGATTTAAGTACTTGATTTTAGATTACTTTCAGATTTTAAGTATAGTTTTAAATAAGCCCGCCGGTTAGACTTTTAAAACTTTTCATAAAGCTCGAGCATACCCTACTTGAAGGCCGAGCTCATTTATCTAAACTTATTTTAAATATTAATAAAATAAAAAAAATTAATATTTTACAATTTGTTAAAATGTTTGACTAGCTAACTAATAAAATTTATAAATTCTTTAATAGCTAATAAAAATATTTTATAACCTAATTTAATAGTATAAAATAATTAATTTTTTTTATTTTCATATATTGAGATGATCGGCCGGGCCGAGATGAAATCGGGCAGGGTTGGGTTTGGGGTGATGAAATAAGTTATACTTTATACTCCCTCCGTCCAACTATAACTTTCTCGTTTTTCTTTTATTAACGTCCCACTATAACGTTCACATTCTATAAATAGAAAAAATAATACTCCACTACCCTATTTTTATTCCCAATAAAGCAAAAAGCTCAACCATTTAATATGTCACTCTTCAATTTTTATCCACAATAAAGCAAAAAGGCCCATCATTTAATATTTTAATATTATTTTTTAAATCATTCAACAAACATAAATGAGATAATTACAATGGGACAGAGGGAGTTTAATTTTAGTAAAATAAATTGGGATATCCAATTTATTTTTTTGAAGCTTTTAAGCTCTAAAGAATTTGTTTTAAAATATTTTAAGATGTTAAATATCTTATTTTACTAAATAAATTTAAAGTGTTTATAAGTTAATTTGTAAACAGTTTATAAACTGTTTTAAAGAGTTTAAGATGAGCCAACATACTCATAGGTATTTGTACACCTTTATAAGATGAGCCAACAGACTCATAATTATATTTCTTTTCAATTTAGTCTCATATATATTCATTTTGATCCAATTTAATCTCAACTCACCGGAGATCGCTCAAATTTGCCCAGAACATCAAAATTGCCCAAAATCACATCGTTCTGGACACGCGCCCCCAGTGTTGACTGGAATGTGTAAGACACGCGTCCAAAACAACGCCATTTTGCGTAATATTGAGCGATCTCTGGCGTTTGTGGATTAAATTAGAAAAGTTGATAATTAATTGAGCATTTCAATAAAGGTGCACAGTTATAGGACAATTTTAGTTTAAATTTCATGTTCAAGTGATTAAAATGTACGAGTAAGAGCAAGGATTCGGTTTATCTATCAAAAAAACAAATGGAATCAACTTTTTGCTTGTGCAAATGTGCAATTCACCACTCCACGGCCAACCTCATGGTGAACATCTATATGGCGTATGTATAGTTCGTAAAACGAAATTGGCATGGATACATTTTAGACTATTTTGAAGTTAATTTCAAGACACAAACATACTATATAGTTGCGATCGAATTGATCACCACCTAATTAGATGAGTGCCCGAATATTTTTTACATTTTATATATATAATATTATATTCTATCGATGAGGGAGGTAATAACAAAAGTATGATTGAATTGAAAATCACAGTAGTTGAAAGCCAACCAAGAAGAGAGAGAGTTGGTGATTGAATATCGATTCTAGAATGTTAAGAGAAAGACAAGTTACATCCAATAAGAAGCCATGAAATTCAATCCGTTTTAGGGTAAGATAGATGATAAATTGCGTGCAGTATGATGCTATTACAATTGACAAAATAACTGATGACCCCAAAATTAAGATATCATATATATCCCCACACACAAATAAATAATATTTTTATTCCCTAATTTCATTTTTTGTATTTGATGCACGCGCGCTCTGAATTCACTGAACAAGATACAGCATGAAAAGGAAATTTCCTTCACGCTTCATTAATTTCATGTTTCTCAGTAGTTATGATATCCATCAGAGGATAATGATGACGGTCAACTATGTAATTTAATTACGAATTAAGTAATCATTTAATATTTTAAGTCATTTAGATATGTTTCTTTCACGACTATCCCGATCAAACTTTAAACTTTACAATTTGAAACCCTTGTTTGTTTTCACTACTATTGTTGTTTAAAAAAATATTGTGATAGACAAATCAAATACCAACACATCCAATGACATTAGGTAGAAAACATATTTTGCCACCAACGGCCCATCAATAGATCCCTTTCAGTGGCCTTCTAATCTTGTACTTGGCCCAGTGATGAAACTCAATCATACTCCGTCCTTTTTTATTTACACGTCATTTTAGCCTTTTGAATTGTTTTTTAAATAGATGTCGTTCTGCTATTTTATCTCAATTTATCTCATATTTACCCTTTATATTTCAAATTTCAAATTTCCTACAAATGTGTTGTGTGTTTAATTTGTTAACCAATAGTATTTATTGTTAAGAATATTTAAATAATATTAATTAAGGTTAATTTTAGAAAAAAAAATATCCTTAATTTATTTTAAAAAATCCCGAATGAGATCTATTTAAAAAAGGAAGGAGTATATCCTAAGAAACAAAAATTTAAAAATGAATTGATAAGCTATGAAATTGGTTCCGTTTTTACAGACATGTTCCTTGAGATATCATGATTAATACTTTTTATAATATAAATCACACTTTTTAATTATCACTACTAATAATCTCTGCTGTAATATAACACCCTTCAATGTTATGAGTAATACACTTTATAATAAAAAGTCACACCCTTCAATTATCACGACTAATACCCTTTAATAATATAATTCACACTCCTTAACCAATTTTACATATTTTCGTGTGAAAATTATTCACCTATACTTTCCCATTAAAAATTGGGGTTCATTTTAGCGTTATGCTTTAAAAACCCCATGTTTTAATTTTATTTTTAAAGATTGAAAGTAATGAATTACAAAACAAGTCCAATAGATCCAACCTGCTGTCTCATGGTTTATTAGCTTGGGGTCATCATCGGCCCAATAAGGGCCCAAATATAAATACCCTTATTCCTTTCATTTTTTTATGGCATATGTTGTATTAGCATCATTTTGGAACTTCATCTATGCATCTCTTTTAACAAAATCTTGTGAAGAACAATGAATGAATGCTACATCATTACTGCAGTAGCAATACTAATGAATCCACAATTGATGTACACCTTAGGATTTGACAAAGTTTTCCTAGAACCAAATGGCATGTCTATCATTCGGCTCGGTTTCCTGAGTTCCCGTGAATTTTTTTCTTTTAACTATCACATTTTAGCATACTAAATAAACTTTTATCATATCAAATATTACCATTAAAAAAAAATGATTTTATGTGTTGATATATTTTGAAAAGCTTATGTGTTGAGTTGTAGAGAATTCCTAAACTGTAACACTTAACATTCTAAACAGTTAAAAGTTTTTGTGCTATTCTAATATTCTCCTCTGATATTTGTGTTGTCTTCTATTACTACTAAAGAAAAAAAAAACTACCTAATTAAAATAGAAAATAGCGATAACGTAATTCAGAGAAAGTGTTGAATTTTCATTCCTGGGCCAAAATTAAAAAAAAAAAAACTAGAAAGTTTCAAGAAGAAACTAACAAAAGAAACAAAGCTGTCAAAAAAATCATAAATTCACAAACAATACAAATAATCAGTTGCTGCTCAAATTGCAGCCTCAATCCTAGGCTCAAAAGAGAAAGCACAAACAAAATCCCTATCTTGATAGCTACCTAGTTCAACCCATTGATTCTCAATCAAATCGCACATCAAATAGCTGCAAAATTCACCAGAATTCACGCACACCATCATCTTCTCACCAGCGCCCGTGCAGTTCACATCCACATTCTTGCCGTAAAACTTGTGCGACAAGTACGGCGGCATCGCCGCCACCTGCTTCCAAAATTGACCAATTTCATCCCATTTCCAAACCCTAACGCTAGCGCTCTCAAGAAATTCGCACAGCAGAACCACGTACATTCGCCCCTGGGACTCAATTAGATCGATTGAGTACTCGGAGAAAACAGGGAGAAGCCTCGGTAATTCGATGAAATTGCAGCGAGTTAGATTGCAGGACACCACCGTTCCGAATGAACTGAGGAAATAGAGCACGTCTTCGCCGTTTTCGTGGCAGAGAATCGACGAGTATTGCTTCGATGGGGATCTCTGAATTTCTGTCGAAACGACGTCGCCTGATTTGCTCAGGAAATACTGAGGGCAAACGTCGTCGTTTGCTCCCGATTCGACCACGGTTTGGGGGTTTCTCGCAAGGGCGATTTCTTCCGCCCACTGATCCGTGACGGAATTGTATTGCCGGAATTTGAGGTTCGGAAGCTCCCCGGAGATCAGAGTAAGTTTGAATGATTCGCCGTTTGACGTCATCGCGATTGCAGGAATCGGTTGTGGTGAGTCGCGACTCGGTGAGTCGAGTTGGCGGGACTCGGCGGTTATAGGGTTGGTTATTGTGAAGCCGCCGTCGCGGCGGAGGAAGCAGAGCAGGCCGCCGGCGGCGGCCACCGGAACGGAATCGGAGCTCAGGGCTGGGCGGTTGAGTTTCTTCCAGTTGGACTCGGACGAGTCGAAGACGACTGGGTGGTGAGTCGACTCAGTGCGAGAATCGACCATGAAAAACCAGGGGTCCCGGGTTGGGACTTGAGAGCAAGCGATCTTGAAAGCGGCGGAACTCGCGGCGGATTTCCATCTTTTGGAGACGGAAGTTAGCCGGAAAAAGGAAGACGTGGGAAGCCATGAAAGGACTCTTTCAAGGAGATCTTGATTGAGCTCATTCAATGGAAATCTGGAGCCCTCTTGTTCAGAACGCTTTCTTTTTTGACTTGTTCTGAAAAAATCAGCACTTTGAACTTCCATTTTTCTTGAAAGGAAAAAAGAAGCACTCAAACAACAACACAATGTGAGTGGAATTGTGATGAGAAAATATAGATTGGATTGTGTTGTGTGCGTGAGCGTGTGTGAGGAAGCTTCGTGTGAGCTTGAGCTAGATTTATACTTTACACAAAATGGGGTTGACAAAGAGTAGTTAAGTGAAGGGTTTGATTAAAAAAAAAAAAAAAAAAATTTAAAAAAAATGAAGGAAATGATTAAAAAAATGTCACGGGTGGGGTGTTGAGAAAAGAAAAAGGCGAAAAAAGGTAGTGAGGAGCTGAGCTGGAAAACAGGAGAATTCAATTCCAACAACGAAAAACAGAGAAACAAAAAAACCATATGAGTTTCTCTTTATTTGACAAAAAATTGTATCAACCTAAATTTATTCTAAAATCGATTTTTTTTAATATAATTATTATTTGAAAAAAAGTATCTTTATTATGTAAAGAAAAATAAAAGAAATTATACATAATAATGATAGAAATCACGTATAGATCAGATTTGTGTTACTCTTTTTCTTTTTGGATGACTTGTTGTTTCACAAATGAGGGACCTGCAATCTATCTTTGTTCCCCATTACTCTCTATCACACACTCCTTTCTTGATGAATTGATACCAATATACAAGAAACAATATACATATATGTCAATGTACCCTATGGAGCCCTCTGGATCATGGTACAATTTTGTACTTTATCTGATGGGTCAATTTCGACAACAAGACGAATTTATGTTACAAGTAATTATTGTAGTGGTGTGACAATCATTTTTGGATGTATCTTATATGATCCCTATTTCTGCCTACTGTGCAAATTTTGACTAGATTGAAAGTATTTTGATGAATTTGTAATGGTAAACTAATAATTCTGGCATGTACAGCAACTCTAGCCTACTTACAAATTAAATTGATTGATGGATCTTATAATAACTGATAATTAATTGTATACAGTTAACTGACATCATGTGACATGATTTATCATATTAGATTTTGTTTAGTACAACTCATATAATTTGAGTATCGTATTTTATTAGAGTTCATGTTCATGGGTTAGATTATCTATTCTCCCAATAATTTGATAGAGAAATAATCATGTTGACCTTATCTACACCATCTTGTACTTGATCGTTATCATATCTTGACATATCACATACTATTTGTTTGATTGATCATATAATGAATGCTTCAATGTTTTTCTTACAGCAGAAATCATCACAAAATGTCAAAGGTGTAGCTTGACCTTTGAAAAGTAAAAGGCAGTATTCCCATTTCTATTTTTCTAGAGAGAGAGCTAATGAAAAAAGTTGATATCTTACATTTTAAGAGGAATCCTAGTAACCCTCGTGCACACATTTGTTTGTTCTTTAGAGTATTTTAATGTTGTCATATATAAAAAGTCAATACAAAGAATCCAAAGCTCTGACTTTTAATTTCAATTTGTTTGTCAATTAGGAAAAATGGGCTTTGGATGCTGGTCAGAATATTAATTAATAAATGAGAGGAAAAGCCATCAATTGCGCCCTCTTTACTCGTGTGCTTGCAGTGCTGACCACAGTAGTCCTTTCTGGAATTGGGGGAGAAAAAAGAAAAGCAAGTTTTGGTTTGGCTGTTTTACCTAATTAATTATAGTATTACACAAAACCAACATTGAAATGGGACATCATTTGCTGGATTTTGGTGGCTTCTGCTTTATCAGTTTAGGAAAATGGAATATGGGGTTGTAATTTTGAGAAAATCGATGTAAAAATAATAACAGTAGATTCAAATCCCGCAAGTCTTAAAAATGAAGTATTGCATTGTTAATTGGTATTCATGAATCATGAAATCATTATAGTGTTTGTTCACATGATGTTTAGGGGTGTAAACAAACCGAGTAATGCTGAGCTCGAGCTCAAACTCGATCTAATCAATTTTGATCTTTTTACGAGTCGAGTACGAGTAGCTCGCAAGCCGGCTTCACTCACTTACACCCCTAATGATGTTACACTACACAAATTAATTCAATGATACGTGAACAACAATATACTCCATCCGTCCCATTCTTAATCGCTATGTTACTGTGTGCTCGGTTTTTAAAAAAAATGATAAAATGATAAAGTGTTGGGGGTAGAAAGAGTTGTTTATTAGTACTTTATGCCATAAAATGATAAAGTGATGAATAGTTGGGGTAGAAAGAGTTATTTATTAGTATTTTATGTGATAAAGTGATAAAGTTGATATTTCCATTTAAGAGAATGTTCAGTTAAGAATGAGACGCCAAAAAGGAAAATAATACAGTTAAGAATGCGACGGAGTGAGTATAATACTTCATATTTTATATTGTATTATTGTTATGGTTAACAAAACACAATATTGTCTGTGTGATTGATGGTTTGATCCGAACCGATTTAGACCCATTTAAACTTTTAATTCTATATTTAAAAGTTATAGTGTACTCCCTCCATCCCATAAAGATAGGACTGATTTATATTTTCCTTCGTCCCACTAAAATAGGCTACTTAGTATATTTATTATTGAGACAGACTTGCATAAGACAGTCTCACAATGAGACGAAACATAATTTGGACATTGACACTTTAACATTTTAGAAGGGGTAGGTGTTAATTTGTGCTACATTGTACCCCATTTCATGCATGAGACTGTATCATATGATTTTTTGTCTTTAATATATCATTATCTTTTTATTTCCACATTTTTTGCTCATATTTAATGTATTTGTTTTTTTTCCCAAATCAATATCTAAGTACTATTAATAAGGGCAAAATGGAAAAGTAAAAATTTAATAATTTAACTATAATAATTTTTATTTTTTAATCTGTGTGAAAATAACTATAGGCCTATTTTTATGGGAAGGATGAAGTATTTATAGAATTATATTTTTATCAAATATGTGTTATAGCCTAGTGGTTTAGGTTTGTTGTTAATGTAGTTGGTCGCATGTTTAATTCTTATTGAGCACATAATTTTTTAAATATTTTTTTATCAAGTTTTTTGTGTGTTACTACATCTATGTGTAAGTGTTACTATATTGTTATATTGAAAAAACTTTATATCTTACGTAACATGTGTTACTGCATAAACAAAAAATGTTACCCTATGAAGAAAAACGTGTTACCACATGAACAAAACCATTACAAACGCGAAAAGAAATCGTCGGTCCAAAATTATAGACTTAAAGAACAACGTGGTGTGTTACTACATGAACAAAAAAGTGTTACCCTATGAATAAAAACGTGTTACCACATGAATAAAAACCAGTACAAAAAGCGCGAACAAAATTTCTCAGGTCAAAATTACAGATTTAAAGAAACCTAAATTCAGCCATGTTTCTAACCCTAAATCCGCCTCCCATCCGATTATTAGATGCGTCCATACACAAAAAATATCTATGAATTCCTGGTTTCCGATCAAACTCATTCTAAGAACGGCCTTCTCTTGCTCCGCCGTCACATCGCAACACCTTAACACCTCTGGCAGTGATAATCTTGTGGCATCCACAACCAAAACAAAACAACAGATTGATCGAGATTTTTGGCCGATAGTGTTTCGGAGATAACAAAAGGGTTTTGCGCTTGTTTGGTTCGGAGAAAACAAAAGGTTTTAGCCATCAAAACAGAGGATTTGGCAGCGCCGAGTGTTGTGGGTCTTAATGGAAGAAAGGGGGTTTATTCACAAAATTGCACAACAAATTGACAAAAGAAATATTAAACGGAAGCGAAGATTAATAAAGAGATCAGAATTTGTGATCAAGTGCTTAGATTTGTTCAAGAGGAAGAAAAACCTTAGATGCAGTGCTTGGATCCACAGCGGGCCTAAGCATGACCCGACCCGATTCGTTCGACCCCAAAATTGTAAAAGAAATTAATTTAAACTAAAATTACATATAACAATAATATGCAATACTACATAAAATTTTTGCCTTCTATGGGAACGTTGAAATAGATGGGCTATTTTCTAATTTAAAACAAGCGCTCGTTTTCCTTTTAATTGTGCCTATCTATTCCAACGAATTTAATATCCAAGTCCATACAATTAGGCCCAGTGCAGAAGGAGGCTTTATTCGCTCGACCCTTTTCTCGGCCCAAATTCTATATTTCCACCCAATTTTATTTTTTTCTACCTTTTGGATTGTTAACATGTATTGACATAATATATATACAGTTCCTTAATATTTTTATAATCATTCACGTATCATACATCCAGACCAAAAAAAAAAAATAAAAAATTATATGACATTCCATTTACACCTTCATCTCTAAACAACACAGACACGCACTTGATCAAGTATTTTCTATTTAATGACACAATTTGAAAATATTTGGCACTGTTTAGAGAACGTCAGCAATTAATTTATTGACACTTAGTAGGTGAAAACTATTACCATTAGTTTAATACAATTAATGAGATAGAGTAATATTAATTAAAAAAGAGAGCTTAACGAGTTAATTGTCTCCATTTGTAACATCAAAAACCATACAAACGTAAATTTAAAGAGGCCTATTTTCATACGCCACTCTCCCTAAATCTGGCGAATAATAAATTACTAATACGAGTGTCTCATCAATCTATTGAGCACCTAATATATACTGTATCAGTATGTAACTGTTGGAGAGATGGTAGAGATATGTTTTTAATT
Source organism: Stenogyne calaminthoides (assembly GCA_037126765.1). Taxonomy (NCBI): domain Eukaryota; kingdom Viridiplantae; phylum Streptophyta; class Magnoliopsida; order Lamiales; family Lamiaceae; genus Stenogyne; species Stenogyne calaminthoides. The sequence goes on along the minus strand of JBBCBC010000001.1, from coordinate 3,217,703 downwards.
GACACGACATCTATTGTAAAACGCTAGTAATTAGTTATTGACTTATTGTAACACTTCAGAATTTTTTGCTTATTTTATTTTTTATAAGCGCGCTTACTAATCAACTTCGCAGTTTGTTTTATTGAGAAAACTGATTTTTGGTGAACTATGCAAAAATTTAACTAACTATTTAAATCAAATTAAGCATTGTTTATTTACCTGCCAAAATTCAACTATACATACATTTCATACATATCAATAAACTCTGTATCTATTATAAAATATAATTAAGTTGAATAACTGGAGCACACGTCAGGATACAACAAAAATAAGACTGTCTTGGTCGGCTACCAATATAGAAGTTTAAAATATATTATGAAATTATATGTTTATAGACTAGATCAATTAAGATTACGCTAAAAAGCACGCGGCTATATGACTTGTACAATTGGCACCATCTTCTTTTCAGTTTTCATGTAACAAGTAAAAGTACTTCATATACAAAGCTGTTCATAATATAAATACGAAAAATGCATCCGTCATATTATGTTTAAACTAGAAGATCTTTTACCTCCTAAATAAAGGGTATTTTCAAAATCATAGCAATACAGCACAATGAGACCGGGACGTTTAATTAATGAAGTTAATTATGAAACTCTTTTAAGGTGGAATATTATGCTACAGTCATGTTGATTTTGAATCATTCGGTGTATTTATTAATTGCAACTTATTTAATTAATGTGACTCAGATTGATGTCATCTACAGGTAGTTCACCTAATCTTTGAATTGGGACTTGCCACCGAGGAAGAAAATAGGATTTGATGGTCAAGCACATCATCCATAATTTTAAAAATATTAATCAACCAGATCCCATAAGTAATGGATAGGGAGTATTATTTACACTAATTACATCTTCTAACTACATTTTTTTTTTAAAGTAAAGATGAAATGCATCAAGAGAGTACAAGGTACTCAAATCCCAAACTTTACAATCAAATAGAAAGAACAAGTTGCAGATTCTAAATTTGGGATACAAGCAAAAGGATTTTCTTCCCAATCATGAAGTGAAATACTGAACGAAATTGAATAATGCGATCGGATCCATTTTACAAACTAAATCTTCTAACTACATTAGATATAGTACCATTTCTCTTCATTAATTAGCACTCTTTATCTAAGGAGTAGGGTCTCCTGTGAAACCGGTTTTATATATATTTATGAACATTATCCTTAAGTAATCACAATTAATACATTTTTGTAATATAAGTCACACCCTTCAGTTATAATTATTAATTATACTCATTTTACAATATAAATTATACCCTTCAATTATCACGATCAATACTCTTTAATAATACAAATCATATTCTTAATCAATTTTACATATCCCTTTGCGTGAAATTATAGTTTGCCTTATCCAAAAATGAATTAGTATTAGTTTATTACTATTTGTCCTTTCTAATTGTGGAGTTCCACTAAACAACATAACATACATATATTAAAAGCATTGACTTGCATATATCAACTACCCATTACCCTTAACAGAATGCAAATAATACTTGTTAAATGACCTATCAATTTATACTTTTGGATAATAAGAATATTTTATTTACATCCCACATCTATAAATAGTCTTGCAAAAGCGTCAAGTTTTCAGTATATTGGTGATCAAATATTGCATAAATTTTTTCGCATCCATATTATTCATCGACTCTTGATCATCCCAATTCAAAAATTCATTCAATTCTATATTTCCAAAATAACATTATTTTTTTTTTGCAACACCAAAGTTCTTAATTATAACGGATCATATTAATCTCCGCAATTAAAATTTTGAATCATGGGAGAGAACAAGAAAGTATTGTTCGGCAAATACGAAACTGGAAAACTATTGGGCAAAGGCACATTCGCCAAAGTGTACCACGCCCGCCATTTGATCACAAACGAGTGTGTAGCGATCAAAGTCATCAAAAAAGACGAGGTGATAAAGGACGAGAGAATGATGGAGCAAATAAAACGCGAGATCTCGGTTATGCATCTCGTGCGCCACCCTAATATCGTGGAGCTCAAAGAAGTCATGGCAACAAAATCCAAGATCTTCGTCGTGATGGAGTACGTGCGCGGCGGCGAGCTCTTCACTAAGGTGGCGTGTGGCCGCTTGAGGGAGACCGCCGCCCGCAAGTACTTCCAGCAGCTGATCAGCGCGGTGGACTTCTGCCACAGCCGCGGCGTCTTCCACCGCGACATCAAGCCGGAGAATCTCCTCCTCGATGAGAACGAGGATTTGAAGATCTCCGACTTCGGCCTGTCGGCGTTGCACGAGCAGCACCCATGCAACGCCGCGGGTCTTCTCCACACGCAGTGTGGGACCCCGGCATACATTGCGCCGGAGGTTTTGGCGGGAAAAGGGTATGATGGCGCGAAGGCGGATATTTGGACGTGCGGCGTCGTTTTGTATGTTTTGTTGGCGGGGTTTCTGCCGTTTCAAGATGCGAATCTTTTGGCTATGTATAGAAAGATTTATAGAGGGGAGTACGAGTTTCCTTCTTGGTTTTCGAGCGAAGCGAAGCGGTTGGTTTCGAAGTTGTTGGTGCCAGATCCGGGTAAACGGATCTCGATATCGGGTATAATGCGGGTCACGTGGTTTAGAAAGGGGTTCAAAAGACCCAACTCCTTCTCCATGCCTGAGTCCATGCTCGAGAAATTCGATGAGGACGAGAAACTGATGACGCACGAGACGATACGAAAATCCCCGTCATCTCCCGCATTTCTCAATGCATTTCAATTTATCTCGTCGATGTCGACGGGACTCGATCTCTCGAACATGTTCGAGGAGAAAAGGAAAAAAGGGTCCACATTTACTTCTAGATGTACGGCTAAGGTTATTATGGGAAAAATTGAAACAGTGGGAAAGAAGTTTGGGTTTAAGGTTGCTAAGACAAAGGACTTCAAGTTGAGGCTGGTGGGGCCCACCGAGGGGCGGAAAGGGCGGCTCTCCGTCACGGCGGAGGTGTTCAAGGTGGCGCCGGAGGTCACGGTGGTGGAGCTTTCGAAATTTTCGGGAGATACTTTGGAATTTATTAAGTTTCGTGAGGATGATATTAGACCTGCGTTGAAGGATATTGTTTGGAAATGGCAAGGGGACAATATTTTCAACCGTTATGATGATGATCAGAATGGGGTTGGAGAATGCTCTAAGCAATAGAGTTTATGTATTATTATTTTTTCATTTAATTTTTTATTAGTACCTTAATAGGGTCATACAAGGTTTCTAATATGGTGTTGTTATATATTGTTGAATTTGTTGTTTGGTTCACTTGATTTAGCATTAGTTTTACAACATGGTGTGATAGTATAACATTATACTAGACGTGTGTATAACTAAAATTATTTAGTCGTGTTTATGTATTCCATATACTTTTTCGTAACATGAATGATATTTTTTTTTTAATCTTATATAAACTCTCTCACGTAATGTAACATACTTGCACTATGCAAATTCAATTTTAGAAGGCTAAGTCTTGTATGCATCCAAGTGCACCGTGCATTTATAGTGCATTATAGAAATATTCAATTTGTTATACTGAAAGATGCAACTTATTTACACTCAACCATGCAATTAATAATACGGAAAAATACGTTACAAACCAATTAACTATTTTTTCATATTAATACTTGCACGGTTCAGTGTATACTCATCTATATACTTATATATATATATATATACATATATATATATATATATATATATATATATATATATATATATATATATATATATATATATATATATATATATACTATTTAAAAAGTGGCAAGCCTTTAGGAAATATTTTTGGACAACTTTGTCCCTCCATTATTTTACATATTACAAATCTATTCATACAAACCTTTCAATTGACCTCTCTAAAAAATTACACCTGCAAAATAATCCCTACAAATACTAAACCTATTCATATTAATTCATATTCATATCCATACTAAACAAAAAAAAAACAAAAAAAAAAAAATCCCTGCAAATTGATCCATACGAACGGAGACTCAACTGATACACAAAAATGACTAAATTGAAGACGAAGACGGTGAGAAAATCCCATCGACAACGTCGAGCAAAGATGGGATTGTCGGCTGGCGAGAGACGACGGATGGTGATGGCTTCAGGGCCGGGGAAGGCACTTGAGGGAGTGTAATGCACGACTGTGGCTGTACGACGGTGAGACGGCTGCAGCTCGGCCGACTTGAGGAAAAAGCTTGAAAAAGCTCAGGCAAATGAAATGCGCGACGATGGATGTACGACAGTGAGATGGCGGGTGCCCAAGGATTTGCGGCTGTAGATCGGACGACGATGACTCGAGGGAGGGGATGGGGCGGCGACCATAAAAAATCAGAGCTTATCAGGTGAAAAACTCCCCATCATTACAAACTCCATCTTTGCTTTGAGTGATTTTAGTTTTGCCCTATTATATACAAACACCACGCACAAACGAACACACAAAGTGTCGACCTCAACGATGTAGGACCAATGTAAAAAATTCCCTTTGTATCATCACTTGCATGTGAATTTGCATGTAAGTTTGGATACTGAAGGCCGCCAATCATAAAAAAATGTTGTTTTTGTTTCAAATTTACAGATTAATATCCAAGAATGATATTTTTTTGATTTATGGGTCATTCTATTTTTTGGGTTGATTGCTTTTTGTTGATGTGTAGAGTAGCTTACTGTGGAGATTAAGGAGAATTAGCCAACAATACTCAATCGCTTTTTCACTTGGTTCATGATATATCTTCAACAATATTCAAATTATTATATATGAACAACATTTAGTTAACATTAAATATTCAAATTATGTTTGTGTAATCATTGTTTATATGCTTATAGGGGAAAAAAGAAATTAATGATTTGAATGGGTAAATCCATGATATGTATATCGTTTTGAGGAATTCTATGTTATGAGATTGTATCTACGAAGCAAACTCTTAGTACATGGCTTCGGAAACTGAGAAATGCCAATTTCATATACTGAATTCATGATTGTTTTATATACAACAACAATCAAACAATATGCATAATCTATAACATATATATACACGTAAAAATTTGACGTCGATAAACACTCTAATTATTATATAGATAAATTACGTGCAACGTGCGAAGCACGTGGTAAATTTCTAGTTTTAGAAAACAAAGAAAACTTTTCGAGAAAAAGATTAGGGAAAAAAAAGAAAAAAGAAAAACAAGATGAACAATCTCGATTGGGCCTTCCGAAGTTTGCGGCCCGTTAAAGCCCACCTTTAGATGGTTGGCCGTATCAGCCCACTTTTAGATGGACTTTACCCAATCCACTCTTGGTCTCTTATTTGTTCTCCCTTTCTCTCTCAACGCTGCCGTGTTCAAGTTTTGGTGTTGCAGATCATCGGTGGTTTAAATTCCATTAAAGCCGTCGAAGAAGTTGAACCCATTTTATTGGTTCCTCCTCATTCCTCGACTCTTTTTGGTACGATGTTAATCAAGTTTTAGATTTTTTTTATGCTAATTAATTTCTTATTCTTTTATCATTGTTTCGTAACCTGATTTTGCTCGTCCTTCAGTTTGTTGATTTTCTCAGAAATGTAGTTAGGGTTATTAATTTTTTCGATTTTTTCACTGTTATGAATTCGTTTATTATAATATAATTGTTGAATCTTGTGTTCTTGTGCGTGCGCACCGATTCACTGTTTCTTGTTGTTGCATTCCCCTTTTCAAACACTGACATAATTATATGAGAGTGATAATTTTGCCTCGTATAAACATATATCATATGTAAACATGTATATATATGGATATAATGATGAAATTTCTCTATCCAAGAGTACATAAAAGCACTATGTATATTGCATCTAACAGTTGTGCGTTGATGTTCTTGTATATCGATAGTAGCAGTTATCTTCATTTGAGCACTTATATGTCTGTGTGAATATGTTATTTCTGGCTTTTGGCAAATATATATGGACCAGCTTAATTGCATCGGGCTTATTGTTAATGAGAGGACTACTTACGATTTGAAAATTAAATATGGCTGAAATTTATATTTGTCTAAATCCAAGTACATTTGGATTCCTGAAATCTATTAATTAATCCGAAACTTTATTCTAAATTATTGAATGTATTCTGAGTTTATATGCTACACATTTATGTAAATATGCATTCATTTGCACTTGAATATATTAAAGATTAATGGAGAGTTTAATATGTGTTCATTTGCAATTGATTTGCACTAACAATGTTGGAAGCTCAGTAAAATAGAGAAACTATTTTGAACTTATATTATTGGAGGTGTACTATTATTAAAAGTTCATTGGACTTCCCTTTCTCTCGATTCTTGTAGATTGTTTAATCTTCACGGAGGACTGGAAGATGCGTTGCTTGAATAGGATTTCAACGACCTTTACATCACCGTTCCATAGATGGCTCACACGGCGTCTATCGTGCACACAAATTTTTGTCGGAGGTCTCTCTCCCTTTTCATACACTCACACACTCATTTGCAACTACACCCAATTTGTGTCCTGAAAACTAGGTTTTGAACCTTATGCCATATGGCTTAAATGAGTTTGGTTGATTTGATTATTGGGTTTTAGTTTGGTTCTCTTTTGTTTCGACCTCCAATGAGGGGAAACATTCTTGATGTTACAAAACAGAGCATTGAATATGCATGTTAAAACCAGCAAAAGATACTCATTCAGATATCTTACTTCTTTTCAACTTTCAAGCACGATAGAATATTTTAAATTCAATAGGTCTAAGTTGGTAAACATGTTGTTCATATATTTCAAAAGCAGCATTCCTCAGGGCTAAGCAGATAAACACACTACATAGTTATCTTGCCAAATGAGCTTATGTTATCAACAATCATAGATTTTATCCGTCTTAATTAAAGGGAAACTTATTCCCAGGACTTTCGTATGATACCAACGAGAGTGTTCTGAAGGATGCGTTTAAGGAATATGGTGAAATAATTGAAGGTACGCATTACTCGATATTCGATAACAACCATTAGCATTTGCTATTTGACTGTATTTTGGAATGAAAATGGATTCATATCTTGCAGTTAAGATAATTTGTGACCGTGTAAGTGGAAAATCCAGAGGATATGGGTTTGTGAGATACTCTTCTGAACTGGAGGCAGGCAAAGCTTTAATGGAAATGGATGGTCGGGTATGCTCAAGTATTCAGATACATTGTTTCTTACACGACTCTTTTTTAGAAGCATTCTTAGAATTTCTGTCTCCATGTTTATGTATGCCTTTTGCAGTTGCTGGATGGCAGAAATATTCGCACACACTGTGCGCAAAGAGGGTAAAGGCAAAGGAAGTCAGAGTAAGGCCTACTGTTGTCCAACTTTTGTTGTTATTTATAACCTCATTTTTTCTCTTGTTCTGAATCTCATTTGCTTACTTTGGACTGATTTCATATTTTCATTCCATTTTGTAATGCATCCTCCCAAAGTTTGAATTTTCAGAAAGTTATGAGTGTTAAGTTGAGAATTATCTTTAAAAAAAATCATATATTAGTAAGAAAAATTAATATAGATTCAATGTGTAGATGGATAGAAGATCCAAAAATCAATATAGAAGTATAAGTGTATCCAATAACATTATGCACTTTTCTTCTTCAATCCAGGAGAAGCTGGGGAAGCCAAATCATTCTTTGAGAAAATCAAGCTGCCAAGATTGAAGATTGTGCGTTTCTGCCTGAATCATTCTTAGAGAGGTGTATCTGGTCAATTGTCTCAGATTCTGGTGATGAGGATGAAAATGAAGGCACAACGTGTGGAATCGTTGGGATCATGAACGGGCGTATGATCTTCTGAAGGCTGATTGTTGTCGAGAAAAACAGCTCGAGATAAGGTAGCGGTGGAAGGCGGGGATAAGTGGATGTGGTGGCGTGAAGATTGGTAAAAGGAGTCGGGGTGTTTTGGGAAAGAAAATGGTGGATGGCAAAGATTATGATGAATAAAAGCTAACTTCAGGTAATCAAAGGTTATGACGTTAAAATAATAATTGCATTGTGGAAAATATATTCTTGCATTGTGTGAGGTTGCCTCGTTCAATACATAAAATTAGTGAAGACGATCATACGAGAAACCTACTTAAACATATAATAATACATCCGTTATTCCATCATTTCTATGTCTCTAAGCTTCAGTTAATTACCAGGTGCGCCGTGCATTCCATGGTGTATTTTAGAAACTTGCAACTTGTTATAACGAAATTTGCGACTTGTTACTCTGAAACTTGTGTCGTAAAATCATACTTGCAGATTTTAGTGCAATAAATTGCAAGTTTTTGAAATATACTATAGAGTGTGCGGTGTACCTGGTGCGCAAGAAATCAACTCTTTTGAATAAGTGAGTATCAATTTTATTGGGGGTTCTCACTTATGTGGTCTATGGAGCTATGAAACAGGACATTTTATCAACCACTAGATTTTTGTACATAGCAATCACCAATTTTCTTGCCAAGAAAAGATTATGAAGGAGAGTAGGTATGTGAACTAAACGACACCAATTTGAACACTAAGACACACGTCCACTTGAAGTTAAGATTTAAGACACACGTGATGCGTTATTCTTTGCTCAATTTTTCATTGCATACGTCAGACTGCATACGTCATTATTGATTCCGTAATCATGAATTTCCTTGTATTTCAATGGTTTGAACGAGTCTAAAAAACAAGTCCTTTTCATTAATAATAATTTATCTAAGTCTTCTCTCAAGTCTCAACACTATGGTTCTCTTCATAATGATGCCACACTTATTCCGTTTGTATACCATACTGTAATTTTAATATAATTACACCTTCTAAAGATCAAATCATTGCTTCAATTCGTATCAAATTGACATGTTACGAATTTAAACTAGAATATGAAAACTTAATTGATACAAACTCTTTTGTAATGTCATAAAATACCTAATTGTAATTTGAAACCTTGACATAGATGTATTAGTTACTACTTAGTTATGATAAAATGCGAAATGTTTAGATATATTATAAACGGGAATATGTAGACTAGCTGGACTAGAGATGTTCTAACAAAAATTAAAAGACTAGACTAGAAAATAAGCTCCACGTGGATTAGAAAATTAGCGAACGGAAAGGAAAAAAAAAAGAAGAGAAACATGTTCTCACATAATTACCTATCATGTCGTCATATTTATGATGTCATTTTTATGACGATATATATTTATTTTTCTTGACCAATGATTGACTTCTATCTATACCATGTAACATATTGTACTTAAAAACTTAGTTGGGCTTTATGCACTTCGATCATCTTAGATGTTAGATGTTCAATAAAAAATTGCTGTATTATTTAATTTCATCAGTGATAATACTATTTCGCCATAAAAATAAATAAATAATTTTTTTAATAAAGTAATAAAATTATTAAAATATCCTTATAATATTTTTTAATAAAAAAATATAATATTCATAAATTTAAAAATTTTAATCTACGATCCCGAACTTAGCTCATGCGCGATTCAGGTCGGGTTCGAGTCAGATCTGTGTCCTGGGTCGAGTTCGAGTCCGAGTAAGGGTTTGAGTCCAGGTTAGGTTTAAAAGCGGGTTCAGGTCCGGTCTGGGTCCGAATTTGGGTTCGGATCCGGATCTGGGTTCGGGTTCAGTATGGTCCGGGATCGGTTCGGATCCGGGGTCAGAGTCGGATCTAGGTCTGGGTCCAGGTCCAATCTAGGTCCTGATCCGGGTCAGGGTCCAGTTCCAGGTCCGGATCAGGTTAGGTTCGGGTCTGGGTTCAGGTCCAGGTCAGGGTTCGGTGCGGGTCCAGGCCCGAATCTGTGTTCGGGCCCAGGTCTGGGTTCGAGTCTGGGTTTGGGCTCAGGTTCGGGTCGGGTCCAGATCCAAGTCCGGGTCTAATCTTGGTTTGGGTTGGGGTTAGGGTCTGAGATAATTTCATCATTTTATAAATTTTAATTTAATTTGATGCAGTGTGATTGCAGTATGTACATCACAAACGCACAAGTGTAAAGTGCAATCATTTAAAATTAAAATTATACGTTGGATCGTTAATTCAACAGTAATCAAAGAATTTCCTGACGTTAGGATTTAAGAAGGGCGAAGCCGTGTCCGTAAAAGATCCCAACTTAGTATTACAAAATTTTAAAAAAGGACATACTTACTGGATAAATTTTAAAATTCATCTCACGGAACACTGTCTCAATTGGCCTCCATCTCCATGCAAATAGGATCTCTCGACGTGCCAAATAAAAGGAAATGCAAACAAAAAAAAAAAGTACTAATAAAACAATTGGAATAATTGATACGGTGCAACTTTCAAGTGTATTTTTTAAATGTGCAATTAATTATTTTATTGAAACATTTAATTTATTGTACACTGAACATGTTGCATGTACCTATGTATAAAAGCTTAATGTTTTAGTGAAATAAGTTACAAGTTTATAAAATGTACTTGAACTGCATGATATACCTCGGACATATGAGATGTACCCTACAAAATTAATTAGTTAGAGGGAATAATAGTACTCCTATTATTTGTACTCGGTGGATGCATATTAAGTTTCAAATTTCAAATGTTGTCATTTGTAGAGTTGATAATTCAATTAGACTTGTTGATCCAATTTCCGCTGCACTTTCGCCATATAAAAAAAGGTGGACTACGACGACTTGATGACTTTAATTCAAGGTGATTCTTTTTTCTATCTCATCCGCGCAAACTCCTATATAACCAACACGTTATACACCAGCGTTTTTTTCATTAAAAACACTGCATCATAATCTTCAAATAATATATATCTCCTTAAAAACAAAAACGAAGTTAATTCCAGAAAATAGTTGAGATTCAAGAAATGGAAAGAACATCCTCATCAGAGCCAAACCTGGTCATTGACCTCAACGCTAAACCCATGCAGTTTAACCCTCCTGATCAAACTCTGGTACGCTAGCTCAATTTTCATAAATTTATTTCAATGAAGTATTATTTTTTCTTTATCATTATGAAATAGAATCATTATCTTCTCCTATTGTTCCATCTTCAAAAATTAATGTAAAAAAAAAAAGGTCTTCCATATATATATAAAGTTAACCATTTCATCAAAAGTTATTTTGGGCTCCAAATAACAAACTAACCGCATTCTTACTAACTCTAGCTAACATCTAACTGAATTACTAGTTAAGTACTTAAGTTACAAATGAAGTGATACCTTTCAGTTTAATAACTAATACTCTTCAGTAATACTTTCAACAGCTTTAAAGAAAAATTCTGAATGAGCCTAAGAAAAAGAAGTAACACAAAAATATTTAATACAAATTATAATGGTGATGCATATGCATGCAGGCTGATGAGTTGATGGAGGAGTTAAATAAAATGAAATGGGAGAACAAGAAGCTGACCGAATTACTCACAATTATGTGCACAAACTTCCCTGACTTGAAGAAAAGAGAATCTGAACAAGAATTAGATGAGGTCTCAAGAAAAAGAAAGATTTACGAAATCGAAAACTTTGGTGGAAACACTCACGGTTGCTGCACCACTTGTGATGAATGCTGCAGGCCAAGAGAAATCAAATCAAATGTCTCCACAGTTCATGTCCGGATTGACCCATCTGATACCACTCTGGTAACTTCATCTCATTTACTCATTTATATGATCAAATTCAATAAAAAATAATGTTACATAAAATTAGATTTTATATAATGAATTGAATTTTAAAATTGACAGGTTGTGAAAGATGGATATCAATGGCGGAAATATGGACAAAAAGTCACGAGGGATAATCCTTCTCCTAGAGCTTACTATAAGTGCTCCATGGCCACAATTTGCTCCGTCAAGAAAAAGGTCAGAATCTGACAAATGTTACATTAATTAATTAATGCCAAATTGTTGTTTTTTTTCCAACAGCTTTAGTTGTTTTGACCGAACAATATTGGCTGTTTTCAGCGAACAATATTCCTTGTTTTCGCAGAACATCATTAGTCGATCAGTATTAATGATTTAGACTGAACAGTATTATCTGTTTTCAGCGAAAAATATTCCTTATTTTCACAGAACATCATTAGTTGATCAGTATTAATGATTTAGACTGAACAATATCAGTTGTTTCCATTGAACAGTATTAGTTGTGCACCAGTTGACTAAAATCTGAATTTTTGATCATGGTTATAGGTGCAAAGAAGTGCAAATGATCCATCTGTATTAGTTGCCACATATGAAGGCCAACACAACCACCACCCCTCCGGAGGCGAAGCCCAGCTGGCGGCTGCTAGCTCGTCTCCGGTCAGGTGCTCAGGCTGTGCAGCACATAATCTTGACCGCACATTAAATAACAGAATCCAAACAGAGAAGAGTAGTAGTGCAATTCAGCATTTGATTGTTGAACAAATGGCTTCTTCCTTGACAAGAAATCACAGCTTCACAGATGCACTAGTAGCAGCTATAACTGGGAGAATATTAGATGATGTGTCTGAGGAAAATGAGGATGCTTTGTCAAATTCATGAGTTTTTTCTGGGTAATACTCATGAGATTAAAAAAATTTGAACTTAAACTTTTTTGGGTACTTTTAATAAACTAGAAGGGAATTAACACTTTACCAAGTGATGCATCACTGGTTTTGCAACTTTCATTTTTGTGTTTGGTGTAAACTATGTTGATGTGGTAACAAAACCAGAGATAATCAAATTCTGCTTTAATTTGTTTAAATAATCGGAGATAGCTGCAAGTTGATAGCTGTGTTATAATTGTTGGAATAAACACACCAACAGTCGTACAAAAATTATTCATCTACTCAGCTGAAAAACAATTATCCCTCTCTGATGTGAATCTAGTAGGAAATAATATCAAATATAACTGCAGAGTAAAAGAAACAATCACTCAGTGACGAATCCAAAAATTGTAAAGGGGCATGCACAATAATAATAAGAAATATAAAAAACTTGAACCGAAACTCTCATTCCCGAACTTTACATAGTCTTTTGATTCATATAATATCAACCAAAACACTCTTTCGAAATAAAAACGGTGACAATAATTTTAATGGTAGAAGAGGAAAAAAAAGAGGAAAGAAAATTTATGAGGTTAGAATGTCGAATAGAAGAGCTAAAGAGAAGAAAGCGTGAGACACAACTCTCTTTTTATCAATAATTTGCAACCTCTACCCCTTTAACTCTAATTTATATTCAAGTAGATGCATTCCACTTTTTGATTCAAGATTTATTCTAAATGGAATAATGTGCAGGATAATTCTCTTCTCCGCTCTTTATTCATTGTAAATGGAGTAAATTACTAATGCGACTGAAATATATTTTTTTATTGCCCAAAAATCAAATTTTTATTTTATAATTATATGAATACATAAGTAATTATTTGAGAAAATGCACTTACATATCCTTATGTATATGCCGTGTTCTTGCTTGGGGTGATTGCATGGGCACCAAGCAAGAACACGAGTAGTTCTAGTCTACCCAAAAACTTCACTGTAATCATAATACAAGTCTTACAATTGACCACATCAGATATTCAACCACAAACTATCAAGATAATCATTTCTTCATAACCACCCAACAACCAACTTTCATTCAGACCCGATTTCCACCATTCAGAATGTATCTCAATATGTAAGGTGTTGTCCAAAATACAACTTTATTTAACAATTGATTTGTGAGAAACGATCCCTTGAACTGAACTGCGTAGAAGTGAATCGCCCATAAAACAGACCCTTTTGTTCATTTTGACGTTGCAGAGGTTCAAACACGATCACCATTGTTCATAATGTACCTCCAAGCACTTACATATCCTTATGTGTATATACATATATATATCCATGCAATCACCCCAAGCAAAAACACGAGTAATTCTAATGTGGAAAACCCCGTCGATGTGAGGAGTAAAAACCACATGACGTAGTCTACCTAAAGACTTCACTATGATCAGAATACAAGTCTTACAATTGGCCATTACAGATATTCAACCACAAAGTATCAAGATAATCATTTATTCATAACAACAATAAAATTAGAAAGATCTCACCCAAAAACCAACTTTCATTCACTGTCATGACCCTCGAAGCGCACCATTCAAAATGTTTCTCAATATGTATAGAACGTGTTGTCCAAAATACAATTTGATTCAAAAGTTGGTTTGTGAGAAATGACGCCCTTGAACCAAACTGCGTAGAAGTGAATCGCCAATAAAACAGACCCTTTTGTTCGTAGCTATTACTGGCGTTACAGAGCTTCAAACACGATATCCTTAGTTCAAAATGTACCTCCACAAGTCCTCAAAATTTCAGCTCGGTTCTACATGACTTGTGGTTCTTGGATTTAGTATTACTTTCTCTCTATCTTCTGGGAAATTGTGTGGTTTAAATTTGCATTATGATGAAATACAGAATTTGACTGTAAGAAATGTCTGATTTTGTTTTTCCGCGTCAGAAAAATGTATAATCTTAGTGCAGAAATATCTGTGGGGTTATTCTCAGTCTTCTTGTTATATGTATCATCTCTCAGGATTAGTCTAGGGGCTATCAAATTGGAAAACTCGCACATCTTTTGTTTTGTAAAACTATATACTGATAATTTCACAATTCAAACAAACATAATATTTCAATCTCAGTCCAAGATTTTGCAGTTACATTATCCCTATCCCTATACATTGATAAATCAATACACGGTTTAATGAAAAAAAACCATTTTGATGAATTTAGAGCACTACACATCAGCAACATAAAAAAGGTTGTCCCAGAGGCTCACTATCATCCTTTCTGCACCAAAATAAACCAAATAAAAATGGAATCTTGGCATCACAAAAGAAGCTACAAGTTGAAGAGTGCATACCGAATAAAATGGACCAAGCGGGATGAGATGCTCGTGTTATAATGCAGATTCCTATGCTAGAACGACGATCTTGATTCTTATAACTGCGATATAAGTTCAGACGTTTTTGCTGCACTTGCCTTGGCATTTCCATTTTCTGACTCCTTTGTGTTTGAATTAGCCTTCTTATTTTCTGCTTCTTCCTGAGCTTTCTTCTTCTTCTCAACTTCCAGTTGCTTGCAGTTTTCTTCATGAGCACGTTTAAACATCCTCACAAAGTTCAGCAGAGTTGACACAACTGTAGAAAAGCATCTCACTGTGTCATTTGTATGCAACTCACAAGAGAGAAAGAAAGAGACGGGAATACCTTGCTCGAATGGGCAACGAGCTGGATCTTCCCCAAAATAAAGGGCCAATGCATCTGCATTCCTTCCCTGAATAAAACTCGAAACCATCAGACAACCCATATAAAGGATAGGTGGTGGGGTAAGCAGACTCAAAGCCTCGGAATTTACCACTCCAGAATAAAGTGAAGCCAGAGATCTCACATTCGCTTCAGCGGAGCCTAAAAACTGCTTCAAAGTCTAAACATTTCCACAAGGCAATGATTAGCAGGACGAATTTAAGAAGAAAACGACGAATCTGTATAGTTTATAAGCAATCATGGATTTACATTTTCCTTCAATTTGGATAGGATTAACAATATCTCATTCATATTTCATTTTTTTCTTAATTATTATTATTATCAATCTTTCCTTATACGATGAAAATCAATGATTACTCAAGATTGTAAAATTACCTGGCAAAAATGTTCAGACACAGCACCATCATTTTCAGAAGCAGCAAGTTCTTGTACGACTTTTTCAAGACCTTTGTTAATTGCTTGCATTTCCTCAGCCAAATACTTTAGTTGAATCTGCACCAAAATATCTAACTGCATAAATACAACCTCAGTCTTGTTGTACAAAAAACAGAAAAGGGAAGCTAGTCGAGACGTATATTACACCTTTGTTGCAGCCTCTAAATTTACTAGGTCTTGAAAAAAATCCAAAACATCCGGTATCTTTTCAGCTAGCACCTATGGTTTATAGAACAAAAGGTCACATTATAATAAAAAATTTCTACACAATACTTGGTCGAAAATAATATGATTATTAATACCTTACACAGGTAATGAATTAGAGTGAGCTTGTTGTTTCGAGCCCTTGTTTCAGCAAGTTTTGGAAGACTATCCAGGCGAAATCCTACTGCAGAACCTGAGGGATTGCGAGCATTTTTTCATAATCATAACTCAGAAGAATTTCAAAATAGAGCAATTTAATCAGAACCAAGAAATAAATGGGAATTCCAGTCACCTCTTGCTGTTCCATGGTTTAATGCGTTTCCCAGTTGAAGGATCGTTTGCATGATTCTTTTCAGTTTTATAGAGCTCCTGACCTGATAAAAATCATTTTCAGTCGATTGTAATTGTTTGTAAAAGAAAATAAAAGAGCTAAATTGCTTGCCTCTTCAGATGCTGAATTAACAACATTCAAACTATTCTTCAGATCTGATACCTACACATGGATGAAGTAAGACAAAATTAGAATATTTTAACTAATTACTAAAGCAGAAACTTTAGTAACGCAGTGCAGTTTAAGCTACAGTTTCTTCAAACCTGGGAGCAAAATTGCATTTTAAATGAGAAAACTCTGAGCTTTGTCTCAACGCGTGGAACTTTCATCAACTCCAAGAAAAACTGCAGCATAATGACATAAAAAGAATGTTGTGTGTGAGAAAAAAGTACTATAAACCGAAGAAATAGAAGAATCGTATCAAGGGAAAGAAGAGAAGAATCATATCACCTGCTCACACTTGCCAAGATTCTCCTTGTCGTCTTTGTAGTTCTGACAGAAGAAACATTGTCACACAACTTACAATTTGCAAGGAAAGGTAGCTCGTAATATTAATGAATTTGAGTTCATAATGAAAACGAACAAAGAAGATATATAATGGTCAGATACCAATAATAAAGGTATGATTGATTTGGTAAGAGTGACACCTTAAGGAGTTCAATTTCTTCTTTGGTTGGACAAAATTTTATAAGATTGTCAACTTGATCAATGTCCAGTGCTGAGTCATCCAAAGCAAGGACTGAGTTCTGTAAAAGAACAAGTCATTACAACAAACACAGGAATCAAATTAAACAACTAAGAAGTAACGAGATCCCAATGCATGAAGTTTGGTTTGCAACATAAAGCAGGAATGTTGACTACATACATGCATAAATAAAACTGTAAATAAGTTTGAAGTTAACCTACCATCAAATCTGACAATGGAATCTTAACTTTTGACAGCATGATTTCGCAATTGTAAGCCCTTCGAAGCTCAATCTGCAGGAGAAACAGGTATTTTAAAGAAAACATATTTTTCAAGATTTTGATACAGAAAACATGTGAGGCACAAAATAGTGTCACTTACCAGATGGACTTTATCAGACTTGATCGCTGAGCCACGCCTGCTTAATTTTTCACCAGGGCCTCCCGAATTCGGGGTAGCGGCTGAGAAAAGACTTTCGAGTTCAGACATGTCTAACTCAGGAGCTCTAAGAAGGACGATATAAGACAAGACGATATCATTCAAAATCTGATGATAATAATTCGTGTGGTGGATTAATATATAATTAGAATTGCAGAAAGCAATAACATACTTTGAGGCCTCCTCCGGTTTTTGTGTGTCAGCCCATATACTACCCTGCATAGCTCTTGTTAACTTCAACCAGTGATATGGTTTGAGTGATGTTCTTTTGGATTGCGATGGAATTCTCGCATTTCCCCGTAATTGCACCTTCCCCTTTCCACCCAATAGATTAGTGGCAGATGAATGCAGCTTGGAATAAGCATCACCAGATTTTGAACCATTCAAAAGAGGAGCTGGTGGAGGTGGAATCGCTTGATGGCTCCTAGATTGCACTTCCGTTTGTACTAATCCAGGCGGACATGGTGGTGGTGGTGGTGGTGGCGGTACTGAACTTGTAGAAACTATTCCCGAGCCTTCACTCTGAGGTGGCGGAGGAGGCGGAGGTGGGGTGGCAGGTGCTGCCGGTCTTGGAGTTGAAGGAGGAGGGATGGAAGAATGTGGTGGAGGAGGAGGAGGGGGAGGGGGAGAATGTGGTGGTGGTGGAGGAGGACCAGGTAAATTAGTGACCGGAGATGGATTTGGAGCTGAGGATGGAGAGACGGGGGGCGGAGGAGTTGGTGGCGGTGGAGGAGGAGTTGGTGGCGGCGGTGGTGGTGGTTGCTCCAAAGAAACAGAAGAATTAGCTGGTTCCACAGGCTCCATATATGGAGCAGTTGGTGATATAGAGGGCTCTTCTTTGTTTCTAAATTCAGAATCATGAAGAAGAGCTGTAATGCCGATTGATGCGGGGCCACTATGGTATCTTGAACGAGCTGCAGGCGAGGAACTAGAATACGAAGCTGAACTAGGCGGAGAAATGATTTTAGATTGAGCTGGTCTTTGAACAGAACCATGCAGTTCAGATGACTCAATCTTCTTCACCGCGTGTTCTAACTCAAGGGACGACTTTGAAGAAGCTGGCGGTGCTTCACTTTGCTCAGCTGGCGAAGATCTCGTCTCATTTCCAAAAGCTTCCAACTTTGGACTCTCTATCTTGGTAGAAATTGGTTCAAGAAAAACCTCCTCTTGAACTTTATAGCCTCTCTCTAGGTCATCATTCAAACTCTGTGTAACATTCTCGGTTGTTCTGGCACTTGAAAACGACGTAAGCTCGTGTTTTTCTTCAAGAATACTGGACACAGTAATTTCTTGGATTATATTAAGGGCATTCTCTCTCTCTGAATCACCCCAATCTAGGTCATTGAATATATCTTGGACTCTAGCAAATGCTTCAATAGGAAGACCTTCTATATCTTCGAAGCTACTGAATTCGAGTTCAACAAGCGAAGAAGAAGAATCCATGTCTGAGAAAAGAACCTAAACCCAACCAAAAGACTAAAATCAAACCTCAAAAAGATGTTCACCTTCATTCCACATTTCGAACTAATGCAAAAGACTTACCTCGGCTCTGAAGTCGTTGGGAAACCGATCCTTAACATTCCAGAGAGTATCAATCTCCTCGCGGTTAAGCATGAGCACGTTTGATCTAATAAACGCTGTATTAAACATCACGCGGAACATCATTTCTTTGTCTTCTAAGTTATCGTCCAATGTGATACACTCGAGCACAACATCACCTTGTACATGGCAATTGATATCAATTTTAACAAATGCACAATCTGCCTGTAAGAAAGTGTGACACGCTTTAAGAAGAAAAAATAGGAAATGGATGCCTCATTTTTCATCAAAGAGCATCAAGTTTAAACGAGGAAATATTCAAACAAATCGCATCTCCTATATCGCATAAATGCAAGTTGAAGTAACAGTACATTCACCTAAATTAGAAGTAACTGTTAAGAAGCACCACATAATACATCTATAGCTTGATGCAGCCATTCCCAGCCTTGATTAAAGAAAAGTTAACCAAAAACTACTGATTATGTTCATCGAGCATACGCAATGTAAATCCATTTTATCATCTCTAACAGACTTGAAAACCTCAATACAAAAACTACACAATAATCAACAGAAAGCTACAAAAATTAGAGTGCCTCAACTAAAAACTACCTGTTTGTAATAGCCCACAGACATGCTCTTTTTTGGCATAGGGAATAGCATTTTAGCATTCCGATCAGAAGCCATCAGAGGGTCCGGTCCATATATCCTGATTATGGGACGACAACCCCCCTTTTTATCCATATCAGGAATGGCGCCAAGAATGATGCAATCCAACGTCAATGCTCTATCGAACGGGGGCCACCTTGAGCCTATATTCCTTCTAGAAACATATTGCAGATACCTCAGCTGTGAAGGTAATGGATTGATAGACGTTAGCACGTGCAAAAGCTCATGGGACGATTGCTTGTATACCATGTCTAAGGTTCTCTTCTCCCCCACGTATTGCTTCCTATAGATCATGAAAGCAGCTAGCATGAAGGCCAAAATTGGGAAGGCCCCTTTTTTGCAATGCATCAGGATAATGTTTCTCTGCCCGATGCAAAGCCAACTTTCGGTTGATCTCAAGAAGTGCTGGAGCATTTCGACTGTGAGAAGTGGGCAGTTTTCGTAGTGGGAAGGATAATCTACGAGAGTTATGCCATACTTGGATAGTACATTAGTAATCTTCTTATGTTGATCGCCTTCTCCAAAGCTAAAAACTATGAAGGAAGCATCGGGGAAGTATTCGCCGAGGGGGTCCACAATTCGTTCGATATAGGCTTCATAATCGACCCCCTCCAACTTATTTGTTGTAAAGCAGCAATCAAAGACTACAAAATCCAGAAGCATTCATTCCAAATGAGCCATTTACAACATATGTAAACAAGTATTTAGTATTAGAGATACAGAAAATGTAGTCATTTTTAGTTTGGGATGATTATAAATTGGCATAACCACACATTCCACTCCATAATCCTCTGTTCTCATGTACGAAATGAGCCTACTTTTTACAAATTAAAGAGAAAATCCCCAAAATTCCAAAACAACATCCAGATTTTCAAGAAAACCAACTAATTTTCTATATAAGAAGGAACTAATTTCAAGAAATTAAACAAAAAATCACGTACCATACACCCTTTCAGAGATTTCCAAAAGCCCTTCCGGTGGTTTCTTGTAGAAAAATCTGCGAAAAAGCGCCATTCTTGGACCAAGATATATCCCACCTCAATCACAAACCCTACACCTTGTCGAAAACCACCCACATTGCACTCAAAAATCCCAAATACATGTAATAAAAGAAACAATCTTGAAAACAAAATTCACAAGACAACTATATATCCAATGCGTACGAAGAACATTACATCCTCCACATTCAAGAAAGTGGAATCAGAAACTAGAGTACCACTGGATTTTGCTGATACTATAAAAAACACTTATTTCAATTCCATGTGGAACATTTCTTCACATTTACACTAACTCACTGTGTATGAGATTTAAACTTGGCTTCGAAATGGAGGAATCGAAAGGAGAGAGAGGGAAAAAGGGTGCTCTGTTTTCTTGATTTCTTTTGGCAAGATTACACGATTTTGTTTTGTTTAAAAGAATGAAGGAGCTCATCGGATCTGAATGTTTTCTCATATCATGGAATTGTCTGTGGGTGTAATTATAACGGATAACATAATTATAGATTGTCTGATTGTTCCCATCATATTATTCTCTTGTCACTTTCACTCTGCACCAAATTCCTTTGTGCACGTGGTGCAAACACAATTAATTTATGTGGGTTTCGACTAATTGAGGAATCTTGATGAAGTTTAAGAAGAACAATTAATCAAAGGTTCGACCTTTAACATGCAGGTGACATTGACAAGTGCTTTCAATCAATTCATATGCCAAAAAAGAGAGTTGCATTTTTACACTTACGCCCCCAATTGTCACATTTTATTTTATTGAGCCCTCGTACAAGGTTTTTATTTTATTTTTAGAAGTTTTTTGCTCATATTAGTCATTTGTAGGTCTGCAATTGTATATTTATGCTATTTTATTTTTTTTAAAAAATCAAAAGATTATACCTGCTTTAAAAATCAACTTCAACACATCACTTTTCATTTAGTGAGTCCTCCAAAATAAATATGGGCTTGGTATATAATTATTGAATGAGATTAATAATAATAGAATGACATTACTAAAAAATAATCAAAGTCACTTTTATCACACTCCCTCTATCCACCAATCTTATGTCTGAAGCTTTTGGCACTGGTTTTAAGAAAAGAGTAGATAAAGTAGATAAAATAAAGGAATTATAGAGTATTATGGAATTTATTTATTAATAAAGTGGTTGGTTATGAGTGAAAGTACAATTTCATTTGAAATAATTAAATGATGGTTGGGGGATAAAGATAAAATGATTTTTTTCATAAATAGAGTGTGCATAAGATTAGTGGACGGACAAATAAGACAAGTGTGCATAAAATTGGTGGACAGATTGAGTATTATATATCAACATCATTTAAATATTGCAACAATCATTCTTATTGCAATTTACTGTTCGATGTTTTTTATTATTATTTCCAACGAAGAATTTGAACCAAACTCCCACTTATACTCTCTCCACTTAAGCAAGAAGAGTTAGAAATAAAAGATGGATCCAATTAATTAATTAATCTTGTACAGAATCAGTCATAAACAACAAGGAATTCATCAATTCTGTAAACTATAGGATACAAGAAATGAAGGGTGATGATTTTTATTTATTTTTGATTGGATAAACGTGACTCGAACTCATGACCTCATGACATAAGTAGTGAAATGACGGGTGATGATCAGATTAATCGAGGCGACGAAGAAGGTACTCGACTTGAACTAATTTGGTTAAAGGCATCACCCAATCCCCATACAAATCTGAAACCACAGATGGATCAACCTTGTATTTGTTCTTGTCATCGCCTGATTCATTTAGTTCCAGTTCCTGCCCAAATATCATGGCCTTTTTTCCCACTCTTTTCTTGATCATTTCTTCAACGCTTGAGAATGTCAATAGCTTCATAAGACCATCTCTATCCTGCACTTTCAATTAATATTCATCCATTTTATTAATTTTGTATAAATATAAGAATGAATTCTTTAATTTACCTTGGCACGTATAGCTGGAGTATACTCATCGGGAGCATCTCTGAATTTAACCTCAGCCACGAATTTCCCAAAATGAATCCTTCTCGAAAGACCCTAACACCAACATTAATTAATTAAACAAGGGAAAACCTTGTTTGCATCAAACATTGTTCCATTAACAGTATTAGTTGTTTCACTAATAGGTATTGGTTGTTTTACTATAAAGTATTAGTTGAAAAACGTTAAAAAGTAAAACTTGTAAACAAGAGCAGCCCTTAGATTAATATGCATTTTCTTGTTGTGTGTTACCTGCAAACAATCAAGATCAGCAGCTGCAGTAGGTGCATAGTTTCCATCATCGCCGTTGGCAGCAATCCGAGGAAGTAAGGTGTTGAGATACATGTCCAGTATTTTGTCATTTATGTTAATGCAAGCTCCTGCCGGATGCAAAACCTATATTTCCAATCAATCAATTAAAATCATCATCAATGTCTCAATAACAAGTTTGATTCAGATAAATTAAGTAAGATGTTACATGAGTAGTAGTATTGTTGAGAGGCGGCAGCAGAGGAGGAGGTAAATTATCCGGGAAGAAGGCGTTCTCTTCTGGAGATATGTAACGACCCGCCTATAAAATCCAACATAAATTACTACACAATTCTTTTAATCTAATTTAATTGAAAGCTTGTTTTGTCTTGTATATTTTTTTTAGAGCCGAGGGTATTCATTTTTCATTTTTCTGAAAACCGCAGCGACTACCAGATATTTGACGCCACTAACACACAAAGATACGAGTAGCGAAATTAATTACCAATAATAACATACATATGGGAAATTAAAATGGAAAGGCAGAAATAGCACCTTAGCTTGAAGAGCTTCGGATTCCTTAATGAAGAATTGGAAGAAAGAAGCAGAGGAGTTTGAAGGATGGTGGTATAAGGGTGAATTGATGGGATATTTGGATCTCTCTATAAGATTGAAGATTATGGTGTCTTCTTGTCGCACCAAACTCTTTCTCAGCGACTCCAGATTCATCAACCTATCAACATAGTTACTGCCTTCTCCCATTCCCACCATCGCCAAAGAATAAGATGATGAAATTAATTTCTGAAAAGGGGCCGGGCTCTAAATGAAGTTTAATTTTATCACCTAACAATTTATTAGGTAAATCTGGGGAGATAATGGTGTAATGATGGGGGAGGAAATTGGGAGGAATCTCTAGTCAGATTGGGGGAGAAGTAAAGTATTTGGGGAGTGCGTAGTGTGTACGTGTGTGTAGCCCTTTTCTTTTTCTGCTCTCACCAAACGTACAAGCATCGCATGGTGGAAACACACAGATAAGGTATAACATATTACCAAAAAAATTAATGTAGGAGTAATATTTGGAGATGAGATAAATAGTATTACTTTTTCACCTAATTTTGTTTCGTCATTTACTGTAGATTCGAGTTTTAAAAAAATTGAAAAATATTAGTATTAAAGGGTATAAAGTGGATTTGGTGGAGAGGTGTGTATGTCAATTCAAATTTAAGAAAAATGTTATTTATTAGTATTAAATGATGTAAAGTAAATTTTGTATGTATAATTTATTTATTTTATTTAATTTCAAAATTAATCATTTTGGATCTGAATTTTTCTAAGTATTTTTTTATGGAGGAAGAATGATTTCTACATATTTTGGTTTATTTTTGTATTTTCGGTCAGTTTAGACACAATAATTAAACCGACCCGTTTCAATTTATATTTTAATATACAAATTATTTTTAAACTCACTGCAAAACCCGAACAAAATTATTAGATTAAAAAAGTTCAAGTGCACCTCCAAATTAAAGGGAAAAACAAAATAATTATACACGTGGCGATTACTTATTTTGTAATTTGATGCGGCGGGTAAAAGGACCAATTTCAAATATTTGAAAACTTGATCAAAATCAAAAAGTCAAAATAATCGGATCAATTTCAAAATGATACAAAGTTACTAGACTACAAAAAAAACCTTTTAATTTTTTTAAAATAATATAAATAAAAAAACAGGAATTCGGCTCTCAACCTCCGATTTAATTGGGAGCTTATTATATAAATGTGTTTGTAGTAAGTTACTTACATATCTTAGGAAGAATCGAACCGTAATATTTTATGTAGCTGGCAGCTCAATTCCAAGATATTCTTAATTCGATCTTTTCAATCACTCAAACTATATATGTATTAAATGTACATAAAGAAAAAGTTTTTGTTATTTGTTAATTTGCGTCAGCCTTTGACTGTAACTCACGTGCTGATCGTGCGTGAGTAATGCATTAGATTTGAAAGTTAATAAAGATTATTCAAAATCGAAATTATATGATGAACATGCCTTGACTTTTTGTTTTTGAGCACCTATTCTTTTTCTTTTTACTCGAATGTTAGTTGTTTTATGGGATAGGTTCGAAAATGTGCAATATTGTTATATAACTTTCCTTCTCTATTTCTCGAAAAATTCATATAATTTTTACATTGTCTTTCTTTCATTTTTTTTATGATGAAATTAATAGAATAATAGCGTCTTCCCTCATGTTAATAATTTATCTCATTTTTTTATAATGAAACTAATAGAGTAAGAGCGTCTTCCTTCATATTGCGGCCACATAAATAATTTAAATTTAACCTTTTTAGATTATGTGCAAACAAACTCCTCCCATACACATATTCTAATATAAAAATTTGCATATTCTTTATTTTTCGACCCCCTCACTAGACAATCCTGGTTCCGTCCCTGCTCACTGTACAATAGAGAATCCAAATTGAAAACAATTTATAATTTAATAAACTATAGATTATTTAGATATATTAACTAGAAAAAAGGTGAAATATCATATATTCAGTTGTTATTCAAACAACCCTAACAAGTAACAACTAATTTCCTGACTAAACGTGGTGGTTGGTGCATATTATGAAGAAGGAACGGATATGGGAAAGCACGAGATTCAGTTTTCAATTCCATTTCGTTAATACACATATATCATTCATATCCATGATGAAAAGATATACTACGAGAAATATATATGAAGATGATAAACAATAGATTAAACATTAATTGAAATATATATATATATTTATTTATTTTTGAGAAAAACGAGTACCTTGTGTAGAAGACGATGAATTTGCAAACACTCCAGAAATATTTGCAAAAAGAGAACTACCCAGGAAAACCCACCAGAATATCACCTGAAATAACAACCAACTGCCCATTGATATTCAAGTACACCCCTACTTCTATATATTCTATGGATCCTGTGTGTGTGTTAGGGTGTGTATATATATATTTGATAAATATGATGTCTATAATGTGTGGAAATAATATGACTGGTCCCTTTCCTAGTTCTCTGCTCATAATAAATGTGGAGATTGATTTATTTCCTTGGTGGGAGATCATTTCCCATCGGTTGACATTTCTCATATTTAATACTCCTTTACACCACATAAACCTGTCACCAAACTTTTACTTTTGATAAATTCTATACATATTTTTAAAATGTATGAATAGTTTTCACCAAATGTATGAGTTTGTTAGTACTCCCTCCATCCTTCCCCAAATAATATGCACCCCAAAATAGGTACACAGATTAAGAAAATGTAATAATGAGTAGTGTTTTGAAGGATAATTTTATAAATTTTTATGTATAGAATAAATAAAAGAGTTGAATTGTATCTATATGTAGGGTCAAAAGTAATGTCATTTTATATAATATTATGAATATTATGAGGATGAATCATGAAGATTATGGAGGATTTTTTCATTTTTGGATGTGCATATTATTATGAGACGGACCAAAAAGAAAAGTGTGCACATTATCTTGGGACGGAGGGAGTATTAATTAATTAATTTATTGAAAGATAATACTCCCTCCGTCCCATAAATATTTGCCCAATTTTTTTTTGGGACGTCCCACAAATATTTGCACACTTAAAAAAGAAAACTATTTACTAAACTTCATACTCATAATATTCACATATTTACTTCAAATGTCATTACTTTTGTGACCAACATATAAACTCAATCTATTTAATTCATTTACTTTATATATACAAATTTACTATATTATTTCTCAACACTCCACTCATTACACTTTTTTTAGGATGGAGGGAGTATTAGTTATGCCAAGTCGTATAAAAGGTGTGCCCACATGTTACTCATACTTTTCTGTTTAATTAGATGTCTTAAGTGACTAATACTCCTTCAATTTTATATTCTCTACATGAGTAAAATCAAATTAAGGAATACAAAATTTTGACATATATATATATATATATATATATATATATATTCTTGGTTAATATTTCTCTCTTCCCTCAACTCAAATTTAGAAACATAAAAATACGAGAAAAAGAATAAAAAATATTTTTTAAGAGGAACACTTGCGTAAGACCGTCTCACGATGAGATGGAGTGTAATTTGTGCATCAACACTTTAACACTTTGGGAGGAATGTGTGTCGATTGTATTAAATTGTACTCCATTTCATACATGAGACAGTCTCATATGAGTTTTTGTCATTTTTTAATTAAAAGATGAGAGATCTTTAGGTATGATAAATTAAGAAAAAACAATTAGAAATAAGATTAAACCTCAAAAAGACATTTAATAGGACAAAACTGAGAATGCCATACTTACAAGTTTAGTCTAAGCAAGTAACAACATATTCGCCCTTTATTCAGGACAATTTTTTTGGATTTGTAAGCCCAAATACGGGCATCTATATGGACCAAGGAGAACATTATTGAGTACTGAATCTTTCTATACAGGTCTAATATTACATTAAAAAGGAAAATAATATTAAATAGATAGAAATATCGCAAAAAAAAATGATTAGGATCCTTTGGTCCCACAAGATAGGATATGATTACATTTTGGATTGTAATGCATGTCCAACATTGAAACTTGGTTATGGGCCTAATGGGCTCATCCAAACTGGGCCAAGAGAAACTGATTGTCATCGTCAAATCAAACACTACAACTAATCTCCAATATACTAAAAGGCCAACCACCTCTCTGTAATGACTTTATTTCAAATACTGCAAGTTGCAGTCTGCAATAAGTTCCACTCTACAAATGTTATATTGAATTCCCTTTCTGCATTTTTCTCTCCTTTCCCCCAAAATCGCAACATAATTCAAATTACAACTCACAAGCCATCAATTCTGGAAATGTTAATTTTAATTAACTTTTTTATCACTTTCACTTTTACCTGAAAAATTGGCCAAAATCTTCACAATCTCCATGTGCAAAACTTTATTACTGCAATTCCCAACATTTAATCAGAGCTCAAGTGACGGAGAATTAACCGCCGTTAATTAACTCAATGTCTATTTAATACGGGTTTTATGTTTTGTGGGCTTTAAGAATTCAGGGATTTAGGTGTTTTGCGGGATTCAAATTAGGATTAATTATGTGTTTTTTTGTCAGCCGTGTATTTATTTTAATTAAAAAAAAAGAAAAGAAAATCCACTTCAAATTTATGAAAGACGACTCTTGATAGCAGGTCATAGAAACACAATCAGTAATGAAGGAGGTGAGAACTACAAAACAAGATTAACATCAATTCTGTCACAGTTGAAGAGCTCGACAAAGTTTCTTTTTAAAAAAAAGAGCTCGACAAAGATTTTGTGATACAGTTGACAAAAATCAAGAAAAAAAAACCCATCAGATGATGATAGGACATAGTTAAGAAGTGAAGCGTACCCATTCATTGGGCTTGATAAGGCCCATCACAGCCATATCTTCATGTTCAATCTGAGCCATCACGTCGCTGGGATAGGGGCAAGAAAACAAGTATAAGCAACAAACTGCTTTATCTTTTGAAAGCTCTGTAGTAAGCAACAATAATTGATCAAGAGTTACTTTCAACGAGCCAGGTGTAAATATAACACTAAAAGTGATGAAGTAAGAAAACACATCTATGTATCTATGACAAGAAAAATTCATCCAAAGGCAAGAAAAACGATGGAATTGGCCTTCTATTTTGAGCTAGAATCCTAAACGATTAAACCTAGCAATCAAGTGATATCAAGTCCATGCTCCACATTATAATGATTCTATATCTAATACAGATGCAATACTTAATCCTGCACTCTGTTCAATATATATTATATTCATCCATCAGCACAGCACAGAACAAACACATGTGATGTACATTTGCCAGATTCTCAGAAACAAATATAAGTAATCAGTTCAACAAACCGAGCATTTTTAGGATTGGACTTTATTCGAACATCTTCCCCGCGGCAATAATTCTTCAGATTCTCAACATACTCATCGACTATGAGTTGCACCCCTGGTGACCTTTTCTTTCCCACGGTTAGAATTCGAATAGGCAGCTTTCGGACCCAAGTTATTTATAATATTATTATTAATTTTTTAATTTAATAATTTATTATTTATTATTATTTGATCTTTACTTTCTATTTATTCATAATCTATTAATTGTAAATCACCTTCTATTCATGTGGTTGTTTTATTTTAAATTTTTTAATTTCTATAAAAAGCTATTTATTGTATTATTAATAACATAATTTTTAATATCTAATATTAATTTTTATAATATATATGTCAATCAATCATCTGTAGAATAGGGTTAATATAAACATTATAATTCTTCTATTTTAATATAAACATTCTAATGACTTTCTTTTTCTGTATTTAGTATTATTTTTTTTGCGTCTCATCTTTTTTTGAAGACATTTATTAGAAGATTCATAAAGGTTTATAAGACAATTCTTGCATGTTGTTGTCTTTAATATCTAATGATTAATAGTGACTGAGAAAATTATCCATATAACATATTTGTAGGAAAATTAAAAAATTTAATGACCATGAAAAATAATCGTTAAGGGTATATATGAGATAATGAGGGGTGAAAATATCAAAACGATATATATTATGTAATAATACACTCCCTCCAATTCTTTAGATGTCAATCTAGAGTTTTTAAGACAAACTAAGGATAAATTTGTTATCGCAAAAATAACCTTAGTTAATATTATTTAAATATTCTTACTAATAATTAATATTGATTAAATTTTTTTACACACAATACATTTATAGGAAATTTAAAATTTAAAATTACCATATCAAGAGTATATATGAGATAAATGGGAAGAAAATACCAAAACAACATTTATTATTTAAATATTTTAAAAGGCTAAAACGACATATAATAAAAAAAAATGAAGGAAGTATAAGTCTGAGATGAGTATGATAATTAATTTTAATGAGAAAAATAATTTAGAATAAGAAATAAATAAAAATATTCAAATACAATATTAGAATATAAAATAATTATGTATGTAATTAAATTAATCAAACTAATTAAATATTTAATCTAAAATTATTTTGAATTCCGCATTGTACGCGGGGTCATGTTCTAGTAATGATAATGTACGAAAATCTATACTCCTATCCTTAAAAGATGGACAATATTTTGATAAAGTATTATGTGAAAGTGTTTTCATACTATAAATAATACATGCACATCAATTATATTGTCTCTTAATTACTTTGGTCTTTGAATAAAAAGTCAATATTTAAAAATTACTTAATTTTTTAAACAATAATGATACACATGTATAACGGTTATACTTGAAGAAAAAAAGTTGCGTGAACTCGAATTTATAGAAGTTTTTGTTTTCTTCAAACTCTCATAATTTGTTTAGTTATTTTTAGATTCTCGTACTTATTTTTTGATACAATCATAGTGTTAAAAAAATATTATCCTTTTTTTTTCCATTATTGTAGTTTTCATTTCGAAGTCGAATAGAATTTTAAAAATCAAATTCGAAGTAAATATAGGGTCAGACTAATTAATTTTAATTGATGGCACACTGCCATTTCTGATTATTTGGGACTGGGCAGTCAATATTCACTATTTCCCGGCTTGATATGTATGTAAGGCCATTAAATTGTTGAAAATTACTCTAGGTACCACAATAAATACCAAAATCTCGAAAAACCCACAAAAGTGTTTCTTTTTCAAAATTTCCCTCCATCTTTCAATAATTTGAAGCGCCTTCAATTCATTACTATCACTTCAAACCCGTGATCATTATTTTGTAAATTACCAAACACCCTGCAAATTCTCTCTCCCACCATTAATGGAATCTGAACTCAGTTATCTGTATTTTGAATGCAATTCATTCAATTTAAATCTACCCATTAATTTCTTATCAATTTTAGATCAATCAAATTCCCTATATAAGAAACGCACTGTTACCCAATTCTTCAGATTGTTTCACAATGATGCGTGATGGCTACGACAGTGACACCGCCGTGGCGACGGCGAGGAGGCGGCGGAGAGAAATCTGTCGGAGTTTCACTTGTATATCGCCCTGGTTTATCTTTTGGCGTTGGTTTAATTGTGGAAAATCAAGGGTTTCAAGAAACAGGGTAGTGAAGAAAAATTGGGGAGAGGGGAAAATGGAGGGAGGTTTTGATGTAAAGAGGAAAAGTGGGATTGTGTCATCTTCCTTC
The DNA here is from genome assembly GCA_037126765.1 of Stenogyne calaminthoides. Classification (NCBI taxonomy): domain Eukaryota; kingdom Viridiplantae; phylum Streptophyta; class Magnoliopsida; order Lamiales; family Lamiaceae; genus Stenogyne; species Stenogyne calaminthoides. Next base: position 3,186,746 of record JBBCBC010000001.1, on the reverse strand, counting down.
AGGCGAGATGTTTCAGGTAAAATCAGTAGACAACTGATAGAGACGCAACTTTTTCACTTGATCCCCTGTATTTCTTGCACATAACCTGTTTGTGTTTTTGCCTGACTGAATTTTTTCACATGTTTTAAGCAGATATACCCAAAGAGGCACCTTTCGACATCGGTGTTGGATTTGGTCTTGTTTTTCTTGTTAGAAGTGAGCTCAACAAGATGGTTGAGTTGCGTAAAACAGTTGAATTGCTGATTCAGAATTTCCATACAGAAATTGATAATCAAGAAACAGAACAGCATTATATGCCCTCAAGGCCCAGCATACCTTCTTCCTTATCAAAAACTCATGTCCAAGAAATCCTGTATGATGAAGAACATGATTTGGGTCGATGTGTATCTCCTAACGATGTTAAAAGATCTCAAAGTAGTTTTGGCAGTAACCGCTTTAGACGAGAGAGAAGTTTTAGAATGGATCAACTTGAGGCAGAACTTGAAGCTGAATTTGATCGTCTGCAACTTCAAATGGACGATGGAGGATCCATTTTAAACTACTCGCCACAGCCATATGCGGAGGTATAAATTTTTATGGACTAATTGCAAGTTATTTCTCTGTTAACATGAGTTTAAATTATGTTTCCAGTTTGCTTCAAGTTTTGATTAATCAGCGAAAGTAGAACCATATATTGTGATGAAATGAAGTAGAATAGAGAACAAATAGTCCTAGAGCCATCATGAATGGACATCTAGTCAGATTCTTGATTCCGATTATGCATAAAACAATGATATCAGTCTCTGTGATGATTATATCCATTGTATGTCTTGTTTCCAATGCTGAGTGGTTGAAGTTTGATTATGCAGGAAAATATGGAGGACAATGCAACCGAACTTGCTGAAGAAATAAGTGATCTACATGAGACGAGCAACAACGAGTTGTATGGTGTTTCCCCAAGAGATCTCGAGAGAAGATTGCACGAAGTTTTGGAAGAAAGACAGCTAGAAAGGATAAACGAGCTCGAATCAGCTTTAGATTATGCAATACAACAACTTGAGGAGAAAGAAAGAGAGCTCTGCTGGTGGAGAGACTCTGCCCGCCTTGTTGCTCATCGCCTCCCACTCATCCCGAGCTTGTTAAGGGAGTTCAAACAAGCCATGGAAGAGGAATATGCAGTTAAGGAGATGGGCAAAAGATTGATAAAGAACTCCATAAGTGAATGCAATATCCAGAAAGTTTAGAAAAATGTATATGTATTCTATTAAGGTTTGCCAATTTTAAATTTGTAACTGAATCTATTTGTGTTTTTATTTTTCAGTGTTTTGGAATTTCCTCTGCTTTAAATGCACTTATAGGTTTGGGTGGTTTAAAAAATTGATCTCACAGTGTTGAGAATTTGAAACATGGATAAAATGAGACTTTTTATCTTTGTATTAGTTCTGGGTAATTAGCTTTGAGATCTTATCATTAGAGACTATCAACTCTGGACATAAATTAATGAATCATAAATATTACCATTCTATATGTTAATTAATTAATCCATATAAACTACTCTTTTTTTTTTTAACACTTTGGCTTATTCTTTAATTATCCATATTAGCTACTCTTCACTTCTTCAGGAGAGGCTCGAGCTTAACATATTTGACCTCCTGGGCTTGGGCCCAACTTTCAAATTTCAAAGCTTGTGATCCTCGAAGCCCAATATCCCGAGCCCATATTTCAAATCTCAAACTCAAAATTTGGCCAAGTTTGCAGGACTGAATTCCTCTACGTGTTGAATATATTTTCAATAACTAATATTTTATATTTTATACTTTCAAATGATATTTAATGACCTCATTTGTACGAGCAACCTCTTTCTTTCTTTTTTAAGGTAGAAAACTACATGCATGTCACTAATATATGCTTCATGCTTATGCAATTATTACACATACATAATTTCGTGCAAATTACCAACAAACATTTATGTTAGCTTACAAAATATAAACATTAGTTTCAAAATACTAACGCATGTTCATTTATAGAATAATATAAACTAGATCTAAAAATTTAGCAAAATCATAATTTATAATACCTGCACTCACTTACATTCTCTTATACTTTTATTGTCCAATATCAAATATTTTATAGAATACAATAATAGATATGTCTACTGTACAAATTTGTATAGATACAAATCAATCAATTAGGAATGGTCAGCGGATCAGGTGGTCAAGAACGGGTCAAAATGGGTCAATGATGGGTTGAGTAAAGTGAAATTGGGTCTCAATTGGGATTTGTATATATACAAATTTGTATCATTTATTAGTATATTTTATCAACTAAGCATATACAAAAATTAAATTAACTATCTTTTACTATTGAAATATTTAGAGTATTTCCAATACTGTCAAATTAATCTCTACAAGTTAGGTAAGGTCAAAGCATTCATTTAATTTAGAGCATCCTACTTCGTGATAAGAACTGTTCAACTTTATTTAAAAAGTAAATTAACTTTTTCTAGAAGTCGCTATGACTTTTCAAATTTGAATACGAATACCACTGCTTTCAAGGCCTTGAAAACTTATTTTATTTTTTTTGACATCAATGTACTGGTCATTAACATGTTATTCTTTTCGTTTAATTCATTTTCATGACAAAGTTTCTTATTAAAAAGTTGCAAGATAAAGAGATGGAAAACATCCCCTTGTAGCATTAGTTGAGCAAAGCTCAGGCATTTGGTTTTCAACCAACTGAGATAGAAAATGCAACAAAATTAGGGCACGGCAAAGTTTCGTTATATATACTATCAAAAAAGAAGAACATGTAACCGGTAAAATTTGAGAATCAGTTAGAAAAAATTAAAAAGAAGGCGCCCACCGTGGGGCTCGAACCCACGACCACAAGGTTAAGAGCCTTGCGCTCTACCAACTGAGCTAGACGGGCTTCCTGGTCTTCAAATCTGGATGTTGGAAAATATTACTTAATTTAGACCTAGTTTTATTGCATAACATTATTGAGTTGATCTTCATTTAGTTGGGTTTGGGCCCAGTCTGAATGGAATTGCTCGCGGCTATGGCTCTTTAAAAAAGTAATAAGGCCCACAAAAGCCCAAAACACTAAAGTGGGTTTGTTTTAGGTTTTAAAATATAAAATCGGTTTGTTCAGTACTTTGAAAATCGCTTTTGAAATATCATCACTTTGATCATACTTTCAAATAGGACTGTTCACGGTACGGACCAAAATGGATATTTAAAATTATTCGTGTTCATACCAAAGTTCAGTTATTTTAAAACTGAAGTGTCCGTGTTCATACCAAAACTTTGGTTCGGAACGGTACGTTTTTTAAATTTTTCGATACGGTTCGAAACGGATTTTTGATTATAACGAAATCAGATCGGAACTGATCGGATCGGACCAACGAAACGGTTTTTTTTTTTTTTACCTTTTTCTCCTTTTTTTTCTATCACCCCTCATTTTTCTTTTTAATCATGCATCTACTCTTCAAACTCAATCATATTACATGATATGATAATAGTTAATTAAAAATAATAAAATAACTCAAGACTCCATCAATGATGTATTTAAAACATGACTAATAAAGTACACATTAAAAAAAAAATGTGAATTTTCGTCGGTCCAAATTGACGAGAGGACTCAATCATATTACATGATAGGATAATAGTTAATTAAAAATAATAAAATAACACAAGACTCCATCAATGGTGTATTTAAAACATGGCTAATAAAGTACACATTTAAAAATTTATTGTGAATTTTCGTCGGTCCAAATTGACTAGAGGTACAAACTACAGAGCGATGAGTTGGTGCGAGAGTAAGAGATGCGTAATTACAAATTGAGAATTTTATAGGATTCTCGATAGTTATAAATCACAAATAATGAAGTAAATATTATAATATCTCGCCAAAATATTCATGTGATACATTCAATATTAAATTACATGGATATCAATAATTTGTAATACAATTTAATGAATACAAAATAAATTAATAATTAAATTTATTACATATTTAAATCCTTTATTCTTGTTCGATTCGGTCCAAGACGGTTCTAAGGTTTCATTCGATTTTTTCTATGCGGTTAATTCAGTAATATCCATGTCCATATCCAAAAAAAAAATCGGTACGACTCGGTTCGAAAAAAGTCAAAAAGTCAACGGTTATTTTCGGTTCGATTCTTTTTCGATTCAACTTTCGGTTCGGATTCGGTAATATCCAAACTCCGTGAACAACACTTTCAAATATTGGAGGATTATTTCTCTCCTTACAATTAATATATATTTAAATCATAATTCACATCATTCAATCATTTTAATATTACACATAATTTGCCCATTAAAAAAAAAATCTTGCACATGATTTGACATAAAATTATTAAATTACACTCGACTAAAAAAGCTCTAAAACATACACACTTTACTATATACTAAAATTTCAAAATTGCCAATATTTTTAAGAGTGTGTTTCATGTGCACCAAGTGTATTGTGCAATTTCTATAAACAGATTTTAGAGCTATGCACTTTATTGTATCGAAATATACAACTTGTTTACATCGAATCGTGCAATTTTTTTTCCATATTAATAGTTGCACAATTCAATATAAACAAGTTACATATACTAATACAACAACTTGTATAACTTTAAAATACATTATATAGTGCATTGTACACCTGATAAACTATCTTTTAAACTTAGTTTTAAAAATCATCTAAAATCCAAAACAAACATCACCTAAAGTTCTATGTTTTCTTTTGATAAAAAAGTTGTTGCTCTTCTGCCTGACACAATTCTACTGTATTTATTTTATACATAAAACATATACTTGTCATTTCTTATTTTTCTATTCAAACCAAATTTTCAGATTTCGAAACTTTTATTTTTTCACCCAAAAAAAGTCTTGTCAAAAGTTGATTAAAAAAACAAATTGTAAAAAAAATTGAGCTGGCAAGAAGTCAAATGATCGATTGATAGGCATTAGAGTGGTATGGAATATGGAAAGACTTCCCTCAACAATAAATGTTTTTGTACAATTTAATTAATTAGCACATTTATGAAAACTATTAGTGTAATCTTGAGGTTGAATATTTTTTGAAAAGTTAGGACCAGTTTTGAAAACTTTCCAAATGCTCCCATTCAAGATCCTTTTTTTTCTCAGATAACCCCTCGAAGCAGAGGTTCCTGTTCATACACAAAGTACATATAAACACCCTGCTTCAATTGAAACCGAATAGAGATCATTTCCAAACATTTCAACATAAGCATTTGTTTACTTGATTGCATTTGTTCTGTAGAAAAAATGGATGGAGTAATCTCTTTGAGACTAGTAGTAGCTCAAGAGTGAAGAAATACGAGCATGGAAGAGTTTTCACGTTCATCTACCAATGAAGATGATGAAGAGGCATTGAAACGGGCGAGGATGCCAACTTTTGATCGTCTCAGAAAAGGGATTATACTCAATGAAGTAGATGCTGAGAATCTTGGATTTTGGAAAGACTGACTCTTTTATTGGCTTTGGCTGGAAGGAGAGAGAACAACTATGAAAGCAAAACATGGATCCTCATACCAATATTTGATGGATCTTCATAAAGTTAAAACAAATATTACATGGGGGCACATTGTATTGTGCATATATATAGATGAAGAGTACACAAGTAACAACCAATGCACGTACTACAACACCTGGAATTGAGGGTTGTAACTTAAACAAGTGATTCAATACAGAGGATAAGAAATTGCTAAAGACAAATAGAATGGGAAATCAGATTATTAAATAAACAAACCTAGACAATTTTATTCCTGCCTACAACTATCAAATTGATAAAAAAACTCACCCCGTTTTTCTTGGAACAATTGATACCTGGAATTATAATAACAGATTTCTAAGGCAAAAGCTCTAACATTGCTCTTCTTAGGCTGCCGCCACAGAATTATAATACTTGGAATCACCCCTAGTTTTCACTATCGTGTTTGCATATGTTCTTTAAGCTCTTATCAATTTCTATTTAACAAGAAAATATAATTTTGCACTGTAATAAAAGTGTTTACATCTCTAATGACTAGTTCTAGTTTGTCATTCCTCATATTTCATTTCCCAACCCTAAAGGCAGCAAACATATGACCATGTACTAAAACTTGAAAATAAGACAAATATTGCACAATCAAAATAGTTATGGGACCAAAAATTAAATAGTTAAATTTTTTTAAACAGATTATAAAAAAATTATGGGATCAAAAATACTTTTTTTTCAAGCATGTTCATTTATGTTTCTATGCCTTCTGAGAAGCATGAGCACGTTTTGTGATGTGGTTAGGCAGAGTATAAACACAGCTCATGAAGCTTCGTAAATGCATGCTTCTATGACTTTTCACAAATTGAAATTGCATTTCTTCCTCCCGAATCTTCGTTCCCTCTCTCTTTCCGGCGTGAATGTAACGGTTTTTGTAGCTAGCGAAAATTTTTCATCTCAAATAAAAGTTCAAATTTATAAAAATGTGTGAAATTAATTTATTTATACAGTTCCTTAATAGCTAGTTCTTTCATTAGTTGAGACACGACCAATCTGAAACGAATTACTACAGTACAGAGCTTTTGGTTAGCATTAACTCGAAATAGTGATAGTTATTAAGACGTTTAATTGGACCCACCCCTAAACCGTAATTTAAGCCATGTGGTGGGGCCCATTCGACTTTAAAGAAATATCCCGTGAATATATTTCTAGAAACAAGACATAAAAGTCAATTCCACGAAAGATAATATTCCCTCCATTCACAAGTTATTTACTCCCTTCGTCCCAATCATAACGATATTTTTACAGTTTATAAGAATTTAGTGGAATAGTCATAAAGTGATAAAATGATGGGGTAGAAAAAGTTATTTATTAGTATTTTATATGATAAAGTGATGAGTAATTGGGGATAGAAAGCATTGTTTATTAATATTTTATGTAATAAAGTGATAAAGTAATAAAGTGTGTAAGTAACTTTATCATTATGATTGAGACGAAAATATGGGGTACTTTACCATTATGATTGAGACGGAGGGAGTACTATTTAGGAAGACCATTCCAAATTTATTTACTCATTTCTATAAAAGACAATAAAATAACTATATTTTATTTAATTATTCCCTCTTAACATTTCAAAATGACATATCATGCCACTACTTATACCCACAAAAATTTTCTATTTTAACAATACCCTCAATAAAAAAAAAACCACTTATAAACTTTTAAATACTAATAAATAACTTTTGGGGACGAAAGTAGCAATACTTTGTCAATTAATTTATCAACTAAATTTTATTTACTGACTAATTCATCTGCACGAAATCTTTTTAAAGCTGTTTACAAAAACAATTTATGAAATCATCACCAAGGAAGATTCAAGAATTTTATTATTCTCACCATCCCACAAATATAATGCATATTTGAAATTTTATGCAAACTAATAAAACAATATTGCTGAGCTTGCAATTCTGAGTTTTACTAGTAAAGATCTAAATATTCCCTTTATTTTCAACGAAGACTTTATTTTAATATAATAAACATGCATATTTCAATTTAAATAGAAGCATTTTAAATAATTTGCACATTTTTAATATAAAACTGTTTTAATTTGAGACACAATGAAAAGCAAATCATGACTATCTTTTGGGACAAGGAAGTAAAATGCATGATTTTCATAATACATAAATTTTGACTAATTATAAATATATATTTTTTAAAAAGTAACAATATAATTCACGAACTTTAAAAAATATTTTAATTGCATCTCAGTGTTTTTTTTATATATATATTTTTTGTCATTTCATTTGCAAAGATGGAATTATCAAAGTTGAAGGGAAAAAAAATCTAACCTGAAACTTTTTTGGGCATTCTCTCTTTGTTAAAATAGGGATTAATTAATCTAAATTCGACAACTCCTAAAAGGAATTCATTATTTTGTAGTGTATTTTTGGTGTAATTTATTGTATTGTACACAAGTGTTCACCACATGGCCACCCTATGAGCAAATATATATGTATACCTGTCAATGTATTATTGGATACATTAGGTCTATTATTAATTATGCGTATAAGATGGAGTACCAAATTACATTAAATGATGTTGCATCTAGCTAGATGTTAATCCTTTTCAACTCCCAATTGCAAGCGGGACAAAAATGTACAACTTAAATAAGGAGAAAGAAAGGGATGTTATCAGTGGCTTTTATTATAAAACAATATTATCTCTCACCTAATAACCCAATGTTTTTAAACGAACTACTACAATTAACCTTTTCTTTAACATTATTTTAACTATACCTTATTTCAAATAAAAGATAAACCATCTGCAAAAAAGATAAACGGTAAACGAAATTCGAGAGTTTCAGTAAAAATGGTTTGAAAATTTTGCTTCAATAAAAATTGAAAACCCAGGCCCCTTCTAATAATCTATGTAGGGTTAATTTCGTCATTCTCCAGTATAATTTTAAAATCCGTGTACTCATGACTTATAGAACGGGGATGTTTTCTTGACTTACTAGAAGAGGAGCCAGAGAAGACGTCAAGGGTCAAAGAAGGGTGGCAGTGGCATCCTTCATCTTTCCTATAGTCATACAATTCTGACTTTTCAACGGAAGTAAATAAATAAAATAGACTCAACTTGATAAATAAAAAGTCGCCATGACCCCAGCATGCAGACACATTCTACATATACTAATATTTACTCTCCATTCAATCTTCAAAGTTCAAACACCAGATGACATTTTTTCAGAGACTTGAGATCCAAAATTGAAGTAGAGTGATAATATACCATTTCCTTCAAAAAAAGAAAAGAAAAGAAAGAGAAGAAGTGATAGTTTGAGAGTGGAGGTGGGAGGGGTTTGAAGATGGATGCAGGGGACCTTTACAGGGCAAGTAATAGCTTAAGAGCAAGCAATAAAGGAAGTGTGAGCCTACGAGCAAACAGCTCAAACATATGGAGAAACACAGGGCTGGAAGTGTTTTCGAGATCATCGCGCGATGAAGATGATGAGGAGGCCTTGAAATGGGCGGCTCTGGAGAAGCTGCCAACTTACGACCGTCTCAGGAAAGGCATCCTGTTCGGGTCGCAAGGGGCCAACGAGGTGGATGTTGGTGATCTCGGGTACGAGGATAAGAGGAATTTGGTGGAGAGATTGGTTACCAATGTGGAGGATGATAATGAGAAGTTCTTGTTGAGGCACAGGAACAGGATTGATAGGTACTACTACTACTACTTGGTATTTATTTTGGAGGATATTATTTCAGTGATGGTTTTATAGACTCTAGCTAACTTTGAATCTGTTGTTCAGAGTTGGGATTGATATACCGACAATCGAAGTGAGGTATGAGCATCTGAATATTGATGCTGAAGCCTATAGCGCGGGGAGATCCCTGCCTACTTTTATCAACTTCAATATCAACATCATAGAGGTATGAAAGAGAGGAAAACTCACCTGATTCTCTGTTTGGAAATTGTTTCAACTTTAATCTGATGGTCATCTTCTTGTTTATCTTTAACAGGGGATTTTGAGCACTCTCCATCTACTTCCCAACAGAAAGAAGCCTTTTACCATCCTCAAAGATGTGAGTGGGATCATCAAGCCTTGCAGGATGACCTTGCTTTTAGGTCCTCCGAGCTCCGGGAAGTCGACTCTTATGCTTGCTTTGGCAGGAAAACTCGATGAAGATCTGAAAGTAAGTTGAATTGAAATTAAAAATGAAAATAATAGTAAATAATCAAATGTTTTTTATCCTAATTTACAATACTGGATGTATTTCACCAGGTATCTGGGAGTGTGACTTACAATGGACATAAAATGGATGAATTCATACCACAAAAAACTGCAGCATACATTAGCCAGCATGATCTGCACATTGGAGAAATGACTGTGAGAGAAACCTTAGCATTTTCTGCTAGATGCCAGGGTGTTGGCTCACGATACGGTTCGTATAATCACTTTGAACAAATATATGCTTTTCAAATTTGAGGGATCTTAAGGGTTTTTTGTTGTCAATTTTGACTTGGAACAGAGATGCTCGCAGAGCTATCGAGGAGAGAGAAAGCAGCAAATATTAAACCAGATCCCGATATTGATATGTACATGAAGGTATATTAATACCAATACCAAAAGTTGATAATTATTGTTGTCACATCCCTGTTAAATTTGTTGTAAATTTGGAAAGAGAGGCCAAAATAAAGAAAGAATGATAACGGAGAATTTTATAAATAGGAACTATAATATAGGCAACATTATCATAATCAGCAACTATAACAATTGTTATTTCTAATAATATAGGCAGCAGCCACCGAAGGAGACCAAGCAAGTGTAGTGACAGATTACACTCTTAAGGTTTTGGGTCTTGATATTTGTGCTGATACATTAGTTGGAGATGAAATGATTAGGGGAATTTCAGGAGGGCAGAAAAAGCGTGTGACAACAGGTAAATAAAATCAACACATGTTCTAACAAGGCAGCAATATGTTCCTTCGATTTTTACAGATATTGAAGTTTTTACTGTGGTGAAAAATTGCAGGAGAAATGATTGTTGGACCATCCAAGGCACTTTTCATGGATGAAATATCGACTGGATTAGATAGTTCTACAACTTACCAGATTGTCAATATGCTCAAACAACATGTGCACATTATGAAGGGAACTGCTTTCATCTCACTTCTGCAGCCAGCGCCCGAGACGTATGATCTGTTTGACGACATTGTTCTCTTGTCCGATAAGCAGATTGTTTATCAGGGCCCTAGAGAAAATGTGCTTCCGTTCTTCGAATCCATGGGTTTTAAATGTCCTGCAAGAAAAGGAGTTGCTGATTTCTTGCAAGAAGTAAGCAAACGAAAAGATGATCAGCCAATTCTTCTGTATAGACATCTTTAATTGATTCTAATGAAAGATAAACTAATATGCAGGTGACATCAAAGAAAGATCAACAACAATATTGGGCACGTAGGGATGAGCCTTACAGATTCGTTACATCGAGAGAATTCGCAGAGGCATTCCAATCATCCCCAGAGGGCCGAAGAATCGAAGAAGAGCTTGCAGTTCCGTATGATAAGACCAAAAGCCATCCTGCTGCTTTGACAAAAGAAAAGTATGGTCTTGGGAAGAAAGAACTCCTGAAAGCTTGTGCTGACAGAGAGTACTTGTTGATGAAGAGAAGCTCATTTGTATATTACTTCAAGATTTTCCAGGCAAGTGTTTGTAAACTTGAGTCTCACAAGTTAATACATTGTTTGCAATTGTATATGTTACTAAAAGTGATTTTCCGATAATTGTTTTCAGCTTACTGTGTTGGCATTTATGGCCATGACAGTCTTTTTCAGAACTGAGATGAAAAAAAATAATGAAACAGATGGGGGTATATATACCGGAGCTCTGTTTTTTACTGTCATCATTGTCATGTTCAATGGAATGTCGGAGCTTGCAATGACAATTTACAAGCTCCCTGTGTTCTACAAACAAAGAAACATGTACTTCTTCCCAGCGTGGGCATATGCTCTCCCCTCGTGGATTCTGAAAATACCATTTACCATGGTGGAAGCCGCAATATGGACAATACTCACTTACTATGTAATTGGGTTTGACCCGAATATATCAAGGTAATATTTGCAAATCAGTCTCCCAAAATAAATTACTTTTCTTATAGCATAGTTCAAATGTACTAATTGATCAAGATTATTGGTTGCAGGTTTTTCAAGCAGTACCTGTTGCTGTTTACTGTCACCCAGGCAGCAGGAGCACTGTTCAGATTCATCGGTGCAGCTGGCAGAAACATGATCATTGCAAACACATTTGGCTTGTTTGCACTGCTCCTGCTTTTTGCATTGGGTGGCTTTATCCTGTCACGAAGTATGAAACAAAGATTTAAAAAAACAAAAAAATGAATTCTATCTTAAACTGTTGATAAATTACTCATCACATTCTTTGATTGGTAACTGCAGATGATGTCAAGAAATGGTGGTTATGGGGATACTGGTCGTCGCCGTTGATGTATGCTCAGAATGCAATTCTTGCTAATGAATTCAATGGGCACAGTTGGAATAAAGTAAGACACCGAATCAATCTTTGTACACATATTATTCACATTTTCTAGATCTGACCATAGTAACTGAGTCCTGTTATTATCATGTTATAGTCGGTAAATGGAACGAGATTGGGAGAACTTGTGATGGTGAATCGAGGGTTCTTTCCTCAATCATATTGGTACTGGATAGGAGTGGCGGCTTGCGCTGGATTCGTATTTATATACAACATCTGCTACCTTATTTCCCTTGCTTTCCTCCACCGTGAGTTTTTCTGCTCTTGGAAATTCCAGTAATTTCCTGTATTAAAAGAGCAAAAATTTATATTGATAAAAAAACTGATGCAGCATATGAGAAGCCGCAAGCTGTATTACCAGAATCTGAAGAGGATGGTTCTGTTGGACAAGCTACTGCTCCGGGTGGTGCAATTAGGCGGAGGAGCATCTCCTCTGGATCCTCATCTACGAGAACAGATGCCATCGAAGCAACAAATCAGAATCAAGAAAGAGGAATGATTCTTCCTTTTGAACCACATTCCATCACATTTGATGACATTAGATATTCAGTAGATATGCCACCTGTAAGTTTAAGCTTGAAAGTTATACATGAAGAAGCCAATATTTTTCAGAAATGAAATCAATTAAACACTCCCAAATATTTTGATTGGCAGGCAATGAAGGAACAAGGAGCGACTGAAGATAGATTGGAACTCCTGAAGGGTATAAGTGGAGCTTTCAGGCCAGGCGTTCTTACAGCTTTGATGGGTGTTAGTGGAGCTGGTAAAACAACTTTGATGGATGTGTTAGCTGGACGAAAAACGGGGGGATATATTGATGGAGATATCACAATCTCTGGGTATCCCAAGAACCAGGCAACATTTGCTAGGATTTCTGGATATTGTGAGCAGAATGACATCCATTCTCCAAATGTTACCGTGTACGAGTCCCTCGTTTACTCAGCTTGGTTGCGGTTGCCTGCAGACGTTGATGCAGAAACTAGAAAGGTTTACTACAGATTTATATCATTTTATAAATTTCAATTATTTGTTGTTGTGATGAGATTTCATGAACTATATGAACTTACCTACGGCTAATTACAGATGTTCGTTGATGAGGTGATGGAACTAGTAGAACTTGCCCCATTAAGAGGAGCCCTAGTAGGGTTGCCAGGGGTGAATGGTCTCTCAACTGAACAGCGGAAAAGGCTAACGATCGCTGTGGAACTGGTGGCTAACCCTTCAATAATTTTCATGGATGAGCCAACTTCAGGGCTCGATGCAAGAGCTGCTGCTATTGTGATGAGGGCAGTCAGGAACACCGTCAACACAGGAAGAACTGTAGTTTGCACAATCCATCAGCCCAGCATTGACATATTTGAATCATTTGATGAGGTATGGTGTACGGGAATTATATGCACACGTTTAACATAAAAACTTCAAACACAAGTTACTGTTATTAACATGAGTTGCTAAAAAAACAATATGAAATTTTGGCAGCTATTTTTGATGAAACGGGGTGGAGAAGAAATATATGTTGGACCATTGGGCCGTCACTCAACCCATTTGGTCAAGTACTTTGAAGCAGTTGAAGGAGTACAGAAGATTAAAGATGGTTACAATCCAGCTACCTGGATGTTGGAAGTCACCACTTCAGCACAAGAACTACTCTTGGGGGTTAACTTTGTTGAACACTACAAGAAATCTGACTTATACATGTTAGTCTAAATTCTATAATAACCATGAAGTATACTCTATGGCCAACTATTGTTTTATAAAATGCTAACTAATAGCCGTGTCTTGCTCATATCTTCAGGAGGAACAAAACCCTGATCAAGGAATTAAGCGTCCCACGCCGAGGCACAAAAGATCTACATTTTACCTCAGAATACTCACAGTCTTTCCTCGTTCAATGCCTTGCTTGCTTGTGGAAACAAAACTTATCATACTGGCGTAATCCTCCTTACACAGCTGTGAGATTTCTGTTCACATTCTTCATAGCCCTTATTTTTGGGACGATGTTCTGGGATCTTGGCTCTAAAATGTAAGTAAAGCAACTAACAGAATTTTGCTATGCCAAAATACTTTTGGTCACTTTTGCTAATCTAATCGGAAAATCATGAATTACAGTGACTCTCAGCAAGATCTCTTCAACGCAATGGGTGCTATGTATGCTTCTGTCATATTCTTGGGATTTCAGTACGGCTCAACAGTACAGCCAGTGGTAGCCATTGAACGAACAGTCTTTTACAGAGAAAGAGCAGCTGGAATGTATTCTGCCTTACCATATGCATACTCCCAAGTGAGTTGTTATAATTAAGCATCTCTGAATTTGTGAACATTTTCCTCACTAGAGTTCAGAATCACTTACCAAGCATTTTCTCTTGCAGTTTCTGATTGAACTCCCTTACGTCCTCGTTCAATCCCTCATGTACGGTCTCATTGTTTACTCCATGATGGGATTCGAATGGAGCGTTGAAAAGGTCCTCTGGTTCTTATATTTCCTCTACTTCACACTGTTGTACTTCGTTCTATACGGTATGATGACTGTGGCTGTCACTCCTAATCACAATGTCGCCAGCATTATCTCTTCGTTCTTCTACGGCTTTTGGAATCTATTTTCAGGATTCATCATCCCAAGACCCGTAAGTCCTGCAAACATTCATATTATTACTTTAGTAATATAAACACAATAATCAAAATTCACCAAAACTAACATACTATTATTCTCTACCTTTGTCAATAACAGAAAATACCTGTCTGGTGGAGATGGTACTACTGGGCAAATCCCATGGCTTATTCATTGTATGGTTTCATCGTTACACAATACGGAGACGTCAATGATCCGTTACAAGGCGGCACGCAAACTGTGAAAGAATTCTTGAAGAATTACCTTGGCTTCGAGAGAAGCATGCTTGGATTGATTGCAGGAGTTCTTATCGGATTCGTTGCTATTTTCACTTTCACCTTCGCCTATTCCATCAAGACATTCAACTTCCAGAAAAGATAAACAAGTGTTCTATCTACTTCGCCTAGGGGCATCTTCTTTAAGCATGTATCTATTTCTAAATTCTTGTAACAAGTGTTTGAATCCACAAGAATGATTATTCTCGAAAAACCTTTTTGAGCTTTTTTGTAATATAATCTTTCAATTAATTCCATATATCTTTACATCCAGATTTCGCATAAATGATCAAACAACCTAACATAAAATCCAACACAATTCCAAATTTAACATGATTTGGGTCTTTTAATCAGCTAATTTGGGTCATTTTACTTCATTAGACAATATAATTAACGCGAATCGGAGAAAGGTCATCCCCCAGAATTAGGTTATCAAAAAAAAATAAAAGGAAAGAAACAACAACGTACCACGAGATCGGAATTGCAGTGTTAATTGTCTATCAGATTTTCGTAACTCCCACTTTGGCGCAACTATAGAAAATTCAAACGCGGGAACGTGGATTAGGGCACAGCATACGACGCGGTTAGATGCAACATATGGTTTGTTCATTTAGTTGGGCCTAGGGCCAAATGTATTGTTTTTTTTTTCGAGACCGGAGTAGTTAAAAAAAAAGCAATACATATGGGCCTAGGCTCAAATGTATTGCTGGTGCATTGGGCTTAAAGCCAACTTTTAAAGCCTAAAGTGTTCGCCATTGCATTTTTAAAATGATGTTTTCTTCTATATAAAGAAAAGTTATTTAGATTTTTTAGTGTTTTCTTAATCTTTAGTGTTTATGTTAAATAAAGGAGTCGTGGAGAATCCTGGTGGTAAATCACTGGATAGTGAAATATTTGTAAGAATTAGCTTGGCTTAAATCAAAATATTACTTTTAATACACAATAATTATTAAAAAAAGTTGTGCCTAATTACAGCTTTATAAATTGAAAATAATAAATTATAAGTGAAATGTCATTATATTTGTCACTAACATGTCAAAACAAGTTGACGCTATTATATAATAAATGACAAAATCTTCAGTTAATTGACACTATAGATGATGTGCAACAATACGACACGAGGCAAAAAATATCAGTGTCTTTATTGTGCCAATTAGACAAGAGAAACACTGCATAAGACCGTCTTACGATGAGAGGAAATATAAGTTGAATATTTGCGCTTTAACACTTTAAAAGGGGTGGGTGTAATTTATGCTTTGTTATACCCCTTCTCATACATTAAACTGTCTCATATGAGTTTTTTTTGTCATTAGACAATATTAGACGATATATATTCACATGAGTGTATGTCTTAATTTCTTATATCCTATTTTATTTTCAAATTTTCAAACTAATTTGAGTAGGTCTCCTGTAAAACTTGTTTATAATATAAAATTTGTACTATTATATTTATAAATTAATACAATTATATTTATTAATTGATACAATTACAATTTATAAATGTAATGATACGAACTAATATATATTTATAAAGTTTTAATCACAATTTAATTTATAACAAAAATCAACTAAGATTAATAATTTATTATATAAAAAGTTTTCCTATTTAATTTAGTCTATATCCACATTTAAGAACAAATTATATTTAAAACACACATACTATTTATAATTTAAAAAATAAATTTCAAAGGACATATTGCATATATATATAATGTTAGAAATAAAAACTATGCATTATAATTAAACGTAATTAATCAAAGATAAATATTTAAAGTAATTAATAATATAATTATTATTTTTCAAGAAATTATAGCGGGTTCAAGGGCTAATCTTCCATTATTTTTCGCGTAGTGTTATTATCGGGCTACGCCGCCACGGTCCACAATGTTGTCTCCTCAGAAAATTTCCAGGAAATATGTATTTAACTGGGCCCCAAAAGTTGAATTTCCACAGGCCATATTCTAATGGTTGAGCTAGGTTTGTTTTGGGATTTAAGTGTGCGGAGCAAGTCAAGATTTTAGAATTTGGAGATTTAGAATTCTTGATGAATAGTAAATATATGTGTTTGTTTTGGAAATTTGAGTAGGGTGAGATTTAACTTTATGTCAAATCAATGTTTAATAATGATTGATATTGTATTTTTATACTCCCTCTATCCCAAATTCGATTGGGCATTCACTATTTGACCGTGTTTTAGAGAGCGAGTTGTTTATTAATAATTGAAATGATCAAAAGATTTTTAAGGTGGAGTATGATGGTTCTACCCTTCATCTATCATATTATGCTTTAAAAGTAATTTTATCATTTCATATACTATAAATAACTCGCTCAATAAAACACGAGCCAAAAGTGCAATGCCCAATCGAGTTTGGGACAGAGAGAATATTATATTGAGAAGAGAAATAAAGTGTATAAAGTGTGATGTATTGAGAAGAGTAATAATAAATTTTATAGGTATTTGTAGGTATGGATGGAATGTGGAATTTGAAAACCAGACTTTAAATCTCAATCTTGTATGAGACGGGGAGCGCAAAGTTCTAAGTCCATCAGTGTGAATCCCAAAATAAACTCAGGTTACTCAAACCTATAGATCTAGTAAATACACCTCTCTATCATTTTTTTTCAAAAAATATAAACATAAAATATCAAATTAACTTTTTCGTCGGTTTAGATATGAAATGTCGATTCTGCTGTCCGAAAATATTTTTCGAATTTTCATAGTAAATTCGAGAAATTTTTTCGTATACATAATTCGAAAAGTTTTTCCAAAATTCATGTGAAAAATTAAATGATCATTCTGGTTGGAAGTGTTTTTCGAAAAATATTTTCGAATTATTATATTAACTTTGTAAAGTTTTTCCGTCGATTTACATGTGAAATATTAATCCTGCTTTTCAGAAATATTTTTCGAATTTTTATAGTAAGTTCGAGAAAATTTTCCGAATTCATGCACATAATTCGAATTTTTTTTTTCAAAATTTTACATTGCGGGGGTGGGGGTTGTCTTGCTTGCCTCACAAAGTGGATGGAGGTGTATCAAGATTTTTTTAAAAAAAAACTGAATAGGAGGATGCGTGAATAAAAAAAGTATAAATTATGGTATTTTGAAGAAATTGAGGTGAGTGTATTAATCATACAAGTGTTGTATTAATCCAGATGGTGTCTTTATTAAAAAGGTAGGTGTGAATAATAATGAACAATCTAAGGCCCATTTATTATGAATTAAAAATTAGAATAATAATATGTATTATTAAGGGGTCAATTCCTATAAAATTAATTATTACTCCATATTATCACTACTTAGTTAAAAAATTAGTATTATTGAGATCCTTTCCTTATTATTCATCATTCAATTTTGTTATCCACACTTATTTATTCATCTCAAGTGGGGTCCTACTATATTATAAAAGTATCCGTAGAGAATACGAAAAAGTGTGGTAAAATAAAAAGTGAGGTAGAGTTACAAATAGCCCAATGTAGAAGTAAATATTCTTTTTTTATATCATCAAATTTTAATTTGTTCTTTTCCATCGAAGAGAATTATTATTTAGACTTTTATACTCCTATTTAATTAATTAAAAGAATTAAATAAAATAGGGAAAAAACAGCTGCATTCTTAAAAAAATATCAGCGGACTTTCTCCTAAAAATTAGAACAACTTTCTCTCTCTCTCTCATCCGATCAACACTCTAATACTACACTATATTCAAACATTAATTCATCCCGTACAATATTTTATTAAGCTCATACTACCATTAATTCACCCTATACCACACATTATTAAGGTTGTACCGCCATTAATTCACCTAGTACCATATTTTATTTAAGTTTGTACCACCATTTTTTTCACCCGTACTACACTTTATTGAAGCATGCACTACCATTAATTCATCTTGTACCACATTTTATTTAAGCCCGTACCACCATTAATTCACCTCGTACGACACTTTATTGAAGCATGTATTACCATTAATTCGCCTCGTACCATTTTTTATTTAAGTTCGTACCACCATTAATTCATATAGTATCACATTTTATTGAAGCTCGTACCACAATTTTTTCACCCGTAACACACTTTATTAAAAAATGAAAGAAAAAAAAAACAAAAGAACTGGTCTTTTTTTTTAAAATGAGGGTATAGTTGTTAAAAAAATTCACTTGACTAAAAAAGAATAAAATTAAAATCATTAATAAAAAATAATTTTTTAAAATAGAATTAATTAAAAATTGGGGTTCCGTCTAAAAAGTGGGATAATGGTCAGTCTCTACTCGGGATTTCCCAATTTCTATTTTATTTAAGTATTTTTTTTCCCAACATGAGGGAATAGGATGCGGTGAATGTGATGATAAGTTGATGATATGATGTACTTATGTTTTAAAAAATATTAAGTATTATGATAAAATTATACAAATAATAGCTGTTATTAATAATGAAAAACTAAACAATTAGTAGTTATTAATGTGATAATGTCCGATTCTTTTAGAGATATATATAATGTTGGGATATTTTAGTTTTGATGAATTATGCCAAAACATTATTAACTTGTGTTTTTAAAGTTAATCTACAGATAACAAGTTGAGGGGGAATGAGAGAACGAGTTAAGGGGGAACTCATGAAATCAGATGAAGATGATCAAGATCAGACGAGGCTGCAGACGAGACTGATCAAGATCAGATGAGTAAGATGAGTTCCGGAGTTAACTGATGAGCTGTGCAAAATCAGAAGAGAAGAACAACTAAGCCAGCTGATCAGAAGATCAGATGACCAGAACAGACCTGATCAGATGATCAGAAGAACAGACGAGCTGATCTAGTGATCAGAAGAGCAGACAAGCTGATCAGAACGAAAATGACCAGAAGATCAGAAGAGAAGGTTGCAGATCAGAAGAGGAGCAGATGAGACTGATCAAGATCAGACGTGATCGAGATCAGATAAGATAACCTGATATGCTAACTTGATGTACTGACCTGATGCTATCCTGATATGTTGACCTGAAGATGTGTTGATCTGATCAGTCGAGCTGATCAGATTAGGCAAGAAGAAATCAGATAGTCTGAGTCAAGTGACCTGAGGGTCAGTAAGTAAAAATAACATGAGGGTCAGGATGTCTGAAGTAAGAAGAGCTGAACTCAGTTAGCCTGAGTATCAGTATGCCTGATCAGACAAGGTTCGCTGAAGAGAAGTCTGCTGAATCGAGAATCCTGAAGACTCAGAGAAACCTGAAGACTCAGAAGATCCTGAAGAATATAGCCATTAGATTCAGCTGACGTGGACCAATGAGAGGAAGACAACCAGCCTGAAGAAGCTGCAGAACTTACAGAATAGTATGAATTTGAATGTGATTCTCTCCAACGGTAACATTCAAATCCACATTATAAATACAAGATCTTCCATCAAATTAAGTGTGGAAAAATGTTATAGAGCTAAGAGCTATATACTCAAGCATTCCCACCATAGAACACAAATCTGTAGACATACAAATATATTCAAGAGTGTTCTTAAACTCAATCTAAGCAACCCAAGATATATCCTAAGCTTAGAGAGATTTTCCCAACCTTAGCATTGAGGCTAAACAAATGTAAGGGAAAATCTCAACCTAGTTGGAGACACCAACCAAACCCAAACTCTATTGTTAGGTAGTTTGTGTGATTGTTGGAGTTGTAAAGAGTGAGTAAGCTGCAGAGTAGTTAGCCAGAAAACTCTAGAGAAGAAGTGAGTAAATTGTTTTAGACAGTCAGAAAGCTTGTGTGTGTTTGAGTAAGTAAGCTGCAGAGTAGTCAGCCAGAAAACTCAAATGTAGAAGAAGTGAGTAAACTATATTGGATAGTCAGAAAGCTTATATGCAATCCCGTGGAGGGTGATAAGTTCCGTTCGAATGAATTTCCCTAGGAACAGAGAGAGTGGATGTAGGAGCTTGAGTCTCCGAACCACTATACTTTGTTGTGTTCTTTATTGCGTTATGTTCTTATCTTGTCATATGAATTCGATTATAAGCAAAACACAACACATGGATTTTAAAAGAAAAAATTTGGAATCACCATTCCTTCACAACTGTTTTATATGCATTTCATAATTTTTCCGCATTTCATGGGTTTTGCACCGGGACCAACATATAATATATATATGTTTCCTAGAATGTGATCACAATTTATATAGGACCTAATGTGTCAAAATAAGCACCTCAGTAGATCTTAATTTGTAATGGAGTGTTTCATTTCTGATTTAAATGATTAAATCCTATATAGCTTACAGGATACGTGTATATTTATACAGTTTTTGTGTAAATATATAGTGTGTATATATACGTGACCGTATGATAATGAAAATCAAACTGAACATACGATTCTAGAAGCATTTTTGCTCACAAACAGTCGTAGTCGTTAATTTCTCACACACATAAATTAATGAATCATAAATATTACCATTCTATATGTTAATTAATTAATCCAAATAAACTACTCTTTTTTTTTAACACTTTGGCTTATTCTTTAATTATCCATATTAGCTACTCTCTTCACTTCTTCAGGAGAGGCTCGAGCTTAACATATTTGACCTCCTGGGCTTGGGCCCAACTTTCAAATTTCAAAGCTTGTGATCCTCGAAGCCCAATATCCTGAGCCCATATTTCAAATCTCAAACTCAAAATTTGGCCAAGTTTGCAGGACTGAATTCCTCTACGTGTTGAATATATTTTCAATAACTAATATTTTATATTTTATACTTTCAAATGATATTTAATGACCTCATTTGTACGAGCAACCTCTTTCTTTCTTTTTTAAGGTAGAAAACTACATGCATGTCACTAATATATGCTTCATGCTTATGCAATTATTACACATACATAATTTCGTGCAAATTACCAACAAACATTTATGTTAGCTTACAAAATATAAACATTAGTTTCAAAATACTAATGCATGTTCGTTTATAGAATAATATAAACTAGATCTAAAAATTTAGCAAAATCATAATTTATAATACCTGCACTCACTTACATTCTCTTATACTTTTATTGTCCAATATCAAATATTTTATACAATATAATAACGGATATGTCTACTGTATAATTTGTATAAATACAAATCAATCAATTTAGGAATGATCAGCGGGTCAGGTGGTCAAGAACGGGTCAATGATGGGTTGGGTAAAATGAAATTTGGTCTCAATTGGGATTTGTATGTATATAAATTTGTGTCATTTATTAGTATATTTTATCAACTAAGCATATACAAAAATTAAATTAACTATCTTTTACTATTGAAATATTAAGAGTATTTCCAATACTGTCAAATTAATCTCTACAAGTTAGGTAAGGTCAAAGCATTCATTTAATTTAGAGCATCCTACTTCGTGATAAGAACTGTTCAACTTTATTTAAAAAGTAAATTAACTTTTTCTAGAAGTCGCTATGACTGTTCAAATTTGAATACGAATACCACTGCTTTCAAGGCCTTGAAAACTTATTTTATTTTTTTTTGACATCAATGTACTGGTCATTAACATGTTATTCTTTTCGTTTAATTCATTTTCATGACAAAGTTTCTTATTAAAAAGTTGCAAGATAAAGAGATGGAAAACATCCCCTTGTAGCATTAGTTGAGCAAAGCTGAGGCATTTGGTTTTCAACCAACTGAGATAGAAAATGCAACAAAATTAGGGCACGGCAAAGTTTCGTTATATATACTATCAAAAAAGAAGAACATGTAACAGGTAAAATTTGAGAATCAGTTAGAAAAAATTAAAAAGAAGGCGCCCACCGTGGGGCTCGAACCCACGACCACAAGGTTAAGAGCCTTGCGCTCTACCAACTGAGCTAGACGGGCTTCCTGGTCTTCAAATCTGGATGTTGGAAAATAGTACTTAATTTAGACCTAGTTTTATTGCATAACATTATTGAGTTGATCTTCATTTAGTTGGGTTTGGGCCCAGTCTGAATGGAATTGCTCGCGGCTATGGCTCTTTAAAAAGTAATAAGGCCCACAAAAGCCCAAAACACTAAAGTGGGTTTGTTTTAGGTTTTAAAATATAAAATCGGTTTGTTCAGTACTTTGAAAATCGCTTTTGAAATATCATCACTTTGATCATACTTTCAAATAGGACTGTTCACGGTACAGACCAAAACGGATATTTAAAATTATTCGTGTTCATACCAAAGTTCAGTTATTTTAAAATTGAAGTGTCCGTGTTCATACCAAAACTTTGGTTCGGAACGGTACGATTTTTTAATTTTTCGATACGGTTCGAAACGGATTTTTAATTATAACGAAATCAGATCGGAACGGATCGGATCGGACCAACGAAACGGTTTTTTTTTTTTTTTACCTTTTTCTCCTTTTTTTTCTATCACCCCTCATTTTTCTTTTTAATCATGCATCTACTCTTCAAACTCAATCATATTACATGATATGATAATAGTTAATTAAAAATAATAAAATAACTCAAGACTCCATCAATGGTGTATTTAAAACATGACTAATAAAGTACACATTTAAAAAAAAATGTGAATTTTCGTCGGTCCAAATTGACGAGAGGACTCAATCATATTACATGATAGGATAATAGTTAATTAAAAATAATAAAATAACACAAGACTCCATCAATGGTGTATTTAAAACATGGCTAATAAAGTACACATTTAAAAATTTATTGTGAATTTTCGTCGGTCCAAATTGACGAGAGGTACAAACTACAGAGCGATGAGTTGGTGCGAGAGAGTAAGGATGCGTAATTACAAATTGAGAATTTTATAGGATTCTCGATAGTTATAAATCACAAATAAGGAAGTAAATATTATAATATCTTGCCAAAATATTCATGTGATACATTCAATATTAAATTACATGGATATCAATAATTTATAATACAATTTAATGAATACAAAATAAATTAATAATTAAATTTATTACATATTTAAATCGATTATTCGGTTCAGTTCGGTCCAGTACGGTTCGGTGCTGTTTCATTCGATTTTTCAGTACGGTTAATTCAGTAATATCCGTGTCCATATCCAAAAAAAAAATCGGTACGACTCGGTTCGAAAAAAGTCAAAAAGTCAACGGTTATTTTCGATTCGGTTCTTTTTCGATTCAACTTTCGGTTCGGATTCGGTAATATCCAAACTCCGTGAACAACACTTTCAAATATTGGAGGATTATTTCTCTCCTTACAATTAATATATATTTAAATCATAATTCACATCATTCAATCATTTTAATATTACACATGATTTGCCCATTAAAAAAAAATCTTGCACATGATTTGACATAAAATTATTAAATTACACTCGACTAAAAAAGCTCTAAAACATACACACTTTACTATATACTAAAATTTCAAAATTGCCAATATTTTTAAGAGTGTGTTTCATGTGCACCAAGTGTATTGTGCACTCTATAGTGTATTTTAGAGCTATGCACTTTATTGTATCGAAATATACAACTTGTTTACATCGAATCGTGCAATTTTTTTTCCATATTAATAGTTGCACAATTCAATATAAACAAGTTACATATACTAATACAACAACTTGTATAACTTTAAAATACATTATATAGTGCATGGTACACCTGATAAACTATCTTTTAAACTTAGTTTTAAAAATCATCTAAAATCCAAAACAAACATCACCTAAAGTTCTATGTTTTCTTTTGATAAAAAAGTTGTTGCTCTTCTGCCTGACACAATTCTACTGTATTTATTTTATATATAAAACATATACTTGTCATTTCTTATTTTTCTATTCAAACCAAATTTTCAGATTTCGAAACTTTTATTTTTTCACCCAAAAAAAGTCTTGTCAAAAGTTGATTAAAAAAACAAATTGTAAAAAAAATTGAGCTGGCAAGAAGTCAAATGATCGATTGATAGGCATTAGAGTGGTATGGAATATGGAAAGACTTCCCTCAACAATAAATGTTTTTGTACAATTTAATTAATTAGCACATTTATGAAAACTATTAGTGTAATCTTGAGGTTGAATATTTTTTGAAAAGTTAGGACCAGTTTTGAAAACTTTCCAAATGCTCCCATTCAAGATCCTTTTTTTTCTCAGAGAACCCCTCGAAGCAGAGGTTCCTGTTCATACACAAAGTACATATAAACACCCTGCTTCAATTGAAGCCGAATAGAGATCATTTCCAAACATTTCAACATAAGCATTTGTTTACTTGATTGCATTTGTTCTGATAAAAGGTTAGAAAAAATGGATGGAGTAATCTCTTTGAGACTAGTAGTAGCTCAAGAGTGAAGAAATACGAGCATGGAAGAGTTTTCACGTTCATCTACCAATGAAGATGATGAAGAGGCATTGAAACGGGCGAGGATGCCAACTTTTGATCGTCTCAGAAAAGGGATTATACTCAATGAAGTAGATGCTGAGAATCTTGGATTTTGGAAAGACCGACTCTTTTATTGGCTTTGGCTGGAAGGAGAGAGAACAACTATAAAAGCAAAACATGGATCCTCATACCAATATTTGATGGATCTTCATAAAGTTAAAACAAATATTACATGGGGGCACATTGTATTGTGCATATATATATATGAAGAGTACACAAGTAACAACCAATGCACGTACTACAACACCTGGAATTGAGGGTTGTAACTTAAACAAGTGATTCAATACAGAGGATAAGAAATTGCTAAAGACAAATAGAATGGGAAATCAGATTATTAAATAAACAAACCTAGACAATTTTATTCCTGCCTACAACTATCAAATTGATAAAAAAACTCACCCCGTTTTTCTTGGAACAATTGATACCTGGAATTATAATAACAGATTTCTAAGGCAAAAGCTCTAACATTGCTCTTCTTAGGCTGCCGCCACAGAATTATAATACTTGGAATCACCCCTAGTTTTCACTATCGTGTTTGCATATGTTCCCAACCTTAGCATTGAGGCTAAACAAATGTAAGGGAAAATCTCAACCTAGTTGGAGACACCAACCAAACCCAAACTCTATTGTTAGGTAGTTTGTGTGATTGTTGGAGTTGTAAAGAGTGAGTAAGCTGCAGAGTAGTTAGCCAGAAAACTCTAGAGAAGAAGTGAGTAAATTGTTTTAGACAGTCAGAAAGTTTGTGTGTGTTTGAGTAAGTAAGCTGCAGAGTAGTCAGCCAGAAAACTCAAATGTAGAAGAAGTGAGTAAACTATATTGGATAGTCAGAAAGCTTATAGGCAATCCCGTGGAGGGTGATAAGTTCTGTTCGAATGAATTTCCCTAGGAACAGAGAGAGTGGATGTAGGAGCTTGAGTCTCCGAACCACTATACTTTGTTGTGTTCTTTATTGCGTTATGTTCTTATCTTGTCATATGAATTCGATTATAAGCAAAACACAACACATGAATTTTAAAAGAAAAAAATTTGGAATCACCATTCCTTCACAACTGTTTTATATGCATTACATAATTTTTCCGCATTTCATGGGTTTTGCACCGGGACCAACATATAATATATATATGTTTCCTAGAATGTGATCACAATTTATATAGGACCTAATGTGTCAAAATAAGCACCTCAGTAGATCTTAATTTGTAATGGAGTGTTTCATTTCTGATTTAAATGATTAAATCCTATATAGCTTACAGGATACGTGTATATTTATACAGTTTTTGTGTAAATATATAGAGTGTATATATACGTGACCGTATGATAATGAAAATCAGACTGAACATACGATTCTAGAAGCATTTTTGCTCACAAACAGTCGTAGTTGTTAATTTCTCACACACATAGAAGATAAAAAAAAATAAAAATTGATACGTGTGTATCATAAATATGGTGATACTATATTTTTTGACAATTCGCCTCTCCAACCTAATAGCATTTATTGAAAAGCAGCCCCACATCTAGAAGAAAATCAAAATATTTTGATCATACAAGTTTCCTCTTTTTTACATTTACTTTTAGTCCATAATAGAATCACAATCATAAATATGTTCTTGAAGGGTCAACTGGTCAAGGATGGTGGCAGCTTCATATAATTCAGACTTTTCCAAGAGTAGAAAACTCACGTTGAAGATTAAAGCCGACTCTCATTATTCCACCATCCTACAAATTAATCAATACTACATATATCTATATATACACTTATGCACACGCTATCCCAACATAAAAAATAGTTCTTTCATTAGTTGAGACACGACCAATCTGAAACGAATTACTACAGTACAGAGCTTTTGGTTAGCATTAACTCGAAATAGTGATAGTTATTAAGACGTTTAATTGGACCCCTAAACCGTAATTTAAGCCATGTGGTGGGGCCCATTCGACTTTAACGAAATATCCCGTGCATATATTTCTAGAAACAAGACATAAAAGTCAATTCCACGAAAGATAATATTCCCTCCATTCACAAGTTATTTACTCCCTCCGTCCCAATCATAACGACAATTCATAGAAATTTAGTGGAATAGTCATAAAGTGATAAAATGATGGGGTAGAAAAAGTTATTTATTAGTATTTTATATGATAAAGTGATGAGTAATTGGGGATAGAAAGTGTTGTTTATTAATATTTTATGTGATAAAGTAATAAAGTGTGTAAGTAACTTTATCATTATGATTGAGACGAAAATATGGGGTACTTTACCATTATGATTGAAACGGAGGGAGTACTATTTAGGAAGACCATTCCAAATTTATTTACTCATTTCTATAAAAGACAATAAAATAACTACATTTTATTTAATTATTCCCTCTTAACATTTCAAAATGACATATCATGCCACTACTTATACCCACAAAAATTTTCTATTTTAACAATACCCTCAATAAAAAACCACTTATAGCTTTAAATACTAATAAATAACTTTGGGACGAAAGTAGCAATACTTTGTCAATTAATTTATCAACTAAATTTTATTTACTGACTAATTCATCTGCACGAAATCTTTTTAAAGCTGTTTACAAAAACAATTTATGAAATCATCACCAAGGAAGATTCAAGAATTTTATTATTCTCACCATCCCACAAATATAATGCATATTTGAAATTTTATGCAAACTAATAAAACAATATTGCTGAGCTTGCAATTCTGAGTTTTACTAGTAAAGATCTAAATATTCCCTTTATTTTCAACGAAGACTTTATTTTAATATAATAAACATGCATATTTCAATTTAAATAGAAGCATTTTAAATAATTTGCACATTTTTAATATAAAACTGTTTTAATTTGAGACACAATGAAAAGCAAATCATGACTATCTTTTGGGACAAGGAAGTAAAATGCATGATTTTCATAATACATAAATTTTGACTAATTATAAATATATATTTTTAAAAAGTAACAATATAATTCACGAACTTTAAAACTATTTTAATTGCATCTCAGTGTTTTTTTTATATATATATTTTTTGTCATTTCATTTGCAAAGATGGAATTATCAAAGTTGAAGGGAAAAAAAATCTAACCTGAAACTTTTTTGGGCATTCTCTCTTTGTTAAAATAGGGATTAATTAATCTAAATTCGACAACTCCTAAAAGGAATTCATTATTTTGTAGTGTATTTTTGGTGTAATTTATTGTATTGTACACAAGTGTTCACCACATGGCCACCCTATGAGCAAATATATATGTATACCTGTCAATGTATTATTGGATACATTAGGTCTATTATTAATTATGCGTATAAGATGGAGTACCAAATTACATTAAATGATGTTGCATCTAGCTAGATGTTAATCCTTTTCAACTCCCAATTGCAAGCGGGACAAAAATGTACAACTTAAATAAGGAGAAAGAAAGGGATGTTATCAGTGGCTTTTATTATAAAACAATATTATCTCTCACCTAATAACCCAATGTTTTTAAACGAACTACTACAATTAACCTTTTCTTTAACATTATTTTAACTATACCTTATTTCAAATAAAAGATAAACCATCTGCAAAAAAGATAAACGGTAAACGAAATTCGAGAGTTTCAGTAAAAATGGTTTGAAAATTTTGCTTCAATAAAAATTGAAAACCCAGGCCCCTTCTAATAATCTATGTAGGGTTAATTTCGTCATTCTCCAGTATAATTTTAAAATCCGTGTACTCATGACTTATAGAACGGGGATGTTTCTTGACTTACTAGAAGAGGAGCCAGAGAAGACGTCAAGGGTCAAAGAAGGGTGGCAGTGGCATCCTTCATCTTTCCTATAGTCATACAATTCTGACTTTTCAACGGAAGTAAATAAATAAAATAGACTCAACTTGATAAATAAAAAGTCGCCATGACCCCAGCATGCAGACACATTCTACATATACTAATATTTACTCTCCATTCAATCTTCAAAGTTCAAACACCAGATGACATTTTTTCAGAGACTTGAGATCCAAAATTGAAGTAGAGTGATAATATACCATTTCCTTCAAAAAAAAAAAAAAAAAAGAAAGAGAAGAAGTGATAGTTTGAGAGTGGAGGTGGGAGGGGTTTGAAGATGGATGCAGGGGACCTTTACAGGGCAAGTAATAGCTTAAGAGCAAGCAATAAAGGAAGTGTGAGCCTACGAGCAAACAGCTCAAACATATGGAGAAACACAGGGCTGGAAGTGTTTTCGACATCATCGCGCGATGAAGATGATGAGGAGGCCTTGAAATGGGCGGCTCTGGAGAAGCTGCCAACTTACGACCGTCTCAGGAAAGGCATCCTGTTCGGGTCGCAAAGGGGCCAACGAGGTGGATGTTGGTGATCTCGGGTACGAGGATAAGAGGAATTTGGTGGAGAGATTGGTTACCAATGTGGAGGATGATAATGAGAAGTTCTTGTTGAGGCACAGGAACAGGATTGATAGGTACTACTACTACTACTTGGTATTTATTTTGGAGGATATTATTTCAGTGATGGTTTTATAGACTCTAGCTAACTTTGAATCTGTTGTTCAGAGTTGGGATTGATATACCGACAATCGAAGTGAGGTATGAGCATCTGAATATTGATGCTGAAGCCTATAGCGCGGGGAGATCCCTGCCTACTTTTATCAACTTCAATATCAACATCATAGAGGTATGAAAGAGAGGAAAACTCACCTGATTCTCTGTTTGGAAATTGTTTCAACTTTAATCTGATGGTCATCTTCTTGTTTATCTTTAACAGGGGATTTTGAGCACTCTCCATCTACTTCCCAACAGAAAGAAGCCTTTTACCATCCTCAAAGATGTGAGTGGGATCATCAAGCCTTGCAGGATGACCTTGCTTTTAGGTCCTCCGAGCTCCGGGAAGTCGACTCTTATGCTTGCTTTGGCAGGAAAACTCGATGAAGATCTGAAAGTAAGTTGAATTGAAATTAAAAATGAAAATAATAGTAAATAATCAAATGTTTTTTATCCTAATTTACAATACTGGATGTATTTCACCAGGTATCTGGGAGTGTGACTTACAATGGACATAAAATGGATGAATTCATACCACAAAAAACTGCAGCATACATTAGCCAGCATGATCTGCACATTGGAGAAATGACTGTGAGAGAAACCTTAGCATTTTCTGCTAGATGCCAGGGTGTTGGCTCACGATACGGTTCGTATAATCACTTTGAACAAATATATGCTTTTCAAATCATTAAAATTTGAGGGATCTTAAGGGTTTTTTGTTGTCAATTTTGACTTGGAACAGAGATGCTCGCAGAGCTATCGAGGAGAGAGAAAGCAGCAAATATTAAACCAGATCCCGATATTGATATGTACATGAAGGTATATTAATACCAATACCAAAAGTTGATAATTATTGTTGTCACATCCCTGTTAAATTTGTTGTAAATTTGGAAAGAGAGGCCAAAATAAAGAAAGAATGATAACGGAGAATTTTATAAATAGGAACTATAATATAGGCAACATTATCATAATCAGCAACTATAACAATTGTTATTTCTAATAATATAGGCAGCAGCCACCGAAGGAGACCAAGCAAGTGTAGTGACAGATTACACTCTTAAGGTTTTGGGTCTTGATATTTGTGCTGATACATTAGTTGGAGATGAAATGATTAGGGGAATTTCAGGAGGGCAGAAAAAGCGTGTGACAACAGGTAAATAAAATCAACACATGTTCTAACAAGGCAGCAATATGTTCCTTCGATTTTTACAGATATTGAAGTTTTTACTGTGGTGAAAAATTGCAGGAGAAATGATTGTTGGACCATCCAAGGCACTTTTCATGGATGAAATATCGACTGGATTAGATAGTTCTACAACTTACCAGATTGTCAATATGCTCAAACAACATGTGCACATTATGAAGGGAACTGCTTTCATCTCACTTCTGCAGCCAGCGCCCGAGACGTATGATCTGTTTGACGACATTGTTCTCTTGTCCGATAAGCAGATTGTTTATCAGGGCCCTAGAGAAAATGTGCTTCCGTTCTTCGAATCCATGGGTTTTAAATGTCCTGCAAGAAAAGGAGTTGCTGATTTCTTGCAAGAAGTAAGCAAACGAAAAGATGATCAGCCAATTCTTCTGTATAGACATCTTTAATTGATTCTAATGAAAGATAAACTAATATGCAGGTGACATCAAAGAAAGATCAACAACAATATTGGGCACGTAGGGATGAGCCTTACAGATTCGTTACATCGAGAGAATTCGCAGAGGCATTCCAATCATCCCCAGAGGGCCGAAGAATCGAAGAAGAGCTTGCAGTTCCGTATGATAAGACCAAAAGCCATCCTGCTGCTTTGACAAAAGAAAAGTATGGTCTTGGGAAGAAAGAACTCCTGAAAGCTTGTGCTGACAGAGAGTACTTGTTGATGAAGAGAAACTCATTTGTATATTACTTCAAGATTTTCCAGGCAAGTGTTTGTAAACTTGAGTCTCACAAGTTAATACATTGTTTGCAATTGTATATGTTACTAAAAGTGATTTTCCGATAATTGTTTTCAGCTTACTGTGTTGGCATTTATGGCCATGACAGTCTTTTTCAGAACTGAGATGAAAAAAAATAATGAAACAGATGGGGGTATATATACCGGAGCTCTGTTTTTTACTGTCATCATTGTCATGTTCAATGGAATGTCGGAGCTTGCAATGACAATTTACAAAGCTCCCCTGTGTTCTACAAACAAAGAAACATGTACTTCTTCCCAGCGTGGGCATATGCTCTCCCCTCGTGGATTCTGAAAATACCATTTACCATGGTGGAAACCGCAATATGGACAATACTCACTTACTATGTAATTGGGTTTGACCCGAATATATCAAGGTAATATTTGCAAATCAGTCTCCCAAAATAAATTACTTTTCTTATAGCATAGTTCAAATGTACTAATTGATCAAGATTATTGGTTGCAGGTTTTTCAAGCAGTACCTGTTGCTGTTTACTGTCACCCAGGCAGCAGGAGCACTGTTCAGATTCATCGGTGCAGCTGGCAGAAACATGATCATTGCAAACACATTTGGCTTGTTTGCACTGCTCCTGCTTTTTGCATTGGGTGGCTTTATCCTGTCACGAAGTATGAAACAAAGATTTAAAAAAACAAAAAAATGAATTCTATCTTAAACTGTTGATAAATTACTCATCACATTCTTTGATTGGTAACTGCAGATGATGTCAAGAAATGGTGGTTATGGGGATACTGGTCGTCGCCGTTGATGTATGCTCAGAATGCAATTCTTGCTAATGAATTCAATGGGCACAGTTGGAATAAAGTAAGACACCGAATCAATCTTTGTACACATATTATTCACATTTTCTAGATCTGACCATAGTAACTGAGTCCTGTTATTATCATGTTATAGTCGGTAAATGGAACGAGATTGGGAGAACTTGTGATGGTGAATCGAGGGTTCTTTCCTCAATCATATTGGTACTGGATAGGAGTGGCGGCTTGCGCTGGATTCGTATTTATATACAACATCTGCTACCTTATTTCCCTTGCTTTCCTCCACCGTGAGTTTTTCTGCTCTTGGAAATTCCAGTAATTTCCTGTATTAAAAGAGCAAAAATTTATATTGATAAAAAAACTGATGCAGCATATGAGAAGCCGCAAGCTGTATTACCAGAATCTGAAGAGGATGGTTCTGTTGGACAAGCTACTGCTCCGGGTGGTGCAATTAGGCGGAGGAGCATCTCCTCTGGATCCTCATCTACGAGAACAGATGCCATCGAAGCAACAAATCAGAATCAAGAAAGAGGAATGATTCTTCCTTTTGAACCACATTCCATCACATTTGATGACATTAGATATTCAGTAGATATGCCACCTGTAAGTTTAAGCTTGAAAGTTATACATGAAGAAGCCAATATTTTTCAGAAATGAAATCAATTAAACACTCCCAAATATTTTGATTGGCAGGCAATGAAGGAACAAGGAGCGACTGAAGATAGATTGGAACTCCTGAAGGGTATAAGTGGAGCTTTCAGGCCAGGCGTTCTTACAGCTTTGATGGGTGTTAGTGGAGCTGGTAAAACAACTTTGATGGATGTGTTAGGCTGGACGAAAAACGGGGGGATATATTGATGGAGATATCACAATCTCTGGGTATCCCAAGAACCAGGCAACATTTGCTAGGATTTCTGGATATTGTGAGCAGAATGACATCCATTCTCCAAATGTTACCGTGTACGAGTCCCTCGTTTACTCAGCTTGGTTGCGGTTGCCTGCAGACGTTGATGCAGAAACTAGAAAGGTTTACTACAGATTTATATCATTTTATAAATTTCAATTATTTGTTGTTGTGATGAGATTTCATGAACTATATGAACTTACCTACGGCTAATTACAGATGTTCGTTGATGAGGTGATGGAACTAGTAGAACTTGCCCCATTAAGAGGAGCCCTAGTAGGGTTGCCAGGGGTGAATGGTCTCTCAACTGAACAGCGGAAAAGGCTAACGATCGCTGTGGAACTGGTGGCTAACCCTTCAATAATTTTCATGGATGAGCCAACTTCAGGGCTCGATGCAAGAGCTGCTGCTATTGTGATGAGGGCAGTCAGGAACACCGTCAACACAGGAAGAACTGTAGTTTGCACAATCCATCAGCCCAGCATTGACATATTTGAATCATTTGATGAGGTATGGTGTACGGGAATTATATGCACACGTTTAACATAAAAACTTCAAACACAAGTTACTGTTATTAACATGAGTTGCTAAAAAAACAATATGAAATTTTGGCAGCTATTTTTGATGAAACGGGGTGGAGAAGAAATATATGTTGGACCATTGGGCCGTCACTCAACCCATTTGGTCAAGTACTTTGAAGCAGTTGAAGGAGTACAGAAGATTAAAGATGGTTACAATCCAGCTACCTGGATGTTGGAAGTCACCACTTCAGCACAAGAACTACTCTTGGGGGTTAACTTTGTTGAACACTACAAGAAATCTGACTTATACATGTTAGTCTAAATTCTATAATAACCATGAAGTATACTCTATGGCCAACTATTGTTTTATAAAATGCTAACTAATAGCCGTGTCTTGCTCATATCTTCAGGAGGAACAAAACCCTGATCAAGGAATTAAGCGTCCCACGCCCAGGCACAAAAGATCTACATTTTACCTCAGAATACTCACAGTCTTTCCTCGTTCAATGCCTTGCTTGCTTGTGGAAACAAAACTTATCATACTGGCGTAATCCTCCTTACACAGCTGTGAGATTTCTGTTCACATTCTTCATAGCCCTTATTTTTGGGACGATGTTCTGGGATCTTGGCTCTAAAATGTAAGTAAAGCAACTAACAGAATTTTGCTATGCCAAAATACTTTTGGTCACTTTTGCTAATCTAATCGGAAAATCATGAATTACAGTGACTCTCAGCAAGATCTCTTCAACGCAATGGGTGCTATGTATGCTTCTGTCATATTCTTGGGATTTCAGTACGGCTCAACAGTACAGCCAGTGGTAGCCATTGAACGAACAGTCTTTTACAGAGAAAGAGCAGCTGGAATGTATTCTGCCTTACCATATGCATACTCACAAGTGAGTTGTTATAATTAAGCATCTCTGAATTTGTGAACATTTTCCTCACTAGAGTTCAGAATCACTTACCAAGCATTTTCTCTTGCAGTTTCTGATTGAACTCCCTTACGTCCTCGTTCAATCCCTCATGTACGGTCTCATTGTTTACTCCATGATGGGATTCGAATGGAGCGTTGAAAAGGTCCTCTGGTTCTTATATTTCCTCTACTTCACACTGTTGTACTTCGTTCTATACGGTATGATGACTGTGGCTGTCACTCCTAATCACAATGTCGCCAGCATTATCTCTTCGTTCTTCTCTGGCTTTTGGAATCTATTTTCAGGATTCATCATCCCAAGACCCGTAAGTCCTGCAAACATTCATATTATTACTTTAGTAATATAAACACAATAATCAAAATTCACCAAAACTAACATACTATTATTCTCTACCTTTGTCAATAACAGAAAATACCTGTCTGGTGGAGATGGTACTACTGGGCAAATCCCATGGCTTATTCATTGTATGGTTTCATCGTTACACAATACGGAGACGTCAATGATCCGTTACAAGGCGGCACGCAAACTGTGAAAGAATTCTTGAAGAATTACCTTGGCTTCGAGAGAAGCATGCTTGGATTGATTGCAGGAGTTCTTATCGGATTCGTTGCTATTTTCACTTTCACCTTCGCCTATTCCATCAAGACATTCAACTTCCAGAAAAAGATAAACAAGTGTTCTATCTACTTCGCCTAGGGCATCTTCTTTAAGCATGTATCTATTTCTAAATTCTTGTAACAAGTGTTTGAATCCACAAGAATGATTATTCTCGAAAAACCTTTTTGAGCTTTTTTGTAATATAATCTTTCAATTAATTCCATATATCTTTACATCCAGATTTCGCATAAATGATCAAACAACCTAACATAAAATCCAACACAATTCCAAATTTAACATGATTTGGGTCTTTTAATCAGCTAATTTGGGTCATTTTACTTCATTAGACAATATAATTAACGCGAATCGGAGAAAGGTCATCCCCCAGAATTAGGTTATCAAAAAAAAATAAAAGGAAAGAAACAACAACGTACCACGAGATCGGAATTGCAGTGTTAATTGTCTATCAGATTTTCGTAACTCCCACTTTGGCGCAACTATAGAAAATTCAAACGCGGGAACGTGGATTAGGGCACAGCATACGACGCGGTTAGATGCAACATATGGTTTGTTCATTTAGTTGGGCCTAGGGCCAAATGTATTGTTTTTTTTTTCGAGACCGGAGTAGTTAAAAAAAAAGCAATACATATGGGCCTAGGCTCAAATGTATTGCTGGTGCATTGGGCTTAAAGCCAACTTTTAAAGCCTAAAGTGTTCGCCATTGCATTTTTAAAATGATGTTTTCTTCTATATAAAGAAAAGTTATTTAGATTTTTTAGTGTTTTCTTAATCTTTAGTGTTTATGTTAAATAAAGGAGTCGTGGAGAATCCTGGTGGTAAATCACTGGATAGTGAAATATTTGTAAGAATTAGCTTGGCTTAAATCAAAATATTACTTTTAATACACAATAATTATTAAAAAAAGTTGTGCCTAATTACAGCTTTATAAATTGAAAATAATAAATTATAAGTGAAATGTCATTATATTTGTCACTAACATGTCAAAACAAGTTGACGCTATTATATAATAAATGACAAAATCTTCAGTTAATTGACACTATAGATGATATAATAAATTTAGGCTGTGTTCAGTTAATTGAGACTATAGATGATGTGCAACAATACGACACGAGGCAAAAAATATCAGTGTCTTTATTGTGCCAATTAGATAAGAGGGACATCGTTGCACAATATTAGACGATATATATTCACATGAGTGTATGTCTTAATTTCTTATATCCTATCTTTATTTTCAAATTTTCAAACTAATTTGAGTGAGAGATAATATAAAATTGATTATATTTTAAATTAATACTTTATTAATTGATACAATTACAATTTATAAATGTAATCATAAACTTTATATTTTTATAAAGTTTTAATCACAATTTAATTTATAACAAAAAATCATTTAAATTATATAAAAAGTTTTCCTATTTAATTTAGTCTATATCCATAAATTATATTTAAAACAGTTTTTTATTTTAAAAAATAAATTTCAAAGGACATATTGTCGTAATTAATCAAAGATAATTTTATTAGGCGATATATATTCACAAATTATAGCGGGTTCATGTCTTAATTTCTTATATCCTATTTTATTTTCAAATTTTCAAACTAATTTGAGTAAAAAGGATTTTCCACCGGCCAAAAAGCTAGGTTTGTTTTTGGTATTTAAGCTGTTTATAATATATAATTTGTACTATTATATTTATAAATTAATACAATTATATTTATTAATTGATTTATAAATGTAATGATACGAACTAATATATATTTATAAAATTTTAATCACAAATTTAATTTATAACAAAAATTAACTAAGATTAATAATTTATTATATAAAAAGTTTTCCTATTTAATTTAGTCTATATCCACATTTAAGAACAAATTATATTTAAAACACACATACTATTTATAATTTAAAAAATAAATTTCAAAGGACATATTGCATATATATATATATATATAATGTTAGAAATAAAAATTATGCATTATAATTAAACGTAATTAATCAAAGATAAATATTTAAAGTAATTAATAATATAATTATTATTTTTCAAGAAATTATAGCGGGTTCAAGGGCTAATCTTCCATTATTTTTCGCGTAGTGTTATTATCAGGCTACGCCGCCACGGTCCACAATGTTGTCTCCTCAGAAAATTTCCAGGAAATATGTATTTAACTGGGCCCCAAAAGTTGATTTTCCACCGGCCATATTCTAATGGTTGAGATCCTTTCCTTAGGTTTTCAATTTTTTTCCACACTTATTTATTCATCTCAAGATTTAATTATAAAAGTATCCGTAGAGAATACGAAAAAAGTGTGGTAAAATAAAAAGTCGAGGTAGAGTTTTAGCCCAATTTGGAAATTTAGATATCATCAAATTTTAATAGTTCTTTTCCAAATATATTTATTTGTTTTATTTAATTTTAAAAGAATTAAATAAAATTAAAAAAAAATTATGTCTTAAAAAATATGTTTAATAATGATTTTCTCTATTGTATTTTTACTATATTCAAACATTATCCCAAATATTTTTATTAAGCCCATACTACCATTAATTATTTATACCACACATTATTAAGGTTTTAATTCACCTAGAATATTTTATTT
This sequence comes from Stenogyne calaminthoides, assembly GCA_037126765.1. NCBI lineage: Eukaryota > Viridiplantae > Streptophyta > Magnoliopsida > Lamiales > Lamiaceae > Stenogyne > Stenogyne calaminthoides. The sequence continues at coordinate 3,148,672 of JBBCBC010000001.1, read as the reverse complement.
AAGTTGTTTATTAATAATTTTAAATGATCAAAAGATTTTTAAGTTGGATTTTATGATGGTTCCATTAATTCACCTCTCATCGACACTTTATTGAAGCATGTATTTATCTTTTTTAAAGTTTTTAAAAATTCATATTTATCACATCATTTTGATATACTATAAATAATTATTAAAAAAATCAAAAAAACAAAAGAACTGGTCTTTTTTTTTAAAATGAGGGTATAATTGTTAAAAAAATTCACTTGACTAAAAAAGAATAAAATTAAAATCATTAATAAAAAAAAAATTTTTTAAAATAGAATTAATTAAAAATTGGGGTTCCGTCTAAAAAAGTGGGATAATGGTCAGTCTCTACTCAGGATTATTATATTTTATTTAAGATTTTTTTCCCAATAAAATAGGATGTATAAAATAAGTGATGTATTGTAGAAAAAATATAATAAAAATAAATTTATAATAATGAAAAAACTAAACAATTAGTATTTTAATGTGATAATGTCCGTTCTTTTTAGGATGGAATGTGGGATATTTTAAAAAAAGGATTTTAAAAAGTTAATCAATAACAAGTTGAGGATGAGGAACGGGGGGAACTTCATAAATTTGATTCCAAATTTGAAAATTTGGAATCACCATTCCTTCACCTATTTTTATATCGCAATTTGGAATCACCATTTTTCCCCCCGTTTTATATATCATTTCATTTTTTCCGCATTTTCATGGGTTTTTTTACCGACCAACATATAATATATATATATGTTTCCTAGAATGTGATCACAATTTATATAGGACCTAATGTGTCAAAATAAGCACCTCGGTAGATCTTAATTTGTAATGGAGTGTTTCATTTCTGATTTAAATGATTAAATCCTATATAACTTATAGGATATGTGTATATTTATACAGTTTTTGTGTAAATATATAGAGTGTATATATACGTGACCGTATGATAATGAAAATCAAACTGAACATACGATTCTAGAAGCATTTTTGCTCACAAACAGTCGTAGTCGTTAATTTCTCACACACATAAAAGATAACAAAATAAAATAAAATTGATACGTGTGTATCATAAATATGGTGATACTATATTTTTTGACAATTCGCCTCTCCTACCTAATAGCATTTATTGAAAAGCAACCCCACATCTAGAAGAAAATCAAAATATTTTGATCATACAAGTTTCCTCTTTTTTACATTTACTTTTAGTCCATAATAGAATCACAATCATAAATATGTTCTTGAAGGGTCAACTGGTCAAGGATGGTGGCAGCTTCATATAATTCAGACTTTTCCAAGAGTAGAAAACTCACGTTGAAGATTAAAGCCGACTCTCATTATTCCACCATCCTACAAATTAATCAATACTACATATATCTATATATACACTTATGCACACGCTATCCCAACATAAAAAATACCTTCATTCTTTTATATTTAATCATCTTTTTGTGTAACATATCAACTTGCAAATTAAAAAAATTAGAAAGAGAGGAAAATAAATTTTGTTTTGAGTTGAGGTTACAAAATGGATGCGGGTGACATTTACAAAGCTAGTAGTAGCTTAAGATCGAGCGCTAGAGGGAGCGTGAGTTTAAGGGCGAATAGCTCGAGCTTATGGAGAAATACGGGCCACGAAATCTTCTCACGGTCGGCCCGTGAGGAAGATGACGAGGAGGCCCTTAAGTGGGCAGCTCTGGAAAAGCTGCCCACTTATGACCGTCTTAGAAAAGGGCTTTTGCAAGGGTCGAAAGGCGCGAATGAAGTCGATATAGGGAGCCTTGGGTATGAGGATAAGAGGGATTTGGTGGAGAGATTGGTAACTAATGTGGATGATGATAATGAGAAGTTTTTGATGAAACATAGGAAGAGAATTGATAGGTATTTTTATATTTTCTTGATTATGCATGCATATTTTATATGGTTCTGTATATATGTTTAATTAATTATGATGAATTAATGTGCAGAGTTGGGATTGATATACCAACAATTGAAGTGAGATATGAGCATCTGAGTATTGATGCTGAGGCTTATAGCGCAGGCAGATCCTTGCCTACTTTTTTAAACTTCAACATCAACATAGTAGAGGTAATTGACATATATATATAGGAGTGATTAATTTTAACAAAAAAGTTTTATTTTTTTGCTATATCATAGAAAAAAGTGGTCAGTATTATTTTATATAATGAAAAATTTCGGTTCACCTTATAAATCAAGACTTTTCTTTTGTGTAAACTAATACCTTTCTTAATACAAACTAATACTTTTATTACACATTTGATTTTTTTTGTGAACTAGTCAAAATTTTGCATCAATTACAACAGGAGTATATTTCTTGTGAAAAACACACAGAAATCTCTATTTCTTGTAACTAATACCTTTCTTTTTTTTCAGGGACTTTTAAACATTCTTCATCTACTCCCCAATAGAAAAAAACCATTTACCATTCTGAAAGATGTTAGTGGGATCATAAAACCCGGTAGGATGACCTTGCTTTTAGGTCCTCCAAGTTCTGGAAAGACCACTCTTTTGCTTGCTTTGGCTGGAAAACTTGATAAAGATCTCAAAGTAAGTTCCTTTTTATTCTTATTTTAAAGAAAACATTTTTTTTTTATTTGATTAACTATAGAGTTTTTCGCACTTTTGGTCCCACGGGACACACCTCCTCACGATTTTGGTCCCAAACCTTACACTTTTGGTCCTATAGCCCAAAATATTTACACATTTGGTCCCACCATCAATTTTTCCGTCAACTCCGTTAACACTTTTGGTCCCATTGGATTTCCAGTCAACAGAAGCGCGTGAAGGGTCTTTTAGAGGGAAAAAACATGACACTTTTGGTCCCATAGGATTTTTACACAATTTTTCTGTCAAATTTTTCCAAATTTCCAAATTTTCGCTCTTTCTATCACCATTCATAGCATACCCTGAAATATACACTACCAATTTTCACTCTTTCCATCACCATTTCTCATCTCCAGATATATACACTACCAATTTCCCAGATATAAGAAGTGAAATCCCATGATTCATATCCAGGACATAAGAAAAAAACAGAAACAAGATATTCTGTAATACCTGAAACATCCAAAAAAAGAAAGGGGGCTGGATTAACTAAAAAAATATTGAAACCAAATATGTCAAAATTTTGGGCTATGAGACCAAAACTATAAGGTTTGGGATCAAAATCGTGAGGGGATGTGTCTTGTGGGATCAAAAGTGCGAAAAACTCATTAAATATATAGGTATTAATATTTTAATCTCTAATCTTCCAGGTATCTGGGAAGGTGACTTACAATGGGCATGAAATGGAAGAATTTGTACCACAAAGAACTGCAGCATATATTAGCCAACATGATCTACATATTGGAGAAATGACTGTTAGAGAAACCTTAGCATTTTCTGCTAGAATGCAGGGTGTTGGATCACGATACGGTTTGTGCAATCAATTTATATAATTATTTATTGTTATTTTTGTTAAATATATATTGTGGAATTTTTAATCAGCTGTTTTTTGTTGTTTAATTTGAACAGAGATGTTGGCAGAATTATCAAGGAGAGAAAAGGCAGCCAATATTAAACCGGATCCTGATATTGATATGTACATGAAGGTAAAGTCGTAAATTACAAATTAAGAAAATGATGGATTCCGACTAAGAATATCATTAAAGTTGAATTTAGTGACATGTCAAAAAAAAAAAGTTGAATTTAGTGACATCCCATTTTTCAAATTCAACAAAACTAAAAACAATACTATCAGTTTTACATATTTTTAATAAAATATGAATATAGTTATAAAATTACATTCTTTATAAAATACTATTCAAACCACACTTAAAGAAAATACTCTATATATTATATACTTCTTTTTTATATTCAATCACAATAAAATGCATATGAGTTGGTATGTTATGAGTTGATATCCTGTGAAATTTGTTCACCGTGAAATTGAATTTTTTATAGGCATGACCCTTCAGTTATCACTACTAATACCCCTTCTGTAATATAAGTCACACCCTTCAGTTATCACTACTAATACTCTTTGTTATAATATAAGTCACACCCTTTAATATTTTGAGTAATACCCTTTATAGTAAAAAATCACACTCTTCAATTATCGCAACTAATACACGTTAGTAATATAAGTCACACTCTTTAACTAATTTTACAATTTTTTGTTGAAACTTATTCACCCTATACTTTATCAATCAATATACCACTAATACACAAAAAAAATAAAAGGCTTAGTGTTAAAAATATTCAACATATCAAATAAAAAAAAAGGCTGTGTGTTAAAAATATTCAACACATCAAATGCTATATTCAATTGCATATTTGACCTCATCCTTTACTTTAATTTCTCAAGAAGCAACTATAACCATGTTGTTTATAACAATACAAGAAGCATCTGTAACAATGTTGTTTGAAACAATACAGGCAGCAGCAACTGAAGGAGACCAAGCAAATGTAGTAACAGATTACACTCTCAAGGTTTTGGGGCTTGATATTTGTGCTGATACTCTTGTTGGAGATGAAATGATCAGAGGAATTTCAGGAGGACAGAGAAAACGTGTAACAACAGGAGAAATGATTGTTGGACCATCCAAAGCACTTTTCATGGACGAGATATCAACTGGATTGGATAGTTCCACAACTTTCCAAATTGTCAATATGCTAAAACAACAAGTCCACATTATGAAGGGAACTGCTTTCATCTCACTTCTGCAGCCAGCACCCGAGACGTACGATCTGTTCGACGACATTGTTCTCTTGTCCGATAAACAGATTGTTTATCAGGGCCCCAGACAAAACGTGCTTGCGTTTTTCGAATCAATGGGTTTCAAATGTCCTGAAAGAAAAGGAGTTGCGGATTTCTTGCAAGAAGTAAGAAAACGAAAAGATATCATTACACTATTAAACTAATACTATAACACTTATCAACTGGTACCGTTACACTTATAAACTAATACCGTAGCATTTATGTGTGTGTAAATGTTATGGTATTAGTTTATAAGAGTGATGGTATCAGTGAATGAATGTTGTGGTATTAGTATGGATCCAGTTTCCTACAGTGTACAAGTTTCAAAGGAGAGTTTATCTTTGATGATTGATTCTAATGATAAATAAACTAATATGTAGGTGACATCAAAGAAAGATCAGCAGCAATACTGGGCACGTAGAAATGAGCCTTACCGATTCATTGCATCAGCTGAATTTGCTGAGGCTTTCCAATCCACTGCAGAGGGCAGAAAAATCGAGGAAGAGCTTGCAGTTCCGTATGATAAGACCAAAAGCCATCCTGCTGCATTGACGAAAGAAAAGTATGGTCTTGGGGGTAAAGAACTCCTCAAGGCTTGCACTGATAGAGAGTACTTGCTGATGAAGAGAAACTCATTTGTGTTTTACTTCAAGATCTTCCAGGCAAGTTAGATTCTGAAAAGTTGATGAATTATGTTCAATTCAAGATTTTAAAATTACTAAAACTACTTTTTTCTGATATCTGCTTTCAGCTTACTTTTCTTGCACTGGTTGCTATGACACTCTTCTTTCGAACTGAAATGCCTAAAGAAACTGAAGCAGATGGAGCTGTATACACGGGGGCGCTGTTTTTTGCCGTCATTGTGATCATGTTCAATGGGCTGACGGATCTTTCAATGACGATTAATAAGCTCCCCGTGTTCTACAAACAAAGGGATATGTACTTCTTTCCATCATGGGCATATGCCCTCCCTACATGGATCCTGAGAATACCAGTCACCTTTCTTGAAGTTGCAATATGGACATTTCTCACTTACTATGTAATTGGATTTGATCCTAATGTCGGAAGGTAATACTCATCAATCTCTCAAATCTTATAAGTTGTTAACATTAAAATGTACACTGACCAAGAATCTTTATTGCAGATTAATGAAGCAGTATTTTTTGCTGCTCTTTGTTCATCAATCAGCATCAGCGTTGTTCAGATTTATCGGAGCAGCTGGAAGGAACATGATTGTTGCAAACACATTCGGCTTGTTTGCACTTCTCATGCTTTTTGCATTAGGCGGCTTTGTCCTGTCACGAGGTATGAAATGAAGATATTCATATTATGCTCAAAGTATGGATCATTATCTCATTGCAATTGCATTGAATGATTGATAACTGCAGATGATGTGAAGAAATGGTGGTTGTGGGGATACTGGTCCTCACCGATGATGTATGCTCAGAATGCTATTCTTGCTAATGAATTCACAGGCCACAGTTGGAGTAAAGTAAGACAACTAATGCATCAAGCTTTGGTTTCAAATTATTCACATGTTCTACATCTGATTATACTAACTATTAATGATTTTACAGTTGGTGAATGGAACCAAATTGGGAGTCCGTGTAATGGAGAATCGAGGTTTCTTTCCTTATTCATATTGGTATTGGATAGGAGTGGCGGCTTCTGCTGGATTCATGTGGTTATTCAACGTCCTCTACCTTTTTGCTCTTACATACCTGAACCGTAAGTTTCAAATTAGAAATTGCAGTAACTGTGTGTATTAAGTACAGCCATTTATATTGCTAAAACATGATGCAGCATTTGAGAAGACTCAAGCTGTATTACCAGAATCAGAAGAAGATGGTTCTGGGAGCCGAGTTGCAGCTGAAGGTGGTGCAACCGAAGCAAATCAAAATCAAGAAAAAGGAATGATTCTTCCGTTTGAACCACATTCCATCACATTTGATGACATTAGATATTCAGTAGACATGCCAGCTGTAAGTTCAAGCTTTAAAGTTACACATGAAGAAACAAATATTTTTCGGACATGGAATCAATTAAACAAACACACTATTTTGATTTGCAGGCAATGAAGGAACAAGGAGCCACTGAAGATAGACTGGAACTCTTGAAGGGTGTAAGTGGAGCTTTCAGGCCAGGTGTTCTTACAGCCTTGATGGGAGTTAGTGGAGCTGGTAAAACAACTTTGATGGATGTTTTAGCTGGACGAAAAACGGGAGGATATATTGATGGAGATATCACAATCTCTGGGTATCCCAAGAACCAGGCAACATTTGCTAGGATTTCTGGATATTGTGAGCAGAATGACATCCATTCTCCAAATGTTACCGTGTATGAGTCCCTCGTTTACTCAGCTTGGTTGCGGTTGCCTGGAGATGTTGATGCAGAAACTAGAAAGGTTCACTACAGATTTAAATATCATTTTACAAATTTCAATTATTTTTCATAATAAGATCTCATGAACTAAATGAATTTCCTCTGCTAATTACAGATGTTCGTCGATGAGGTGATGGAGCTAGTAGAACTTACCCCATTAAGAGGAGCCCTAGTAGGGTTGCCAGGGGTGAACGGTCTCTCAACTGAACAACGAAAAAGGCTAACAATCGCTGTTGAACTCGTAGCCAATCCTTCGATCATTTTCATGGATGAGCCAACTTCAGGGCTCGACGCAAGAGCTGCTGCTATTGTGATGAGAGCAGTCAGGAACACTGTCAACACAGGAAGAACTGTTGTGTGCACAATCCATCAACCTAGCATTGATATATTTGAGTCATTCGATGAGGTATGTTGTATGTAGATCAAATGCATACTTGGAATAGAAGATACTTATTTTGTTTACTTACATAAGTTGCTACAACAACATAACTTTTGGCAGCTATTTTTGATGAAACGGGGAGGACAAGAGATATATGTTGGACCATTGGGTCGCCAATCAACCCATTTGATCGAGTACTTTGAATCAATCGAAAGGGTACAAAAGATTAAAGAGAGTTATAATCCAGCTACCTGGATGTTGGAAGTAACTACTTCATCGCAAGAACTACTCTTGGGCGTCGACTTCACTGAACACTACAAGAAATCAGACCTATACATGTTAGTTAAATACTAAGTGTATTATATGACAAACTACTGATTTATGACATGCTACTTATCTTGAGCTTGTTAATGATTTTCAGGAGGAACAAGGCCATGATAAAGGAATTAAGTGTCCCTCGCCCTGGCACAAAAGATCTATATTTCCCAACAGAATTCGCACAATCTTTCCTCACCCAATGCATAGCTTGCCTGTGGAAACAACACTGGTCATACTGGAGGAATCCTCCTTACACGGCTGTCAGATTTGTGTTCACAACCGCCATAGCTGTTATTTTCGGGACAATGTTCTGGGATCTTGGCTCTAAATGGTAATTAAATTGAGTTTACTTTACAAACTTATGCTACACTTTTGATCACTTATGCGCTAATTTAACTGTGTCGTCATAAATTACAGGGATACTACGCAAGATCTGATCAATGCAATGGGTTCCATGTATGCTGCTGTCAATTTCTTGGGTTTCCAGTATGGTTCTACAGTACAGCCTGTGGTGGCCATTGAACGAACAGTCTTTTACAGAGAAAAAGCAGCTGGAATGTATTCCGCTTTACCATATGCATTCTCACAAGTGAGCAATATAAGCATCTCTATAATAATGAAAATTTAATATGATTTCTGGTTACTTACCAAGTTTCTTCTCTTGCAGTTTCTCATTGAAATCCCTTACGTCTTCGTCCAATCCCTTGTATACGGAGTCATTGTTTACTCAATGATGGGATTTGACTACACGGTTGAGAAGTTCTTTTGGTTCATCTATTTCTTGTTCTTCTCATTGTTGTACTTTGTCCTATACGGCATGATGACTGTTGCTGTCACTCCTAACCACAATGTTGCCTCCATTATCTCTTCCTTCTTCTACGCAATCTGGAATCTGTTCTCAGGATTCGTCGTCCCACGACCTGTAAGTTCTGCCAACATTTCAATTAGTTAAAATATGCACACACACACACAGAATTCACCAAAACTAACATACTTCTTTCTGTCAACCAACAGAGAATGCCAATCTGGTGGAGATGGTACTACTGGGCGTGCCCCATCGCTTATTCATTGTACGGTTTCATTGTGACACAATATGGAGAAGTTGAAGACGTACTGCAGGACAATGGTCAAACCGTGAAAGAATACTTGAAGGAGTACTTCGGGTTTGAGAAAGATATGATTGGATTAGTTGCAGGAGTACTTTTTGGATTTGTGGTGCTTTTCACTTTCACCTTTGCATATTCTATCAAGACATTCAACTTCCAGAAAAGATAAACAACTTCTTTATCAACTTCACTAATGAGCTATGCTCTTTAGGCAGATATCTCTCCTTTACTAGTTAACAAGTATATTCCAGAATTTTGTTTTCAAATTCTGTATAATATTGTGTGTTGTATTAGCAAATAAAACAATGTAGCAGCTTCTTTTGTACTATCTATCAGATCATCAATGTATGCAATTTCTTTATTTTTTTCAATCAAGGTTATATTTACTTCTCTACTACTGCATGTCTAAATTTTTTTTACCAAAACATGGAAAGAAACTGCTCTTAATAGAAACCGAACTAAAGATTCCGACATTAAATAATTTCCACAACTACTACACAAGAGAATCTGAACTGAAATATGAGTCACATGCTCACACAATCAGTCAATTATTCCTAGCAATTACACATTACCTAAACCAAAGGCTCAGCTAGAATAAGCATGGCCCTGATCCAATGCATCAACAGCCACAGCATAAGGTGAATTCCAATCAGCATCAAAGACTTGTTGAAGTTGAGAAACAACTCCAAGATTATATGTCCCAAAGCTGACTCCTGCAGTTGCATAAAAGTAATCCCAGACAAGATTACTCGTCCCGATGTGGGCACGTACATCACTCACAGCATATTTTCCATGATTGACCCTCGTGTACCCCGGATAAACATTCTTGGTGGCAGTGCCATTTTGGAGCTTTGCAGGTCCAGTTAGATTGAAACCTGGAACCAAGTAATATTTGACCTCCACTTTTCCACCACAGCTGTTGCATTTCGAAGAAGAGCATAGGTTGTTGGTATTGAGCAGAGATTTTAGATACTGGTCTGTGTTGTTGATAAAATGTGCCCAGTACGCTACCAGTAACTTAACTTTGGCTTGCTTGCTGTAAACCACCTACACCCGAAAAAAAAGCCGATATTAGTTTTGACTGTAACACTTAAGTGCACCAGTTGCACCATGCAACTGGTGCAAATTTGACCCAATTTTGATTAAAAAATTTCAACCAAACTGTTCTTTTATATTTTCTGTCAATCGCAGAAAAATACGGTTGACAAGTATTAGTTGTATATTGAAAAATTTCTGGTAATTTTCAGTCTACAAACTAATACATACTTTTGTATGAATTAATACTTCTCATTATATATTTCTTTTTTTTTTTTAATGAGTCAACCTTTGGCCAAATATGAGTTAAGATTTTGACCAAAATTGCATCAAAACAGGAAAATCTTGCTCTTCTTTTACTATTAAGCCTTAAAAAGAAGTAAGACGCAAGTAGGAAGACATGCGTACCTCGGAGATAGCTGAAGATAGGGAAGACCAATACACTGTCTTTGATGTGTATTGGGATTGACCAAGCCAATCCATAGTACTAATTCTGACTGTTTCTCCTTCTCCTACTGATTTGATGGTATCGATCCAGGCCTGTTCATCGGACTGATGCTTGTCGAACAATAGCTGCAAAGTAAAACGGTCAGGCCTCATCATCCAAAAACTTGATGAGTTAGGAAGAAAATAATAATGATGCTAAACCTCTGGTGGAGCAAAGGAGAGGTAGGAGGATTGAGGCTGTGGTGTTGAGTAGCTTTGTCCCGGAGTTTCAATAGGACGATGATACATTTCAGGGTCTACAAGCGTTGGATAGCCTGCTACATGTTTGATCTTCACATATTTGGGAAGAGGTGATCTGCCAAGAGATAACACGGTGGAAATGTAAGTTAACACAACAGCAAAATAAGTGTTTAGGTTACATGAGTGGTAATCAAATTGTTGTAAGAAAGACGAAGAATCAGGAAAGAAACAGCAGTTCCATCTGTATCATGATTCTGCTTACTTGCATCTATCATTTTTGCGGAAGAATTGTGACCAACAGGGAACCTTCCGAACAATCTGCCATTGATGATCTGTCACTAATTTTGTGTAATTCGAAGGGTCAAGATGGGCTAGTTTCCACAAGTTGTCATAGTATGTCTCGACTTTCTCTGCAATTCTTCGACAGTCAACAAGATAAATCCCAACTTCCTTCACCTAAAATTGTTCGATAAAATGATAGCCATTAGTGCAGGCTCTATTGACTGAAGTTTCTTTATTCATACACAAACTAGATATAGATCCAAAAGTTTTCCAAATATATCCATTACAAAAAAAACCATACGTTTAATTATATAGAGCTCCTTTTTCTTTCTCTAAACAATAAATATGAGAGGCAGTCATTGGTACTGATTATAGTACCTGAGTTAGAGATTTCCAGTCATTGTTGGCCGACCCAATGTACACATGTCGTCTATCCGATATCCAAACCTTGGCATGGACAATACCAGATTCGGTCCAGTCCTTCAGTAGTAAGGTGACATTTTGGACATTTGGTCTTCCAAATGCAAGGCTGGATGGTTCTTCTGTGTAGTCAGGGTACACTCCAGAGTGCTGTAAAAATCTATAACTCATAGTATTAGTTTTTTCAAAGTATGTTTCTCCTGTACCAGCCTGTGCCCATTTTATGTGTGTATGTTGTTACCAAATGGAAAATGGCATTATAGTAACAAGATTTATATCATTTTGAACACAGAAAAGACACAAATTGTCAGTTTAGAGTACAAATTTCAGAATTCTTGAGCTTGTTTAGAGCTTGACTGTCATGGATTTTCATGAACTTTTCTGGCGGATTTAGAAACCATCCCAAAATGAAGTCCTCATAGAATACTTATCTGCCTACCTCATACTAATGTTTCGATCAGCTGCATTTTCTAATGCTCCATAGACTTCACGTCCATCATTAGCCCCAAATTTCTTCATCTCATCTTTCGAATATCCATAATCCCCTGAACGAGGATCTTCTGGATGAGCTACCAGCTGCCAATACTGCGCAATTATGTCCAAACTCCGCGTAGAATTTCCAGCCAGCCATCGGAAAACATCAGCTGGTTCAATCAAATGAAAGCAGCACCAAAAAAATTACCATAAACAGCAAGTACATTTAAATGCGATCGAAAATTCCAACAACATCATTAGTAAACTAGCCATCACAATTTTCTGAACAATGCGTGTAATTTAAGCCTAATTCAAATGGATAAACCCTAGGGTTCTTTAAATTTTTGTTTCTTACAACTAGTTTTCAGTACTTAAACCTAATAATTAAAGACTTGCATAAACTTCCTTTTTTAATTTGTTTTTCCTGCTGTATTCAAACTCCAACTAAAATTCAATGATTCTGAAAGGGAATAAAGAAGTAATTTTACCAGTAGAGAGAACACCAGGAACACGAGACAAGTGGGGCATGTGAGTGGGGATGGACTGAACCACCCATGCTTTGCATTCATTACTACCATTGTTCACATCTGATGAAGAAGATTGAGCTCTTATAGTGGGGTCACAGATTATGAAAAGATAGAGAATGAGAGAGAAAGCAACTGCAAATATTCTCATCTTTTCAAAGATAAGAATTTCGCGGTGGATAGAGATGATGATATAGATATATTGCATATCCGTGTGGAGAGAGAGACAGGGCTGGTTGTCTTTTCTTGAACCAATAATTTTTCATTTCCTCACATTTTTCAACCAATAGAAATCTCCTGTGTTTATACTTCTAAATAAAGTGAAAATTTATAAGAAATAAAGTCATTCTGTAACGAGTTCAATATTGGGAACATGTGTGACAAGAATCTAAGTGCAATATAATTTCTTAGCATGCAAATCCTAGCTAAATCAGAAATACATGTACAAGAATTGAACCATAAGAATGAGCGACAGGACAGAGTTATTCAAGAAAGATGATACAAGTTTTCTGCAACAGAAACTTAGATGAAACCTTTCAACTACTTTACAGTTACATCGGAATCCTTCGTTTTCTTGCTCGTTGGTCTAGGAAATCGAGTGCCTCCTATGTCTCGACAATGAACGAGACGACTTCATTTCGCCCCGGTTAATTGAAGTAGGGCTCTGTGAGCTAGCAGACGTCTCCGAGCTCTTGTTTTCTCCATTTCCGAGCCCTTTTCCCACGCTCCACAACTTGTCGAAAATCCTCCTCGAACGAGAAGGCAGCAACTGGGGACCAGATCCTCTGTTCTTGCTACCTCTCTTCACTAGTTTTCCATTTTTAACTGATCCCTCTTCTTTTATCTTCATTTCATCCATTTGTTTCCTCAGCGATTTCCGGTTTTCTGAAGATGATTTCGCCCAGTTTTCTTTGGTCTTTCTAGGGGGGTCGGTTGCATCGTGGCCACTAGCTGCTGCTGCTCTCACCTGTTCGACAAATAAAACTTGAACGACCACACGGAGTGGTAACCGTTCGTTCTGAGCTGCATGCATTGATACATCTGTAGTTAACTTCTTCACATCCATAAGCCCACACAAGTTCTTCCTCTCGGATTTTGTTAAACCATTGTGCTCCTGCAAAACATGCAACAGGAACCATATAATAACGGTAACAATATGATCATAATGCAAATCATGAAAAGAACCAAACTTCTACATCACCAATTGCACAGCACTGTGCAACTTATACAGTTTTGACTAAAATATATAATTAGAAATATTAGTTCATATGAAGAAAAGTATTTGTGTGCAGACTAAACAGTATGAGTACTTTTACAATATACAACTAATACTTTTAATAATATGAGCTGATATTTTTCATCACATTAATTAATACTATTCGACAACTTTTTTCTATGATTTGTGAAAAAAATATAGACAGTTTTGTTGATTTTTTTTGGTAAAAAATGTACCTTCAAATAGATGTCAATGGCGCCATACAATCCATCGTGAATAGGCCTAGCCTCCTCAGGAATTGACCGCGACAGTTTGATGAAACTTAAAACCGAAAGATTTGGATCATGAGCAATTGCTGCAACATAACCATCAACAACTCTCCCTACTTTCAGCCACGACCCATGTCCTAAAACAAAATCATCATCCTTCTTCACAACGACTCTTGAGTCCCTCTTCGTCTTATCATTCTCCACAAACAGATCAACAATGCGTTGACCAAGTTCAACGTCGTAAATCATGCTCTGAGGAGGCCTTGCTGGGATCAAAAGATCACTAACACAAGCCTCATCTAATTTCAAACTGATACTTCTTATCAGATCTTCCCTTGAAGAATCATCAACTCCGATGAGAATGGAAACTTTAAGTAATTTCAACAAGAAACCACACGCGCAGCAGATGCCCTTGTCAGATGGAAGTAAACAGATTATAGTTTCCACCAAAGATTTGTTCCTATGGATATGAACTTCAGACACCAATGCATCAACAGAATCAGGCAACCATCGAACGGCATAAGTCTTTAATGCCTCCCCGATCACACCACCGTCCATTCTACCTTTCGTTTTTACAGCAAGCATGACTCTCTTGTACAGACCAATGTCCAATTCGCATATATCTTCGATCCACCAATCTTTAGGCACGGATTCCATTTTCTCGGGGAATTTTTCCGACTTTGCTAGTTTTCTGTTGTACGTATAAGACCACGTGATGATTGAAGGATCCACGGAAGTTTTGGATGCAATTGAGTCTACACACCTTCCTACTATCTTTAAATTCTCAGACCATGGAAAGAGAGACTTAGTGGTCTGTAGAACAATAATGGAATCTTTCCAGTTGCGTAAAATACTGGAGTTGAGGAATATTTCAATCTTTAAAACAAGGTTTCCTTTGTCTATATCCTCGGTCATTTCAAGATACTCTGCTGCACATCGTGCAGCGACTACATTGTAGGGATTAAGAGTTACCGTTACTCCATAACAGAATTTGGCGCATATTTCAAATGCTTTAGGCCCACCAGGGAAATCAACTAGCTGAATTTCGTCAAGGCTTTCGTCACTGGCCTTTGATACGAGTTTTTGTAGCCGATTGCTCTTGGACAATAGAGGAAACTGTAAAGGCAAGTTTAAACAGGAAAGACTTAATTAGACCATGTATTCAGATTCTGCACCGACTGGAAAATCTTTCGGAACTATACTTAATAGAACTCCTTAACTCAATAACTATACAAAACAAATTTACCTTATGGAGATGAAACTTCACATCGCAAACCTTTATGATAATATCAGTTGCTAATTCAGATGATACATATCTGCACAAGTCAATAAATTATACAAGAGTTACTAATATAAGAGATAATTTATCAGTGCAACTTAAAGTACACAAGTCCAATTCTCCAATAGATGTTGTAATGAGTTAAGGCCCAAAACTGTACAGAACTTTGGGAAGTGAAAATTATTATCAATATCAATGTTTATGGAATCATATCTTGAAGGAAACAGTTAAGTTAGTTGAAATATGTTTTGAATGATGCCGAAAATAGTAATGATCTTTTGAACTATAGCCTTAATCATCACATTAAAGTTAACCTCCTATCTTGTCATGATCTCACAATTCAAAATTACACAAAAATTGAGCCAACAAAGGGACCACAAAAAGGGGGATTGTAAAAAATTGAAGAAAAGGGTGGTAATCAAGATATAAGCTACTTTACAAACTTTTAATCAAAATTAATCAATGTGCAAAACCCTAAGCACAAGCTGGTATCAAAATTTACAGTTACAATGGGCCCTTAATCATAGAAAGTGTTTTCAAAGGTAGGTAGAAGAATAAGTTTTATATAATTGAAGGGAGAATTTATGAATAACTATTTATAGATTTGCCCCATTAGGAACTGTTCTATAATTGAATATATTAATTAACGTATGGACCATAAGTTATCAACTCACACAGTTCAACACCTGGACCACGTTTTAATAGCAAGTGCCCTTTACAGAGGGAGAGAATATTAATCCTGACTAACTGATTAATAAGGAGAAATTAAGCTCAGCTAGCTTCAAGATAAGTAATATGAAGGAACCAGAAGCAAAAATGATTGTTATAGACTACAAAAAACCATGATTCAAGAACTTAAAACATGGACAGAACATTAAGCAAGAAAGCAGAAACTAGAATACAGTGTGGGAAAGATCTTAACTTGCAAAAATGGAGGGAAAATCAAACACAGAGAAACAGAAAATAATTACCTCACACAGTTGCCTTCAGCTTGAAAAGCATCTGGCTTTGATCCCAACTTCATAAACTTCATCTTTTTTTTTCTTCAAGAAAACTAAAAAAAACAGCTTGTGTTCTGCTTCACTCCTCACACTGCACTCTTTAGTACTTTCTACACACAACTTCTGCCACAAAACACAGATGACTCCTTAAAAAGCAAATTCTGATAATCCTGGAAATCATTCTCTGATACTCAAAGAGACAAAAGAATGAATCTTTACTTTACCCCATCACCTCTCAAGACAGAGTATATCCACCACCAAAGAGCAATACAAGCAGAAAAAAACAAAACCCACAAGAAAAAGAAGGAATGCCCTCGAGTTTTGAGCCAGGGATCAATTCTTCTTCTTCTTCTTGCTGTTGCAAGAACTTGTTTCCTCTGTTTTGTTCTCTCTCTGTATATTGATCAAAATACAGGGGCGTGATGAATGCAGTGATGTGAGGGCATTAATGTTTTGACAGATTATAGTCCACCGACCCCTCCCACAAATAAAGGTGGAGCCTTAAATTTGTAGCCGCCTTCGCAATTACTCCAAAAGATCTCTTGTTTAACTCGCGATTCTCAAGATCCCGCCTTTCTCTCTCATGAATGTGGGTGTATTTCTTGTTTGTGTATGTGGGGGGTACTGAATACACTGAGGAAATTGTCGCACTGCTTTTTCTGAATTGCTGCAGTTGCAGATGAGAGAGAAGACGGGTATGTATGTGTGTGTGTGTAGTGGTGTGTGTTCGTGTGAGGGGGGCTGGGTGGGTGGATGCTACTGTTGGTTGGACAGAGTGGAACAGAGCACACAGACCTCTTTCTTTTTAAGCTTTATGCCGTTAATGCACGCCAACCTTTGTGGACGCTTTTACCCTTCTATTACTGTTTAATATCGGTTCTTACCTTTATTTTTTTGCATGCATTATTAAATAATATTACCTCAGTCTAAATTGTTCATTTTCTATTTCACTTATGATTTAACAAATGAGTTATTTGTTAGAATATCCATAATGGTCTATCCAATGAGAATTTAATCATTAAATTGATAAAAGTTGATGTTTAAAATTATTATGGATGTTTATTACATTGGAGAGAGAGTGTCATCCCTCCAATGAAATGAATTGAGAGAGTAAATATTTTTTTGAAGAAAAATATATAGAAATTAGGTGAATGTGAGGTCCACAAAAAGTGTATGGATGGATGAATGATTGATAAACCATTATGAGATTATGTTTAATTAATTGAATTTTTATAAACTAGTGATGTGGAGATTATATGGAGGAGAGATGACGGATGGATGAATAAATGAATTTCATCCATCCATTGTGGATGCTCTTAGTATTTAAAATGATTTTTAAGGTGGGGTATAATAGTCTACCTCCCATCTTTCATATACTAATAAACAACTCGCTCTTTAAAACACGAGCCAAAAGTGAAATAGTCAAACAAAAAATAGAACGGAGAAAGTACTACTTTTATTTTACGAATATCATTATTTATTTTAAGAAATTTTTTATGAAATTTATTAATAACATGAGCTAATAATATCATTACCCAAATAAATTAATATCACTATTTTTATTAATTAATAATAATTTATACATGTATTAGACTATTTGTATTAATTAATGAAAACATAATAAATATAGTAATATTAATATATAAGTATAATGTTATAATTCGAAAATTTACTCTTTATTTTATTAGGATCTGAATTAATAAATTTCAGATATATGAATTGGCATCATACACATTTTTATATAAGAATTACTCCCTCTGTCACATTGTTGATTATATTAATTAATATACTTGATTATATTAATTAATATACTTTCAAGGAAAATAAATTGGAGTATAAATCAAAGTCGGCTGTCGGATTGAGAAAATACATTTTAATCAATTAGGAAACACTCGTCCACAACTCAAATGAAAATCGAGGAATACGTTATAATATGTCTTGGAAGGTTAATATGGCGGACCATTGCTTAATTTAGTAAATATTCCCTCCACCCCATTTGATTTTATACCCTTTGACTTACACAAATATTAAAAAAAAAATAGTTTTTTTGTGTGTTTTATTAACTTTTCAAAAGGAATAAAGAGTGGAGATTGTAAAATTCTTTTTCATATTTCAGGTGTGCAAAATGGATTGGAACGAATCAAAATGGAAAGTGTCAAAATAAATTGGGATGGATGGAGTATTAACAATGAAACTTGTGAGATAATTTGGATAACGACACTTCTATTTCATGCACCCTTTCGTTCTCGATTATTTGTCAAAATAACGTTCGTTTTAAATTTAATTGAACAATTCTATAAATAATAATAAGACTTTTCAATATTGCACTTTATAAAATTATTTTTTTCAATTAAAATCAATTTTATCTCATTTAATTTAAATAAATGTCACTACATTATTATTTAATCTCATAAAAAATAATTTTATCTCTTTTAATAGTAATAAATAATTTCGACATTAAAACTCGTGCAAATTGTAAATGTACATTTAAGTGAGGGACGCTGAGTAGTTCTTATATGGTAATATTAGGAGATTTGGTTTTTTTTTTTTTCAACATTTCTTGATCATTGTTTACAGATTTTGTTTGGAATTAGATTTGTGTTTTTCTATTTTAAATAATTTTCCAAATTTTAGGATTTTTTAATATAATTTCTCAAATTTCTTTTACTAAAGAGATGATTTTTTTAATACAAGTAGATCCAACTTAATGATTAGACCAGAGGCCCAATTCAAAATACGTGTGCGACTCACACATGTGATTTTCCGGCGACTTTAGAATTTTTCGGTGAAAAATGACTAAATTTGATATCTACAGAACTAAAATTAAAAAAGATAAAAGTTAATGTCTTAAAGAACTAAATTGGAACCTGACTAAATTACATGACTATTTTTATATTTTCTCAACCATTACACATACTGTAACTTTTATTGTTCAAGGGGAATTATATATATCTCAAAAAAAAGCTTGATCAAATTATAAATTAAATGAATTCTAATATATACGTTCATAAAAAAAAATATGAAATAAAAGAAATTGTATTCATAAAGTAAAAACAAATGGTCCTACTAGTCCTAGCCATGTGATGTATTTGGTATTGGGGACCTAAATTTATTTGGATAAATAATTGGCTACGGTAGCCTACACATTCCAATTTACGACTTTTGAATCATAAGACCAGTGACTTGTGAGTTGTGAGTGCATATCATGCACCTTCACTTGCAACTCAACTAAAAAAAACATTTGACAAAAACTCGTATGAGTCATAATGCATAAGACAAAGTATAATTTAGCACAATTAATAATATATATAATTCTTAAAGTGTTAAAATGTCAATACTTAAATTACACTCTATCTTATCGTGAGAGGCCTCACACAAAAAGTGCCTCAAAATATTTATGTTTGACCAAATTAAGTTCTAGTCATAATTACAACTAATTTACAATATTATATTTAATTTATGAGTGGAGTCTCATGTACACCCGGATGCACTGTATATTCACTATATAAAATTGAAGCGTGTAACTATTCCAAACAGAAGCAACAGAAGCATGCAATTATGTTTTTATATTAACAATTGTACTTTTCTGTATAAATAAATTACATTTTTCAACATAACAAAGTTCTTGCTTTTAAAATCTTACTTATGAAATGATATAGTGGAAATAAGATACCAAATGTAGCCTTAATTTATATTGGAATTCTTATATCTTCATTTGTCACTCAATAATTAAGGGCACATAAGTATTGTTTTTCTTTATCACACGAAACATATATTAAGAGACGGACCACATGCAAATTTTTTGATGATCTTCTATCATGATTTTTTTTATAAAAAGAATGATGTTCCAATTATTTTAACTTCCAACATTCAATTAAATATGAAGAGGCTTAATAGGACCAAAGTCTTACTGTTTATCTTTCAAACCAATCATTAATTTGAAAACTTGACACGCAATTAAACTTTCTTTTAACTTTATAAATAATAATCACAATCACAGTATTCTTTTCTATCTACTCTAAAAACTATCTCATTTCTCTAATTTTAAAATGAGACACACTTGCATAAAATGTGATATAAATTGGACATTAATGTTTTAATATTTTAAAAAAGTGTATATAATTTGTGTTAAATTGTAAATCATCTCATACATACATTGTGACTATCTCATATAAGTTTTTATCTTTTGAAATGATTGATTATTTTTTCTCTTCTGAATTTCTACTTCTTCGCTGGCAGAAAACTTTTTATTTGTTCTCTTTAAATCTTTTATTTATCTAAATTTCTAATAAGTCAAGCGTTTTATCAAATTTATTAAAAAGGTCCAATTATTATTAATCAAATTACCAATTCAATTATGAAAATATTTATATAATTACTAAAATAACCGTGAGCGCTGCACATAAATAGAAAGTGATACCCCGCTAAATAAAGAGGCACATAATCCGTAGGGGTGGGCATTCGGTTGGTGAGCCGATATAACCGAACCGAACCATAGCATTTTCGATTAAAATTGTTCGGTTATAACGGCTAATTGATTCGGTTCGGTTCAAAATATAAAAAAAAAATGATTTTAAATTTTCGGTTAGGTTTTGTAGGATATAAAAACCGAACCAACCAATATATATATATATATATATATATATATATAATTAATTTTATATTTATTTAATAATTAATAATATAGTATTAAATTCCTGAACACACTCACACCTGACACAAGTTACTGGAAAAAATATAAATTACCATGGCACGATTTCAAGTTAATATAGAGATTAATTTTATATTTACTTAATATTTATTGTTGGACACAAGTTAATATTTATTCCTGGAAACAAGTTATAACTTATATTCCTAGTTTAAACCCTAATTCTGATTTTTTCAAGTATTTATGTAATGAGATTTCATTTTAGTTTGTTGGATCTGTTAGAACGTTGATGAACTCTTATGAATTATGTGTTTTTATATTTGGTTTAAGGTGGTAGTTCGTTTATGATTTTGATTTTGAATTTAGTGTCAAAAAATGTTGGGAAAAAGCTTAGTTGCTGGAAAAATATTATTTTATGCAGGAAAATCGAACCGACCGAATTTTTAATTCGGATCGGTTAACTCGATTTTTGAATTAGTTTGGTTCGGTTTGATTTTAATTATTAAAATTTTGATTATTTTGATTCGATCCAAAATTGTCCTAAAATCAACCGAACCGATCGAATGACCACCCCTAATAATATGTCATTCATGAATGATCGAGAAATAAAAGTTTATTCTTTTTTTAAATCGAAAATAAAAGGACGTTTAAGGCATTGAGATGCAATAATTGTATGAAAAATAGGCGTGGGGATAACACCATCAGATTAATGATGGACAATAATGGGGCCCAATTTTTATGATGGTAGCATATGCTCTTACCCTTTTCAATGTGGGGACCTTATGCCCACACACCTTTATTACACACACATATATATACCCAATTTCCAGCTTTGTGTCCATCCAACCAAATTAATTGAAAGTGAGTCTAATGTCCATCCAACCGAAATAAGCACCGCATTTAAAAACATTTTTAAAACATACGATATATTAAAAAATATAATTTATTTATATTAAATTGTGCAATTATTTTTCCATATTAATAGTTATACAGTTCAATATAAACAAGTTGCATATTTTAATATAATAAATTATATATTTTTAAAATACGTTATAAATGCACGGTTCGAATGTATATAAGACTTAGTCACTAATTAAATTGAAAAAATGGTGGCGTTATGGGATGAAGTTTGGTTTGTTTTGATTTTGGGTTACAGCAATAAGATCCTCTCCAGGTTTTATGTGAATAAAGGTTGACACGATCTGCACCTACTACAAACAATCCCATATCCTGCAACTCTTCCTACAAACCACTCGTCTCATTCGTCTTGTACACATTATCTTCAATCATGGTTACTTTTACGACAAAATCTCATATGATACGATTTTATGTACGAAACGGGGTACGACTTATCACAAATTACACTTACTTCTTTCAAAATATTAAAGAGTCAATGCCGAAATTATGTTTCGTCTCATGCAGGTATGTCTCATCATATTATATATGATATTTGATCATATATTAATAGGCAAACATTTCAGTATGAAGAATCCCTAGCAATTCATGCAACTTGATGGTGTTTTAATTAACTGCACTTTATATTATTTTCAGGTAGAAAATTATCAATAAATCTTTAAGTTACGATAAAGAGTTTGCTGGAGATGATTTTTGTGAATGATCCTTCGAAATAGAGAGTATTCTTAACTTAAAAAGACACCACTGGAGATGTCCTTAAAATATTAAAAGATTAAGAAATTGATGGAAACGAGTCGTGATAATAATCTTAATTAATTATAATTACGATTTTTATTAAGAAATTAGTAATTAATGTAATTAATTTAACTTGTTAGCAGCTATCACATTTTTATAATTACAGTTGATGTTTTATTATTTAAGAGTTAGCCGTTTGTTAACATTTTTATTAAATCATTAAATCATTTATGAATTAAAATATTATTGACGGGGCTTTTCTCACGTTCTTCATTATTGGTATTCTAATAAAAATCAACGGATATTGAGAATTCATTTGTACTATTAACGACTCCGGGGTGAATCGAACGAAATATATCTGTGAATTAATTTTGTAATAAATGTGTAGAGATTGCCTCCTATTTTTCAGTCATTTTATCCGTCAGACTTGGCCCACGCTTTTAATGGGCTGAAGTAAATGATTTCTAAAGAGTTATTTTTCTCCACGCAACAATTATTATATAAACACGTCAATATCAAATACTAAGGCTGCGTTTGTTTTGAGATTTAAGTGTGCGGAGCAAATCAAAGTTTTAGAATTCAGGATTTAAAATCCTTGATGAATAGTAAATTTATGTGTTTATTTTGGGATTTGAGTAGAATATGATTTAACTTTATGTCAAATCAATCTTTAATAGTGATTGATGTTGTATTATTATATTATATTGAGAAGAGTAATAAAGTGTATAAAGGTGTGGATTGAATTTGGGATTTGAAAACCAGACTTTAAATCCCAAACTCGTATGGGACGAAGAGCGCAAAGTCCTAAATCCATCCGTGTGAATCCCAAAACAAACACAGCCTAACAGACTAAGCACTTAAAATATTATTATAAATATTTTAAAATAAATTAGAAATACATTTATAGAAATGTTTATGGACTGACTTTGTACCATTATAGGTTTATCTTATGATTTACAAAGTTGGGCCTGATATACTCGTGAGTTGTGTCTGGGCTCAGGGACGATAATGGGCCATACATATGCTATTTTAAAAGTTCTGGCCCAATTGGTCAAGCATCCAAAAGTAAAGGCCCAGAAAAATACTAGTACGAATTAAAATGATTAAATTATAGGTGGTCGATTATTCTTTTTCTACACATTCAATTATTTACAGAATGGAATGAATAATGTTCTGCAGTGCTACTGTGTATTTGACTTTCGAATCAGATATTTAGCAAATATAGTATTAAATATTCAATATCCAAATTATTCAAAATAGAAAAGGATAAACATTTTTTTAGAAGAAGACGAGTTCAATACTTTTTTAAGAGGAAGATGGCGATGGCGACGCCATTTGAGATAACAAAGAATGAATGCTGTTTTAATTTGATCATTTTTCATTTTATTTGTTCCAATCATGTATTGGTCAAATATTTGAACAAGAACTATGGCTGCTGAAGTTAGGCATAGTTTTGGTTTTGGGGAGCCACCTCTTATCTATTCTACTTGCATAATTAAATCCATAAAAAATGAATTGGCGCACAAATTGATATTACATGCATCTATACATGATTCCGCACCAATTTGAAATGAAACGTATGGGGATTTTTGGATTTTGAAATGCCTCTTGAAGCAGGTGCTATTTTATTCCACATTTAGACCCGGTATGTAATGTTCAATAGATATGTTTCCCCCCTTTTGGAATTTAGATAAAATGGCGTTCTGCCTCTTCATTACGGTGTTTACAGTATCATATTTGTAACATGCAGGAAGAAGGTTTAGGTCAATGATACACTTGTGAATTGATTATTCATATTTGCTTTGTAGAAGGAATCTAAATTGCATTGTTCATCTTTTGTTTAATTTTTTTTTGCAGTGAATCTAACTGATATTTCATTTTTGATGGTCTAATCTTTCCCCAATAGAAGCTCAGTTTGATGTGTCTTAAGGGCAACTGTAAGTATACCTTCCCACCCCAAATATTTAGCTATGTTTACTACATTATGGTGTTGTATGTTACTGCACTCATGAAAGATTTGTGTGTTTGATGCTATTAAGATGATATTTAGCTTTATGCAAGCATGTTGCCAATACTTTTTTGCTGTCAAAATGCTATAAATATGGATAAATCATTAGTAGGTATACATGTTTTAAATGTAAAAAAAATTTGGGTTTAACATTTTAGGTATACAGACTTCTTACTAGTGTAAACACTGTTTTTGTATTCTTATCCTTTGAATACTGCAACTTATTCAACATCTGCAGCCAACCTATGTTACTAGCTGACATTAATTTACAATATCCCAGCATTCTGAAAAGTAACTGATATATGCATGGAATATTTTGGAATCTGAATCATGAATCAGTCGAAAACATCCAAACACGACATCTCTTCTTTAGCTTGTGAGTTTGGCTCCAACAAGTCTTCATGTCGAAACTCTTGTTCAAGTTTTTATTTACCACATATTGTGCGGTACTTATTGCATTCGAGTTATCCCATCGTTGGGATTAAAAGTACCAAGCAATGCTTGATCTAAAAGAACTTCAGCAAACAATTTGTCTACTACCTCATCCCACTCAAGACTATACAGGAAATCCTCATGCCTTAGTGGCTTCATCTTGGAAGTTTTCCATGGAAGCATTTTAGTGTTGATATGCAAATACAACAAGCAACAATATATATATATATATAGATGATGGGTTATATTTTGTATCTAGTAAGGCAAGCTTGCATGAAGTAATTGGTGCGAATATTCAACATGGTGACAAGCTTTGTGATGATGCATTGTTTGAAAGACAAAGGATTCCTGAGTTTGAATATACAACTCATGACAAAGTGTAAGTATTCCTTCCTGTGGCCATGCTTTTGTCATAATTACTGGGTTTGAAAACATAACAGTGCACAAACTAAATTCAACCACATAAATTATGTTATGGAATCTGATTCTTTCATTTTTTGGGAATCTCATTAAAGCTGTTTTTTTCATTATCTTCAGCAGAGTACATGTTCACTCAAATTTGAATATGATTTTTGCAATAAATAAAGAGATATAACAAAGTAAACATCCAAACATATATGAATACGCCAAAAACTTTCTTCAACCTCCAAAAATTGATTATAAACTAACAAAGATATATAACATTACCAAATAAGATGTTGGGTTGAATGTGTACATATTACAAAGGTTAGTTCAAAAAACAAAGTTCTTGTCTATGCTGTTCAACAATATAACCACTACTAATAACTTCGTGCAATGCTAATGACATATTTCTTCAATATCCTATAGCTTTTAATTCAAACAGGGGCCTGGTACCCATTGATCTAACACCCCTAATAAGGAAACACAAGAATAGGAACAAGATACTTATCATCTGAATTTTTACAAGCTTCTTAAGTTGTGCCTCTTTAACCTTGTTTGAAGAAATGCGTTGCTCGTAACAATCAATACGTTCATATAAACTATTAATCATCTCAAGCGATGTTGATGGCAATTCTGGATCAAGCCACTTGAATTTTTCTTTCTACAAAAGCAAGGGTTGTTTAAGAATTGCATAACTATAGTTGTGTAAACATTAAACAATAAACTAAAACAACTAGTACAAGCTTACCCCCCCTAATCGGACATGAAATAAAACGTCGTCCTGGATTTAGCCTTGTCGTAGAAGTCTGCACACGCAACTGAAACCCACAATGACAACGCATAGTAGGATCATTGCCAACAAACATGTGCCTTGACGATCCATAACTATCCCCACTCGAAGTAGTTCCGTGACTTCGGTTCATGCTTTACCCCAATCCTAAAATGAAGGTAATCAGTTCACAACCGACCCACTTTTGTTAATCCAATGGTACAAGGTAAATAGGCCTAAATTTATTGAAATTGACCAAATGGTTACTCAATTTATAGTGGATGACAAACACAGTACATTTACCCAACATGAATTACCCATATCATATATGCACACTATGAATTTGACTAATTTTTACAATGGATGACAAACGCAGTAATCAAGCTCATCAGAATTTAGACCCAAAATCAAACAGTAGAATATTCATTAAACCATATATATTCACCAATTACTACAGATCATAAATATCTACAAAATGAAGAAAACAAGGAATGCCCGAAAACCTCCATGAGCCCGTAACAGGGATTCATACATGTGAGTTGGAATAGCCATGATATTCAATTTAAGCATTGGGCATTTCGAATTTCACGGAATCGCCAAATCGCACAATAACCTATATCACCAAATCGCACAATAACCTAAATCGCCAAATCGCACAATAACCCAAAGATTCATACCTGGGACTCCGGTTATGTTGTGTGTGTCAAACAAATATGGCTGCTATCGCGAAAACGTCTAGCCCATAAAATAAACGGTGATCGATTCAGTCCGATTTGTAATCTTTGATGATGATCGGATGTTTTGCGGTGCGGATTTGGAGAATGGATCGAATAATAGACAATTGGTGAAAAGGATCGGCGTAATAGGGCTAATGTTGTTCCTAATAAGTTCAAGGGTATTTCAGGAATTTTCATATTATTTGAAAACTTATCACACAAACCACACTCACAATAATTTTATAACTACAGTATATTCAGTAACTATCAATTAGACCAAACATCAAACATTCTTGCCACCTATAAGGACCCAAAACAGTACAATCCTCCTTAATCCCATCACGTCTATCCATCCCAACAAACGAAGCAAACGCAGCCTAAGCATACAATCTCGCCAAACTCCGGTTCGACTCCATATTCCACTTTTTTTATTCCATTGGTGTTTCACCTTTTTGAATCTTTAACACTTGCATGGACCCAGGGTATGATGACTCGTTAGATTTTTTTATTATTCCACGTATCATCCATTCATATTATGGAATACAAAGTGAAACATCAATTATAAAATATGTGATCTCATCCCACCAAACCCTTACACATATATTGAAGCAAGAGTTGTAAACTAACTAAATCATACCATTATTGGTGAAAGGTTGTTTGAAATTTAATCAATATACTTGATTTTGTTTTTCACAATATAAACTAAATATTGAGGCAGCAAAATTGTATGGCAAGGTTTATTATGATTTATGAGGACTCCAATAAATTGGCCCTCATGATTAATTATCTCTTGATGAATGTCAGTAAGGGTGCGTTTACAATTTCTAAAACAATATATAAAATTACTTATTCCATGCGTTATTCATTCATTTTATAAAAATATAAAATATATTCCTTGTGAAGTTGAAGCAAATAAAAAATTACAAAAATCTTTAAAAAATGTAAAAAATTGTTCATCATTTCCACACATGATGAAAAAATATTGTAAGCAATCATTACAAGAACTAAAGAATAAATATACGCACACAATACATCTTCACAATCACAAGCTTCCTAGTTGTTCTGCTGCCGTGGACTGTTTGAGTTCCGGAGTCTCTGTTCATCAGATAATATTTTTGCAAACCTACATTATGAAACATTAATCAAAATAAAAAATCAGTAAATAGAAAACACTTAAAATAATAAAATAAATTTTTTAATTATAAAAAAAAGAAGTAAAGTACTTGATCAAAGCATCCTGATTTGTTCCTCCATCAGGAATAGGCTCAGAATTTCCAGTCTGCAGATTAACTCTACAAACCGGACCCTTCAACAAATTTCCTCCAATTTTGACAAGTTCATCCATATTCTCATTCGTAGTAACATCCATTGAAGCACTTGTCCCTGTTAATGTATCATCCTGTAATTAAATCAACAAATAAACAATTAATTTTATTAAATAATAGTAATAAATAAACACAAATTCTACTACGAAATTTGACTAAGTAAATCATTATATTCATTCAAAATTTAAACTAATATCATTACATTTTACACACACAAAACACAGTGAACAGTGTTTTTGCTTTAACTTATAAGTATAGTGGTATTACAGAATGAATGTTGACCGTAAATAAAAATTGAAATTAAAGAATTGTGGATATTTACTTGAATACGGAGGTAATTATCTTGGGAGCGCAGGGCCTGGAAAGTTACTGAGATGAAATAATCGACCATATCTTTACTAGCTTGGTTAAACACGTCAATTATGGGTGACGAATTGCCGTTAATTATCCAACTAATTACGCCCCATTTGGATACCGTTTCTGCGCTAAATTTTTGTTCTTGTTTAGCGGAACCGGTGCCCAGTGAAATCACCAGAAATTTACCATAATCAAGTGGTTGAACTGGGAAGAAGTAGGGGTTGTTTTTGGAAATTTCTTTTGTTACTTCTCTAACTGCAATCAATGCCTGAAATAACATTCAAACTAAATTTAGTCATTTGACTTTTGACTTAATAAAAAGAAAGAAATAATGACCGTGGGTACAAAATGTTGAATCAAGTTATTAATAAATACAAACTTTTTTTAAATTTATTAATAAATACAAAATAATTGCATATATGCTGTCGAAGTCGCACAAAATGTGCGAGTGTACCTGCTTATGTGCAATCTTTTTGTACCTATGTATCTATTAATAAGTTTTGAGTTGTCAACTGTAGTTATCAATTGGACACCCATATAAAAAATCGAAAAAAATCGTGGTGTAATTTAGGCTGTATTCAAATTTAGTCTTTTATAGTTTTACTTTTTTATTTTGATAATTTTGGATTAAAATTTGAATAAGTAAAAAATGCATGACCAAAAAACCACAACACAATGAAAAAGTAAAAATATAAAGGACTAAAATTGGACAAGAACTAAATCAAGGATTCATGATATTAAATCTTTTGAAGTCTAATATTTATTTTTTAAGAATTTAACTATGTGAGCTGATTATTACCGGGTTGTTTGCAACTACACCACCGTCGACGAGATTGAAATTCACAGATTTGCCGGAATCATCGGCGTTCGTGAAAGAATGGGCCGGAAAATAGGTTGGCGCAGCGGAGGTGCCGATGCATATATCTGATAATAGGGCGTCCATGTAACCCAGGTTTTTTACCTGCGATCAAATTAATATATATAACTTTTTATAAAAAATGTTAAATATCTTAAATGACTTTAATTATAATTAGAACGCACCAAGTACATTAAATCTTTAGACATCTAAATATGAATAAAAAGAATCCTTCGAAAATTATATCACTAGTTCACTACTACGGTAATTAATATATTTGAAAATTAATTTTTTATTCATTTTTCACCGGAAACTTAAAGTTTAGACTGCTATATGTTCAACCAATAGTTTTCATCAATGTGACGATGAATATCAATAAATACTTTACATTTCATGAAACTTGTTTCGGTCAAAACTAGAACCAGAAACTTTCAACCTGTAACTAAAAAAACCTATATATCTAGTACCATGTCAATTAATCTTTCAAGAAAACATATGAAAACTTAAAGCCATAGATAATCCACAATATATATATATAGCTCATTATTCTTGCAGTATCAACATTCAAGATTAACTCCTTCACAATTCAATCCCACAAAATAGTCACACACGCAGGAGCTAGGGAGATACAAATTACCTCAAAGGAGGAAAAAATAGTTGGCTGCATATTCTTGATATCAAATGTTGGAATGACAAGATTGGTCAACGCATTATCCAATCGAGTCTGCCCTAAATTATCCCTTATCACCTTATGCAGATACTTCCCATTGTACTTTGGCCCTCCTAATTGACTAATTTTGCTTCCAATCGATCCAAGTAAATTACCCCTGCACCATTTTAATTTAAATATATTTAAAAATCAAACACATCAAGAATATTTTTCCAAAAAATATTAAATGAAGTAATTAATATTGAATATACATGCACCCCATCATTTGTGGAAATATTTAGGCCCATTTTTGATGTAAAATGGAGTAACATCTTTAGCAGCATATAATGGGCGAGAATTAGCGTCAGGCGCCGTCAACATGGTCGTCATAAGTCCACCAGTACTTGTTCCGGCGATTACATCAAAATAATCCGCGATTCGTGCATCTTCCCCGTCCAGTTTCTGGCTTGCAAATTATAATTGTCAACCATAATAATATATAATTCATGCAACAAAAAACATTAATAATTAATTTATGTATATATCAGATTTAATTAATTACCTGCAGCTCAGATTCCAGAAATTCGAGAATTTTAGCAGGGATGATGCCTCGAATGCCACCTCCATCAATACTTAAAATAGTGATTAATCTTCCATTAACTGAAGGTAATATTTTTTTAGAAGAAGATGATGCCAAAGATGCCATTTAATTTGATCGAGATATATAATTTAGAAAAAATGTCGAGGTTATTCTATTTAGGTTTATTCCAATGATGGAATTGTGATCAAGTATTTAAAGAAATAATCTGGCTACTGGTATACTTGGAAAGTCTCTAATATAGTTCGTGGCTGCCACGCATCATTGAAAATTTGAAATTTCCTTTAATTAATTAACTACTGTTAGTAGTTTGATCATGTGTATACGCCACGTTAATTAAATTTAATTTGATTGTTATTAATACTGAAGACCGACAATGTTTCTTGGGGAACATGGTTTTCTATAGTTTATAATTAATTTGCTTCATTTAAATCCAGTAAATGTATTGGCAGATCAATTATATATTTTTTATCTAATTGGGTTTAATTAAAATAATTAAGAGTTATTCATCACGCCAGTACTACTTGTTGATATGCATGCCTTTTCTTGATCTGATCATATGACTCGAGATCGACATTTTGACCTTACAAATCTAGGGCCCGGCCCGAACCGTTGTACTGCAAAGTCTGCAATACATCATTATACAAGCTTATACTTTAAACTTATAATCGGCAAACAAATTTGGTGCAATAACATGTGCAGTTTTGATCAAAAGTTGACTCGTTCAATATATATATATATATATGTGAAATATTAGTTCATATTTATATGCTATATTAATATTTCTTTAATGTAAAGCTAATACTTTTCATCTTTTAGAGCATCTCCAACCCTTTGAGGCAAATTTGGACTCAAATTCATCAATTTGCCACCACATTTGAGTGAAACAGTAAAATCATCTCCAACCATTGAACTCACATTTCAACTCCATTAAGAATAATCTCTTAGAATATTCTTAATTTTTTCCTTTTCATTTTCTATTTTATCAATTATTTATTTATATAATTTCATATTTATATTTAAATTATATAAATTAAGTCAAATTAAAAATTGATAAAAGAAATTTAGAATGACACGAATATTTATTTTTTAAATTAATATAAAATACAACAAAATTGATTAATTTCAATAAAAAAAAAACAAAATCAATTACATGATACATTACAATTATATATTATTACAACAAAATGTAATACTTAAAAATATATAAATAACATCATTAATTGACTAATTTAGAATACTCTTCCCAAAGACGTTCAATCAATGCATTCCGAAGTTCGAAATGAGCAAATAAATTTATAGTATGTACGTTTTATTTTCTATTATATTTTCTAATATAAATTTGAAGTATGTACGTTTTATTTCTTATTGTATTTTATAATTTAAATTATTAATATTCTTTGACAACTAATTATACGCTTTCAATTTTTAAAATTTTAGAAATTACTAATATTATCTTAAATAGGAAATTATTATAAATCTAAAACAAAATTAAAAATAAAGTGAAAATAATACTAAAAATAATAAATAATTCTTATACCATACAAAATTTAATGCAAAATAAAAGGAAAATACAAAAAGTGAGTTGAGTTTAAGTTTGAGTTGGTGGCAAATTTGGGTAAATTTGAGTCAAACTCAAAATTTGTGGTATTTTGAGTTCAATTTTGAGTCTCCATTGGAGGGATAAAATGGTGGTAAATTGGGTTTTAGTCCAAATTTGCCACCACTTTGGAGATGCTCTAAAAACTACTTCATCCGTCTCAAAAAAACTTAACACACTTTCATTTTTGGTCTGTCTTATAAGACTTTGCACACCAAAAAATAAACACATTTTTCTCAACTTATAACCTTACAATACACACTTTTTATCCTTTCTACCTCTTCCCATAAAGCATAAAACAAGTTTTCTTAATCTCTGCGCCGAAAAGTTGTCGCAGAGTCTTCCGGGACGGAGGGAGTAATACATTTCACCTTTTTTTCTATACAATCTGCGGAAAAAAAAAACCATTTAATTGAAATTTTTTAATTGAAATTGAACATTGCACAATGCAATTAGTACACCAAAGTGTTACTATATACTCCTTCTTTTTTTATTTACATGTCATTTTAACCTTTTGAATTAATTTGTGAAATAGATGTCGTTCTGATTTTTTTATCCCTATCTATCTCATATTTACCCTTAATATTGTAATTTTAAATTTTAAATTTCCTACAAATGTATTGTGTGTTTAATTTTATAACCAATAATATTTATTGTTAAGAATATTTAAATAATATTAATTAAGGTAAATTTTGAAAAAAAAATATTCTTAATTTGTCTTAAAAAACTCAAAATGACATCTATTAAAGAAAAAAGGAGGGAGTAGTATTTTTTATTTTTTTGAAACAAACTATATATATGTGTGTGAGAGTTTGAGTGTCTACAGATATATATTTGTGTGTGTCAGTGTGTGTGTTTGCAGTGTCCTTCTTTGTTAATTAGTAATTGAATCAAGTTTTCATGAATTTTTAATGTTTAATTAAAATGAACACAAGGTTTTTATATTTCTACGTTGATATTATCTTCTTCCACTTAATGGGCTTGAGCTCGAATTCAAGTTGAGCTTTTGATTTTATCAAATGTGTATAAAGTTTTTTATTTTTTAAATTAATTTTATCTCCCCCCTTCCCCCCAATTGTGAATCGAAGTATGAAATAGTTACACCAACGTGACTTGAATATCGAATAATTTAATTTATAAAACTCTCCAAGAAATAGAAACTGATTTCCATTGATGAATACCCATCAATGTTCACAAATTTAGGAGAAGATGAATAGAATAACTGTAATCTGTTTCAGTGAGTAAGAGAAATGAATTCCCTATCTATTCACACAATACGGGGATGAACTTAAGTTATAATGAGCAACTAATACCTTTACATCTAATAACTAATACTGTTGGTCATTTTCTTTATTTTGGTGTTGACACCCCCTTATAATTTAATTTGCAGTATAACTATAACAAATTTCCACTATAAGCTTAATTAAGAAAACTACATTTAATGAACGTGCCCTTCTAATTTTTGTATATCGCGGTTAAGAAAACTTACACGAGATACTTTGTGTTTGGTATTGCTATTTATAGTAAATCGTAACATCATATCAAAAAAATTAGGCGACGTACTTTGATTAAATCTAAGTCAAGGTTAAAGAATTTGTCAAGAATTAATTATGGTTTCAACATCACTTTCAAGATTAGGTTGCCACTTAGGCTAGTTCCATATCTTGACACAAGTAAATTGGTTTCTTGTGTAGTAGATATGGTTTCATTTTTATTTTATTTTTTGACAGAAAGATTTTATCAAAAGTTGAAGTATTAATACTAAACACGTATTCGATTATCAATTAATTATCATCATGGAATTTCTTGGTATCATTAAATTTGTTTGTATACTAACTACGAAATCTAAGTCTTCTCGCTTTCAAAAAAAATAATAAAAAAAATACGAAGTACATGCCTAGAATTGGCGATTTAATTAATTGACATGGAATTTTTTTTTAATTTGCAATTTATTGGTATGTTTCGTACATACTATTGGAATATATGGTCAATTATAACATTATTTTGATGAGAATGTGAGATTGAGTACAACGTCACACCTTTTGAGATTATCTAATTAATTGGCATGCATTATGTCATGTTTGAAATTTGGTTGTGTGAAGATTTGGGTTACAAATAATTTAGCTAGTTTAATTTTTTAAAATTAATTTTGAGCAAATGAGAAGTTATTGACAGGAAAAAAAAAAAGTATGTCTCAAGAGGTTTCATTTGAGTTGCAAATTTCTGTTTTTAGTACATCTTTTTAAGTTGAATTAAAATAGATGTATGGTTTTAATTTGTGTAAACATCTGAACTGAAATATTTCAGTATCTCCAGTTGGAAATGAGTCGATTTTAACAAAAATTATAACTCATAATTCGTGAAAGTGTGATCAACTGAATGAGATACATTGTAGTATAGCGTACCATACCATATATATATTATAATATTTCATAAAATATAAGTTTTTTTTAATAAATAATCAAGATATGAGCGGTTTCTCGAATTTTCGTTATGAAACGATATACTGTTAATTCGGTATATATCGGAAATATTGGTATGATATGGTATACTGAAATATCGATACGATATACGATATGCGATTTTAGCACACCAAATTTTCAGCAAGATACGATATGAATTTTCAAATACCATAAATTTAAATACGATATACGGTGTGTATGGTACGGGTCAGTATGCCAGTTCTAGCCATAATCAATTTCTTCTGACTTTGCTTTAGAAAAGGTAATTTAAATTGATTTATATATATGAAAATCATAATGTGTGAAAAGAAAATAAAAAAGTATCTAAACTTCATCAAGAGTTTGCTCCAAAAGTTTAAATATATAAAATATTTTTTAAATATTAATAGTACTGTCTCTATATAAGTTAGTGTGTATACATAACACTAATATGTGAATAAATAGATTCATCGTGAACTCGGGTTTTTCATTTTTTTAAGATTTTAATTTAAAAAAAAAAGAGATATTTAAGAGTTGACATAACGAAAAGTAATTAACTATATATTTTTAATTGTCAATACCTGGGATATGGATATATTTAATTAAATTATTGATGTGGGTAAACTCGATTGGTCCAAAAAATTCCGGTCAAATCTATGAGTATATATAACAATAATAAATATAGATAATTAAAAAATAAAATTGACAGTTCCTCTTAAAAAATTGTAAATTGTTGTCATGAATCTTATCGATAGAAATTTTTGTTAGTTCTGACGTTGGGGTAAAAAAATGTCGCAAGAACATTGAATTTAGAATACCATGATCCATGTTGTGACCATTCGGTGTTTTGACATTTTACTGTTAAAAACATTCAACAAATTCATGAATATAATCAGATTCAACAAATTTGTCCAGTATACATTCTCAGAATTTCAAATAACA
Source organism: Stenogyne calaminthoides (assembly GCA_037126765.1). Taxonomy (NCBI): domain Eukaryota; kingdom Viridiplantae; phylum Streptophyta; class Magnoliopsida; order Lamiales; family Lamiaceae; genus Stenogyne; species Stenogyne calaminthoides. The sequence continues at coordinate 3,113,151 of JBBCBC010000001.1, read as the reverse complement.
AGTGTTGTTAATTTGTCAACAAATTTGATATGCATACTTAGATAGCATATGCTAATTACTTTATCTGTGTATATTATTTTATAGCAAGTTGGAGTAGTTATCTTTAAAAAATAGACGAACAATTTCATCTTAAAAGAAGAAGTCTATTTCTTGCGTGAATAAATTAAAATCTAATTCCAATTCTTATTTCAGTAGAGTATTCGACCATCTAAAATAACACGTTTGTAAATATATTTATCCAACAAGGTCTAGATATACTAATAATTAATTATCGGTTCAATATTCTTGTTGATCGTGCAAGAGGATTGTTCATTGTTTTTCTAATTGTTAAAGATTGTTCAATATTTCGGTTCAAACTTATTATAAACTATCCTGTGATTGTAGCTACTAATTATTAGTTAATAGAAAAATTATATACTTATTAAGCAAGTAAACGAACTCGCAACACATAGGATATCATATAAACCTCATTGACAACAGAAATACATTTTTTTTTTTTGAACAGCCAAAGGTAATTTTATTACACCTTTAAAATATTGAAAACAAGATGTGCCCAATATTTCAATGTTTAGATTTACAGAGTATATATAGTTAATAGGATTTCCAGAAACATCAACTCTCAATCTACTGCCCAAATATGCAAAAACCAGAAAATCAGTTACTTATCACAGCTTGAAGGCATTTACCAGGATCCGAGCATAAATACATTAATAAGAGTTCTCTAACAAATCATTCTCCAAAGAGGCATTAACATAACTTTAAGATTTTCAAAACGACGTAAAATTAGCTTTGTGTTTTCTAAGTTAACACAATATCAACCTAGTATATTTTCCTCATAAAATGCATAAAGATTTGTGCAATTTAAATATAATCTTGATTCTTGGTGGTTTCAAAAAAACAAAAAAATCATGTATATACACACATTATATATAATCTTGGTATGATTGTATCTATTAGTAGTAATTATGAATATAGCTACAAACTTGAATTTCATGAGTTACTTTTCCCATGTATCTTAATAAACATATGACCTGTGCTCCCAAATCAAATGAAGATACACACTTGCATGATACGTTCTCACGGTGAGATGGAATATAATTTAAGTGTGACGTTTAACATTTTGAAAAGAATGCGTGTTGATTTGTGTTAGTTTGTACCCCACTATATATAATAGTGTTTCATACAAGTTTTTACCAATAAGGGGTAGTTCAAAATCTAGTTGATCACCTTTTGGGTTCCTAAAGCTTTTTACACGAAATCGACATCTCGTTTTCTTAACAAAGAGATTAACGTACATAAAGATTGAAATCAATAATGTAGGGGTTCTTGCTGTCTATGTTACAACAAAATATCTAAAAAGTAAGAAAATAAACATGACAGTGCTTGAAATTGCAATGGGTTGTTCTAGAGGGGTTTTCCATCCAGGCCCATTAATGAAGGTACTTGCCATGAACACCCAAATTAGCATAATTTTTTTTCCTTTTCTTTAAAAAATGAGAATAAAATAATTACCTACGGAATTTTATGTAGAGAATTTTTAATTTCAGAACAGAATTAGTTGATTACCGTTTATTTCAATTATGGTATAATTCCCTTTGATAAATTAAGAAGAGAAAAAGGAAATTAATTCGATCAAGAACTTAGTAAAAATGGCTATGGACAAGACAAGTTGTAAACCCAATTAATTCAAAAAAGAAAAAAAACAATAGTTTGATAAGGAAACAAAAGTTCCGATAAGGAGATAATAATAATGAAATATTTTTATTGTTGAATTTCCACTTGTTTGTTTGTGGGCCGAGAAGTGAGAGTAGAAGTTGCTTTGCCTTCCCCCAAAGCAACCGACAATCTTCTTAAAATGCACATCAACAACGAGTGATCATTTTCATACATCTCCCTCTTTTTCTCTCTTTGGATCTGGAATCACACACTCCCTGCTTCATTCCCTCATGGAAAGAGCAGCTGTTGGTGTTGGATCTCATGCAATTCCTACTGTTTTCGTCCTCGCGGCCTTATGCATTTTGCTTCTTCCGCAAAATGCACTCAGCTTCTATCTCCCCGGTGTTGCCCCAGAAGATTTCCAAAAGGTACACTAGTTTTTTGGTTAGGTTTCTTTCATTTTGATTTGGGGCTTTTAACGCAAAATGCTTATATGATCCGGTAAAATGTGAAATGTGTGCTCGTGTCTTGATCTCGGCTGTGCTTGAAGATCTGATGTATTGTGTATGCCATTAGTGATTTGAAACTGGTATTGCCTGATTTAGGATTTAATTAAAAAATTCATTACTGTAAACTGTAATCGTAGGATAGAAGATATGGTGGTGCTGGTGAAAATGAATTTTGGTGGTTGCACACATTGTAACTTATATTTGAGTTGGACTTCAACCAAGCTATGGGGCCTTTAAATCGAGCTTAGTTTTAAGAGCAGCTCATAGGATTCAGTAAAACTTTTAATTCTCAAGGTAAATTTGGAAGATCCTAGGGAGAAATGGTTTGTAGTGCAGTTATTAAATAGGAATGATTTTTAGACCTGGGTATGAATCTGTGAGTTTTTTGAAAGCGGTTGCAAGTGTATTTTAGCACACTAGCTCAGGTTGCCCCTTTGATGCTTGCTATCTCGTCTAGTTGTTTCATAGCTATACTGAAATTGTTGTTGCTTGCTATCTCGGCTAGTTGTTTCATAGCTATACTGAAATTGGTGTTAGCCACAACCAAACCTTGTCCTTTGAATCCTGGAAACACGAAAGACAAGTTTTCTGGCATATGGCATTCATGACTCAGACGTTTACCACTCGTTTCACTTGGAAAATCCTTTGGTTGTGGTTTTCTTCATTGTACTCGCACAATGATGATGATAAATATGAGACGTGTATTGGTGATGAGCAAGGGTGACATATTTATTTGTTGGAAAATTTGTACAGAAGATTGTTTGTAGTCTGCTCATTATAGAATGAGCTACTACATTTACACATTTCGAGATATTCTCTCATTATAGGTTTGAGTCATTGTAAAATAAAAAATTTCAACACATGATATTTGTCTCTTCTTTATTTCTTTTTTGTTGAATTTGTATCCCATGGTCCTTGAAATTGTATTTGGCTGTAGGCCCTTAAGTATGAGAAAATGGGAAGCATAAGTGACTTCCAAAATAAGGCAATGCATTACACTATCTTATTTCTTCATTAGATAAACGAAATTTTGAATATTTTGGTGTGACATTGTTCCTTGTCATTTACATGGTGAAGTTGTGAATTAAAATTTCCAGTTGATTTCAGTTTGTATTCCACTTCTCCTCTTTCTCTCTCTGTTTCTGTTCCTTTGTATAAGTATTTTTTTCGAAACTGAATGCAGGGAGATTCACTCAATGTGAAAGCAAACAAATTAACTTCTATAAAGACTCAGCTTCCTTACTCGTACTACTCTCTTCCTTTCTGCCGCCCTAACAAGATAATCGACAGCAGAGAAAATCTAGGAGAAGTGCTTCGTGGTGATCGCATTGAGAACTCCCCCTTTGTGGTATGTACAACCTCTTCTATGCCATAATTCTCTTGTAATAGTTCTCGTATTCATTGACTTCTTCTTTTGAATGTTTTTGCTTCAGTTCAAAATGAGGGAACCACAGATGTGCAACATTGTTTGTCGTACTACACTGGATGCCAAAACTGCTAAAGAATTTAGAGAAAAGATTGAAGATGAATATCGTGTTAACATGTATGTCAAATCCTTTACTGCACATATATAATTTCTTACATCTACTTTTTAGAGTTACTCTTAAAGCATCTCCAGCTTAATAATTTTGTGCAATTCTGTTCTGCAGGATCCTAGATAATCTACCTTTGGTTGTTCCCATCCCAAGACAAGAACAAGAGGGCCCTCCCATCTATCAGTTGGGTTTTCATGTTGGGCTTAAAGGTCAATATGCTGGCGTAAGTTGACTAAATCATCGCGAGAAAATTGTATAATCAGTTAGTACAAGATTTCAAATTCACACACTATTTCATGCGTATGCAGAGCAAGGAAGAAAAGTACTTTATATACAATCACTTGACCTTCATAGTAAAGTTTCACAGGGATGAGCTGACTGAAACGGCAAGGATTGTAGGTTTTGAGGTCACACCATTTAGGTGGGTTTTTTCCAGCGTGTATAATTATTCTGAGTCATTTTATTTTTCTCTCTGTTAGCATTAGTAAACAAGTTAAATGTCAAATAAAGTTACTCATTTATATCCAATGCTGTAGTGTCAAGCATGAGTATGATGGAAAATGGAATGACAAAAAGACTCGTCTTACTACATGTGATCCCCACGCAAAGCGAGCAGTTTCTTCTTCAAACTCTCCTCAAGAGGTTGCCGATAAACAAGAAGTCGTATTTACTTATGATGTTGAATTCCAGGTGATGAGTTTCTTCTTGCACACCGCTCTCTCTCTTGTGACTTTATGCAATGTTTGTTTTGGTTTTTAAAAACTGGTTTTTAGGATTTGCAAATCTAAATCCGGTTCTGGATTTTGAAATTCAATTTTAAAAAACTACCAACACAACACCTATAGCCCTACTAGCGCACTTTCCAATACAGTCAATTCTCTCTTCTTATTTTTTAATATATTTATACAATAATTCACTCTTACCATTGATTTAACATAAAGATTGATCTCACCCTATATAAAATCCCAAAACAAACACACACCTTAGATTTCAAGAATCCTCCTTTCTTAATGATTCAAGGTGTGGATTTCAGGAGAGTGATGTAAAGTGGGCATCAAGATGGGACACATATCTTCTAATGACTGACGATCAAATCCATTGGTTCTCCATCGTAAATTCTTTGATGATTGTTCTCTTCCTCTCTGGCATGGTTGCCATGATAATGCTACGAACCCTTTACCGAGACATCTCAAAGTACAACGAACTCGAGACACAAGAGGAGGCCCAAGAAGAAACGGGATGGAAACTGGTCCATGCCGACGTTTTCAGGCCTCCAAACAACTCCGATCTCCTCTGCGTTTACGTTGGAACTGGCATACAGTTTCTGGGAATGATACTCGTGAACATGGTCTTCGCTGTCCTCGGGTTTCTCTCACCTTCAAACCGCGGCGGTCTCATGACGGCCATGCTTTTCCTCTGGGTTTTCATGGGCCTATTCGCTGGTCACTCAGCTGCTCGTCTTTACAAGATGTTCAAAGGAACAGAATGGAAGAAAATCGCCCTCCAAACCGCTTTCGTATTCCCAGCTATGGTCTTCACCCTCTTCTTCATCCTCAACGCTCTCATCTGGGGCCAGAAATCCTCCGGTGCAGTACCGTTCGGTACAATGTTCGCCTTGGTCTTCTTATGGTTCGGCATTTCGGTCCCCCTCGTGTTCGTTGGCAGCTACATTGGTTTCAGAAAACCGGAGATTGAAAATCCTGTTAAAACCAACAAAATACCACGACAGATCCCGGAACAGCCATGGTACATGAACCCGATCTTCTCCGTTCTGATCGGAGGGATTCTACCGTTCGGAGCTGTCTTCATCGAGCTCTTCTTCATCCTCACCTCGATCTGGTTGAATCAGTTCTACTACATCTTCGGCTTCCTGTTCATCGTGTTGGTCATTCTTCTGATCACATGTGCAGAGATCACGATCGTCCTCTGCTATTTCCAGCTCTGCAGTGAGGACTATCAATGGTGGTGGAGATCGTATCTCACGTCTGGATCGTCTGCGCTCTACCTATTCCTGTACGCGACGTTCTACTTCTTCACGAAGCTTGAGATCACCAAGCCTGTATCAGGTGCACTCTACTTTGGGTACATGTTGATCGCTTCCTATGCGTTTTTTGTTCTGACTGGCACCATTGGCTTCTATGCCTGCTTCTTCTTCACCAGGCTCATTTATTCTTCTGTTAAGATTGATTGATTTGATTTGATTTGATGATGCAAAGTTTGTCATTAGGTTAAGATATATTCACGTTAAGACATGTATGATTCTTACGAACGACCATACCATAAATCATGAATCATGTTTTATGTTCATGAGAAAAATTTGTGTTAGGCTATATATATTGTGTTCAGTATTCTTTTCTATAGGAAGGACGTTGAAGAGCTTGTAAAATGCTCATAAAATTGCAGGTTTCTTTGAATAGATGAATATTGTCAAGTTTTGTGCTATTCTAATTTCCAACATACTCCCATTTTGTGTCTCATTTTCTATAGAAAAAAAAAAAAAAAAAAAGAGTACAGAGAGTGAAATAAATTACTTTTCCCACTATTTGAAGCAACTGTTTTCTTTAACATATTTGAGGAACAGACTACAGAGAACAGAAATCACCAGAAAAAAGAAATGGGATGATTAATCAAAACGCCATCCCATCAGTATACATTAAGAAAGCAAAGCAGTAATTTAATTTCGAAAACAGTGATAGCATCATCGCCAATCTCCTATTTCCGGGGGAGAGTTTCCTCGGGACCGGCGGCGCCGACGGAAACTCGAGCGACATCCATGGCGGAAGCTTCAGGCTTTTTCTTGGTGTACAAGGTGAAGTACCAGATGGCGCCGACGATGGCGGAACCGACGACAGTGATAGTGAGGGGGCTATACGGCAAGCTCCGGCGCTGGTGGAGGATTTCGCCGGGGTTGTGACCCGGCGGACGCTTGGAGGCCTCTACGCCGGCTCTTTTCACTTCCTCTGGGCTCATTTTGTGTGTGTCTGCGTTTTTTCTCCAATCTTCATATCCTGCCATTGTTTCAAAAGAGTTTGGTTTCTTTTTTAATTCTGTGAATTTGCAGTTGATACAGAAATTGCGTTTGGTGTTGGACTTGATGGTGATGAAGAAGGTGGTGGAGTGGGTACGTGTGTTTTTACAAGGCGCTCACACGTGTCAGATTGTATTTTGAGCTAGTAAATTTCGATTTTATAAACCGTGAATTTAATAGTTTTGTTACTCCATAAAAGAAGAATTATGGGTGGCAGACTGGCAGTAGTCAAAATTAAGAAATTATTATTAGAATAAATCGCAAAAATCACATTATGACGAAATTTGTCTGCCATGTTAGGAGTGCTAATTTTTTTTCATTAGGTACCAATTTCACAGTTTATGCCCGATTGCAATACTTAAATAATTTTTCTATCGTTTTGATACCCCTCATTGCTTCCTATATGGTGCGCATATTAGATGATCCTACATACTCCCTGAAGTCCACTTTTTAAAATCTGTTATTTGTCATGATTTTAGAAAATCAATCCAAGTTCACATTTACATTTACTCCATGGATCATACAAAATTAAACAAAGAAACACATTTTTTTAATAAATAAGCAAAAAACGAAAGAAATTGGGAGCGTCACAATATATTAAAATAAAAATTATAAATTAAATGATTAGGAGGCATGTAAACTCAATTACACCAAGTAATGACCCCCCTGCCCTGACCAAAAGAATAAAACAAATAAAACACACTCAATTTCTCCACCACAACAAAAAATAAAACTCAAAGCCTAATCGTTTCAAACTACAACCAACAACGCCACCAGTGCCATAAAAAACCCTCCACTCAAACGCGCGCCCGCTTTGCGGCGAATCTCGATGACCTTTCACGATGACCGCCGGAGAAACCGATCTCGGCGGTGAAACAATGAGTTTCTCGCCTTGTCGAAACTCCGCTCAATCTTTGGTGCCCGGATTTATCGAGGTTGACGGCGACAATGAGTTCGACCTTTGTCGCGATGGCCTTGGGTGTTGCGACCCGCTAATGAAATAGTGAGGACCCGGTTTTAATCGAGGTTGGCGTTGGCGTTAATTAGCCGGTGTATGTTTGGATGGGTGAATTTGGAGGTGTTGCGAGAATGGCGTTGATCTCTCTTGGTCACTTGGAGAACAGAGATCCTTCGAATTGGGATTTTCCATTCCCAAACCGAAAAAAAATTAATTAGAAAGCAATCAGTTTTGCAATTAGGGTGAATTTGTGTGATGAAATTGTATAAATGTTCCTCTCAACTAATGGGCCCAGATCTCCGCTTCAACATCGGAGATTCTCTAGTTACATTTATGCAATTTCATCACACAAATTCACCTCAATTGCAAAAATCTGATTGCTTTTGTTAATTTTTTCTCGGCTTTGGGAATACAAATGATTCGGCGATCTCGGTTCTCCAAGTGACCAAGAGAGATTACGCCACCGCAACACCTCCAGCCCCATCCAAACATACACCGGCGGCAACGTCAACGTCAAACTCGATAAATCTGGTCCTCACTATTTCATTAGCGGCGCCCAAGGCCACTGCGACAAAGGTCAGAAATTGATTGTCGTCGTAATCTCACCAAGATTGAGGGGAGTTTCTCCGGCGCCTTCCCCAGCCGAGATCGAAGGTCCCACCGTTGCGCCGGAGCCTGCAAGCGGTGCCTCGCGTTTGAGTGGAGGATTTTTTATGGCGGTGTTGGCTCTATTATGAAGGATTGAGTTTTTTTGACTGGGGAAGAGAAATTGGGGGTGTTTATTTGTTTTATTCTTTTGTAATTGAGATTACATGCCATTTATTTTATTTTTAATGCTCCCACTTTCTGTCAATTTTTGCTTATTTATTAAAATATCTGAATTTTATAGATTATTTTCTAAAATCATGTCTGGAGTTCCAAGTCGAAAAAGCTAATTGGAAATCCATCTGAAATCATGTTTAATGGAGTAATGTTTTTCCAACAGATACCTTTTCATTAAACAAGTAATGCGTTTTGCAACACAGATTGTTGTGAAAATTTTAAAAAAAAATTACTGCTATCAAATGAGAATTCAGCAACACAAATTAGATAACAAAAAACAAATGAGAATTCTCAAGTATGATAAAAATGATACATGAATCAACTATGTGAGCAAGAAATGTAGATCTCAAACACCATCGCCATTGAATCCAAACTAAATTCCCACATCCATTGCAGAATTCCTAATATTCAAGAGCAGGGAAACTCATAAACATTATCTATAAGACTCTTTAGTCATCACAAAATGGACATTCTATGAATTCATAACAGAAGCACCCCAACAAAGGACATTGCCTCCCAAAATAAATACCAACAACTCCAAAAAGAACATTTGACAACTCAGCCAGTCATGCAGCATGATACAGGAAATAGATATGTACACACATTATATACACAATAATATTGTTCACATATGCAGGTCCTGCATTGCCTGAACTTGAATTCAACAATCATGCACAACTTAGATTAGAACTGCTTTGATTTTTCTAAACAGAGAAAATGAATAGATTCAATGCATTATAATAGTCATACAACTTCAACTAGATGATGGCAATTAAATTAAAGTTTCAGGTGTACAAAATGCACATATGCAGGTCCTGCATTGCCTGAACTTGAATTCAACATTCATGCACAACTTAGATTAGAACTGCTTTGATTTTTCTAAACAGAGAAAATGAATAGATTCAATGCATTATAATAGTCATACAACTTCAACTAGATGATGGCAATTAAATTAAAGTTTCAGGTGTACAAAATGCAAATTACACCTAGATTAAGAGCACACAATATACAACACAATTATCTAATGTTTGTCCAAAGCTTACTCCAAGCATAAATTACTTCTAGAATGCTGCTAATAGGAATGATGCTCCAAAATGAGAATTTTAACACAAAATTGGGGGTAATAGCCATTTGCCTGGAGTAGGCGAAGGAAGGAAGCCACAACATTTGCAACTGCATAACTTTGGCCGACTTTTTCCTTAAAAAAACTGGCTCCACACCGAACCTGCACACGGAGAGAAATGAGTAAAAAGTCAAAAGGTCGATATACGTATATATATACATCAATTCATAATACGACTACAGACAAAGAATGATTCTTTGCATTTATGTGGAGGATATTGAAATACAAAGGATCAACATACCAAATATGGTCAGGAAAAACAATTACGTTCACACTACTTTAAATATTATATTTATAGAGTGAAAACTGAAAAGTATCAGATTCACAATTTAGAAACTTTTATCTGGCACATAATGTTTCATTCAGCATTCATATCCATGGAAAGTTTCCAACCTGAAAATATTAACCATTGCCCCAATAAGATTAGGAATTACTTTGTAACCATTAGCAAAAATCTCCCTTCACAAATCACAACGCATTCCATATAGAGAATGACAGAAGATGAAAATGAGCAAGCATCCACAACTTTTTGTTTAAAATCAAACATTCCAATGAGTTCGGGCGTGTGTCTCAAAGCAGGCACCCCTACACAATTTCAACCTGAATTTCCAAATATTAAGTTAGTTCAGGTGCCATTATACACATTCACGTCCAAAACCGTCTACGCAAACTAACCCCTCCTAAAGCTACCGAGACAATAGAAATTGTCAATACCTCTTTACACATGGTATAGCACAATTAAGTATTTTTTCCTATGATAATGAAGAAAGGCAAATATAGAAACGAAAACAATATAACTGGTTACACAAAAATAACAAGCATGGTAAAAGTTGTCCAACAAGAAATGAATTAAGACAATATTTTTTCATAAAAGTATATGTGTTTAGTGACTATAACTTTTTATTTTTCCGTAATAATAGCTTAATCAGAGAACTAGCATTTAAAGTTGTGATTACTGATAATTAATGACGAGAATATGATTGTACACGTGTTACTATTCTAGGATGCTAATCTGTTAATAGTACACACATTGGCAATTTGGCGACGAAACAGTTCACTTAATATATTAATTGTCACCAATATTCTACTTTCTTGGATCAACCCAAGGGAGTCATTCAAATTAGAGAGTAAATAATGGGTAATTCATTCTCAGCAATGAAAATTCTATTCTAAGTTCTGTCCTCATATATCCTCAATCTTAACCCAAAGGAAGCATGTGTATGAATAGAAAGGACACATTTAGTGGTTTTCTTTGTAATTTGCATCTCTGGCTAAAATAGAAAGCTTAATTTTCATGTGATTTGTACACCTACTTTGCCAACACAATAACAAATTAACCATCACACCACTTTTTTGGGCTATATGCTAAACTTTTCGCCATTATGTTTGGTCGAGACTCCTATATCTAGATTTTTTACCCGACTTCGAAAAATCCGACTCATTTAGCATATGAAGAGAGAAATATATAAGAAGTTCATGATTTCAGTTCATTTAACTATTATAAATCAATTAGTTTACGGTCGGTGGCCATTAATTTCATGGTAGCCAATGCAAAGAAAACCGTGAGTGCCACAAATAAAATCAGACAACTTCATAAAAGTAAGATATTTAAGGTTAGAGGTTTGTTACCTACACTTCAATCCCCCAATATTTACACAATTAAATAAAAGGAAATATTAAAATAAGCAATAATCGATTCATTTCAGCAACAGTTCGGATTCAGTTGTTTAAACAAGAGAATTATACAAAACATGGCAAAGTAAACAATTAAATCAAGCTACCAAATGCATATAAGTAACTGAAAAAACAATTGATAAGTAGTAGAGTTGCATATAGTTGTTCCACGTTTCCTTTAGTAATGAATTAAAGCTACACATGCAGAAGAAGTATTAGAGCGCTCTATCAAGAATGAACTAAGTGCATAAGAATTCATTTGGGAGGGCAATGGTTTGAGAAGCTTAAAACCCAGTAATTAAAACCTCCAACATGTAGTAACTCAAAGACATCTTATTACCTCAGGAAACTCATGGTTCTGATCAGCAGAAGAGGGAGGAGCAAAAATAAAACCAAAAACAAATATTACAAATCAATACAAAAATCTTTAATTACTCATCAAATAGTTTCTAATTTAGACTCTACAGTTAGTCATTGAAAAAATAAGACAAGAATGTCCAGAGACTACATTCTTCTCCAGAAGTTATCAAATGAGACCATAAACGTCAGTGAAGCAAACCAATTTCCATCAATTAGCACAGACCCACCAAGATAAATGGCTGAATAGAAAATCTGACTATCCATAGAAAGATGCCCATTTACTTAGTACTCCCTCCGTCCCGCGATTATTTGAACACTTGCCTTATTTGGACGTCCCAACATTACTTGTACATTCCCAAAATAGAAGCAAACAAAATATTAGTACACTGACAACACCCTTACTTTATTCCACTCAAACCCACTAAAACCCACTTTACTTGGTTTGCGTGCCATTTTCAGTGTTCAAGTCCTCATGGGACGGAGGGAGTAATGTTTAAGCAATAAGCATATTGTTTGGTGCTACTGTGTATCAAACTTAACCAAGTAGAGTCACTTTTATCAGTTTCATAGAAATGCAGCACACCTTCTTATCCCAGCCGAAATAACTGTGAGAATCCCCATTAAAAATGGTTTTAGATATACCAATTTCTCACATTAAAGTTAAACGGCAAAGAAAAAATCCACCAAACATTTAAGTTCAACATCACAACAACAAAAAACAGATGAGCAAAAGATAAAGTCTACCAGAGGATCAGTCCAGAATTATGACATCGTCATCTGAATCCTCAGTTTGTAAAGGTCCTTTAACACCATTTTTATTATCACCAAGTAGCTCAATCGCTGCTTTCTCAAGAAACTCCTGAGCAGCAACACGAACAGATTGCTTCTCTGGTGAGTGATACTTTCTCTTTTTTTGGAGATTGTTGTTTACATACTTAAATCTTTGACCCTCCCCACGACTAATTTCCCGCATGCTTTGCTTCTGTTCTGAAAAACCAGGTAATTATTCAAAAGCCAACTAAATGTCTAAAAAAAATGTTACTCTTGCCAAAAATACAAACTAATCATACCAGAGGAAAGATCAGGCAGGGAATGCTCGATAAACCGGGCTGCTGCCTGGGGATTAATGGTGGTAGAAGGTCGGAGTGGTGCTACAAAAGAAAAAGTAACCAATATATTAGTGAATATCAGTAGTTATAAATTAGTACTAGAGATTAAGAAAATTATCTCATGTGTCAAAAGTATAAAGGCATAAATACCAAGAGCTTCTGTAATAAATTATTGTGCAGAACAGTTAAATTGTTACATTCATTCCATCAAGATTGCAATTGATGTATGGATCTTGAGATACCACAAAATAGATAACCATGAAGGATTTAGATGTGTCAAGCAATGAAGCAAATGATCTGAAATCTTCTAAAATATTCCTAAACAGCTATTTCTAACAACACAAAACTGTAATAGATTGTGGAAGATGTTGTAAATTTGGATTATGCAAAAAATCTCACGAGGGATGCTCAAATTTCATCAGCTTTGTTATTATTTGTTTATAGGGCAAACCTTAAAATTTCATCAGCTTTGTTATTATTTGTTTATAGGGCAAACCTTACCTTTGCTCAAATCTATGCATCGCTGCAATTTCTCTTGATGCAAGCTCAATCTCTCCTGAATACATGAAAAATAACCACTTTCAAATCTAAATATTGGCAAAACTAGTAAAATCACTATAAACATCAGTTCAACAAAGTCAAACCTGAAATTTATTAAGATAACCAACTAATTACGAAAACCCCCACAAATCAATAGATCAGGACAACAATCATTGGAGTATTAAAGCAACTCCACAACAATATTCATTATTAAAGACCACACAATCCAGAAGATGAACAGAAAAAGGATGCATTAGATAATGACATATAATGTGTTGATGCAGTTTCCATACACAAAGACCACAAGTCATTAAGCACACCGAGTCTTTGCGTTTCACAACCTTTTAAAACTGTAATGTAAAAGCTGTCAGCTCAAATAAGCACATTTTTGGTCAACCATGCAGTTGAGAATATCCCTTTCTAAAGAATAACACAACACATTTATATAAACAGATCATAAAAAAAGTAAAAAACTAATGCATCAACCATTTCAACTAGGAAAAAATAAAAAAATCCATGAGAAGTGCGAAGCAGGATCAGTAAGCAAAACATCAAACACAAATTCTTTATAGTTGCCCAGTCCTCGGATACAAAAAACTTCAAATTTACAAATAGCAAGGGGAGAATCATGAACTCTATCAAACACCAAAACTAGTAAAGGGGGGAGAGATAAAAATAATACAATTGCATGCTGTATTCACTTACAAGCTCTTTTTTAACAGGGTGATTATCTGGGTCCACGCCCTTGCATCTAAGCCTTACTGCAAAACCACAAAATCAAATACAAATCAGAAACGAACTCAGCGCCAATTTCATGAATACACTAAAAAGAACAAATACGAGAATAGTTTCGGAAAGCTGCCAATTTTAATTTATGAAAAAATAGACACACAAACATGAGAAACAAAATCACATACAAACGAAAAGAGTAGTAGTTGTTTTGGCAATCAAAAAGAGGGCTTGTGCCCTTTTAAGAGGCTCCATTCTCGAAAGGGTTTCAGTGTCGCAATAGGACAAGAACTCATCTAAATTGGCCTGCACTTCATCAATGTTGCTAGATGTTCTCTTCACTGCCTCCATTACTGATTCCGGTATCACTTTACTGCTACTGCCGCTGCCAGTTTCCATGCTTTTTTTCCCAATTAAACTGAATGAGCTTCTTTCTCAGTATCTCAAACGTGAGCAAAAAAAAGGGGTTCGAAATCTGCAGAATGATGAAAGGTTTCGTCAATGGTGATTGGCACTTCGGTGGTAGGATTTGTGGAGGATTCCGTCACTCTCTCTCTCTCTCTCTAATGTGGCGACTGCTGAGGAATCTAATAGTGAGCACTTTCGATTTTTATTAAACAACCCCAACAGTTTACAATATTATGGGTTCAGCCCCAGTGGTTTAGGATATTATGCGTACAGCCCAATAGTTTAGGAAATTATGCGACAATCCTATATTAAACCCTATAATATTAATTACTCCTTTTTTAAAAAATTGACATTATTTATTTGTATTTTTTAAAACAAGTTTTACAATATTTGTGGAGTATTATTTTTTTTTGTATTTTTTTTAAATTGACATTATTCATGCATCTAATAGTTCACTAATTCAACTCCTTAATAGGGTGGTCAAATTCTTATTCTTCTCACATAAATTTTCCTATGAAACTTATTTATACTATAAAATTGATATTATTATATTTATAAACTGATATTACTACTCTTATAAAATAATACATATAATATTTAATGTTAAATATCAATTTATAAATATAGTGATATCAGTTGATAAATATTGTGATATTAATTTATAAGTATATTAATCTAAATTTCATACTATGAACAAATTTTACGAAATATATATTCATTTCTTAAAATTGTTTATGTATACAAACTTCACTCGAAATAGGATTTAGCCTCTCTTGTAATTGTATTTCTTATTCATAATTGATTTTTCAACTCCATAGTATATTATTTATAAAATAATTTTCAAAAACAATATTTCAAAATGCAATTACCTTTTTCACTCATCCAGTGAGGTTAAAAATTAACTCAGTTACTCAATGTAATCATAGTGCATAGAGAAGATTTATATCGCAATTGACCTTCTCCGCGAAATAGCGACTTTAGGTCATTCTAGTAAGGATTGGAGGAACAACACCGTAGAGAAGCCGAACGCCATAGCCACCAGCAATTTTATCTGTAGGCTATGGCCAGTTCGCAGCTCTAATTTCACAAAAACTGACAAACTCTCCCTTTCTTCATCTGTATCTTTGCGAAAATATCACAAACCTCGTTGCACACTGTACGTTCCATTCGTTTTTTTACCTCAAATGTTAATATCCTATCTGTTAGGCAATTTGTCAAACATCATCCAGGCAAAAACAAAACCGCGTGCATTGCTCGTCATTGAATTGCTCGTGTAGTGTTCAATCCCGGTAATCATCTTTCTCTTACTTCATGTATGGCTGCGTTGTTACTGAATACTTCTAGTTTGTGCTGCTGTAGTTGTAGTCGTTTTTCTTTAACCAATGACAGCAGTAAATCATGTGTGTCGAGTTACAGTAATGGTTCATCGAAAAGAAGAAAGATTGATTCTTTCGGGATTTTGAGATATGGGTTAGTGATGAACTGGAAAAAAATCAAGAAAAAGAACAATATTTTTTGCGTGAATGTGGTGAAAAGCTCAAGTGGAGATTCAATGCACGATAGGAAAGAAATGTCTTCAGCGGAAATTATTGGACGTTTGAAGTCAATTCATGATTTGGATAAAGCTTTTTCCTTATTCGAAGCTATAGCAGGTATGCCGAATGTAGTTCACACTACAGAGACTTGCAACTATATGCTTGAGCTATTGAGGGTGCATGGAAGAGTGGAGGTTATGGTTGTGGTGTTTGATGTGATGCAAAAACAAATTATTTATAGAAATCTAGATACTTACTTGATCATATTCAAGAGTCTAAGTGTTAGAGGAGGCCTCAAACAGGCACCATTTGCGCTTGAAAGGATGAGAAAATCCGGGTTTAAGTTGAATGCATATTCATATAATGGATTGATACACTTGCTTCTTCAAGCAGGGTATTGTAGGGAGGCTTTGATTATCTATAAGAGAATGGTTTCAGAAGAGTTGAAGCCTAGTCTCAAGACCTACTCTGCTCTAATGGTAGCTAGTGGTAAAAGAAGAGATACTGAAACAGTGATGGATTTGCTAAAAGAGATGGAAATTTTGGGGTTGAGGCCAAATGTTTATACCTTCACTATCTGCATCAGAGTTCTTGGTAGATCAGGAAAGATCGATGAGGCTTGCAATATTTTAAAGAGGATGGACGAGGAGGGATGTCCACCTGATGTAGTTACTTACACAGTTCTCATTGATGCTCTTTGTAATGCAGGAAAACTTGATGTTGCGAAAGAAGTGTTTAATAAGATGAAATGCAGCAGCCAGAAACCCGACCGTGTTACTTATATAACTATGTTGGACAAGTTTAGTGACCGTGGTGATTTGGAATCGGTGAGGGAGTTTTGGAGTCTCATGGAGGTTGATGGTCATAAACCAGATGTGGTTACTTTCACAATACTCGTTGATGCTTTATGCAAAGTGGAGAGAATTGATGAAGCATTTGCCACATTAGATGAAATGAAGGAAAGAGGGATCTTGCCTAATCTGCAAACTTACAATACTCTGATTTGTGGGCTTTTGAGGCTGAGGAAATTGGATCAAGCTTTAGAACTTTGTGATAACATGGAATTGTGTGGCATTCAGCCAAATGCGTATACATATATATTGTTCATCGACTGCTATGGAAAATTAGGAGAAGCTGACAAAGCAATCGAGGCATTTGAGAAGATGAAAGCTCGTGGAATTGCCCCGAATGTTGTTGCTTTCAATGCATCACTGTATAGCCTTGCTAAGGGAGGTCGTCTTCGAGAGGCAGAAAAGATCTTTAATGGAATAAAGCAGAGTGGACTTGTTGCTGATTCTATTACTTATAACATGATGACGAAGTGCTATAGTGCTTCTGGGAAAATGGATGAAGCCATTGAACTATTTTCTGAAATGATAGAAAATGGCTGCAGCCCTGATGTGATTATCGTGAACTCTTTGATCGACACTCTTTACAAGGCTGATCGATCAAATGAGGCATGGGACATGTTTGGAAAAATGAAGGAATTGAAACTTGTTCCTACTGTTGTGACTTACAACACTCTATTAGCTGGATTGAGAAAGGAGGGCAAAGTTCAAGAGAGCTACAAATTATTTAAGAGTATGACACCAAATGGTTGCCCTCCGAATACTATAACTTTCAATACGCTTCTGGATTGCCTCTGTAAGAATGATGAGGTTGATTTAGCCTTGAAGATGCTTTATGAAATGACAGAAATGAAATGTTATCCTGACCTTTTTACTTATAACACGGTCATGTATGGACTAGCTAAGGATGATAGGATTACAGAAGCTTTTTGGCTGTTTCATCAGATGAGAAAGATGCTGTATCCTGACTGTGTAACTATGTTTACTCTCCTCCCTGGAGTTGTGAAATCGGGATCCATTGAAGATGCTTTCAAAGCCGTTAAGGAGTTTGTTTACCAAGCTAGAGTTTCGTTTAATACATCGTTCTGGGACGATCTGATGGCTGGAACTTTGAAGGAAGCAGAGTTACATCATGCTATTTCCTTTGCAGAAATGCTGGTATCTTCTGGTGTTTGCAAAAATGGGTCTGTAATGGAGCCTATTATCAAGAGTTTGGTCAGGCAAAAGAAATCCCTTGATGCCCACAAATTATTTCAGACGTTCACTAAATCTTTTGGAATTATGCCAACTTTGGAGGCATATTATTATCTGATTGATGGACTTCTTGATATTCATCTTAGGGAACTTGCGTGGGATACTTTCAAAGAGATGAAGGATGCTGGATTTTCTGTAGATGTCTCCACATACAATCTATTGCTCGATGATCTTGGGAAATCAGGGAAGGTAAACGAACTCTTTGAGCTTTACGATGAGATGCTTCATAGAGGGTGTGAACCTGACACAATAACACGCAATATACGCATTTCTGGTCTTGTAAAGTCTAACAGAATAGAGAAAGCCATAGATCTATACTATGATCTTATAAGTGGAGGCTTTTCTCCTACCCCATGTACATATGGTCCTCTTATAGATGGTCTTATGAAGCTCAAAAGACTAGACGAGGCAAAGAAGTTGTTCGAAGAAATGGTGGAATATGATTGCAAGCCTAATTGTGCTATCTACAACATCCTTATAAACGGGTTTGGAAAAGCCGGTGAAGTTGAAACTTCTAAAGAGTTGTTTGATAGAATGGTGGATGAGGGTATTAGACCAGATTTGAAGTCATATAGCATTTTAGTTGATTGCTTTTGCTTGTTGGGTAGAGTGGATGATGCAATGTACTACTTTGAAGAAATCAAGGCTGAAGGCCTTGATCCCGATTTGATTTGCTACAATATTATCATCAATGGCCTTGCTAAAGCTGGCAAGTTCGATGAAGCTTTAAGTCTTCTTGATGAGATGAGAAGCAGAGGGATGATACCTAATCTTTATACTTTCAATTCCATGATTTTTAATCTGGGGATTGCTGGTATGATAGAGGAAGCAGGAAAAATGTACGAGGAACTCCATCTTGCTGGTCTTAAACCCGATGTTTTCACATATAATGCTCTGATTAAAGCGTATAGTATTTCTGGAAAGCTGGATCATGCGTATGCTGTTTACGAGGAGATGATGGTGGGGGGGTGTGCTCCTAATCTGGGGACGTTTGCTCAACTTCCAAACATTTCAGCAGATGCTGTATCACAGAAGTTATCCTTGTTTGGTGAAAAGGAGATACAGGTATATGTCACTTCCTCTTTAAGCATCTTGATTTTTGCAGAAAAATTATTTGAATCATTTGATACTGAATTATTTCTGTGAATCTGTGCAGGGGGGATCTGCGTTTTCTTGAAGTGATTCGACAAATTCAATGCCATTTGAAGGTGCAGCAAGTTTTTGTTTTCCTTGTAAATATGTGTTAAAAGTAATTTTAGTAAACTACAGTGTATAGATTCTTATTGTAAACTGTAAAGTGTATCTCTGAGATTCAATATAGAAGCTTTACTGCTTACTTAATCACGCAAAAATTTAGAATGGATTATATTGGTGCAGAACTTGTTTTCTTTTGGCATCTATTTAATTTCTCAGGTTTGTATACAGCAAAACATCATTGACAAATTCAAACACTTGAGTGTGAATGTTTTGAAAGATTTAGGCAAGCAATATAATTGTCTTGAAAGCCACATGGTCCAGCCCACAGGTGTCTTATAACTTGAAGGATAATTGTTCTTCTGGTTCATCTATTTTGATCCATTTTTTTTAAAGGGTCAATTCTTGGATGTTATCATACCTAGAAATTTCAATGACAGAACTTTCAACTCCAAAACTAATTTTGTGTCTTTTAATCAATCACATTTCAATGTACATTAGTCAAAAATCAAATAAAGAGTCATACAACATGGACTTTTATTTGGAGATTTTTTTTTACCTAATCAATGGCATATCGACAATAAGACAATAATATAATAACACTGCGAATAAACTAATTAACGTGGTAAAAAGTATAGTAATTTTAGCAACTTCAACTCAATTTCTTTGTACGAACATTTTACCAAACAATACATAACCTAAATCAATGTTAAGTTTGGCAAAAATGTGTACACTGTGCAATTAATGTGTATTTTAAAAACATATTGGTTGTCAATAATAATAATATATAAATACTATTTCATTTTCATTCACTCAAAAAAAGTAGTAATTATTTTAGTAGAAGTGATACGGATGGGGACTGGAGTTTCTCGTGAGGTTCTACATCATCATTAACTTATGGGGTTTTTCAAAAGAGTTTTTATTATATACTGGCTTAAAAAGTTTTATTTATTTATTCATTAAAGAAAAAAGCCTTTAAAAAAAACATGGGAAAAAAAAAGTATATTGCTCTGTATAGTTTCAGGGGCAAGGGTCTCTGGCATGCCCAATCACAATTTCAATCTCTCTCAATCAAAATCCCTATCCTTTGGTTTAATGGCCCATCTCAACCAAATCTTGCGTTGGAGAAAAACACCTCCAAAACCCTTTAACAAAATATAAATGGAAACTTGTATTTTCTATCGAATCAAGAGAGGTGAGGAGATACGATACACAGGATGTGTTCTTGTATCCCACCATACACACCGCCTCTCTCACGCTTACCACAAATACCTTCTCCTATTCTTTATGGGCTTCCTCACTTCTCTCTGTTTCTCTCACTAAAACTTCCCACAAACGATAAGGGTATTCGCCGCACATTCGAATTCCGTGGGTGATTCTTTTTTCTGATTAATGTGTGTGTGGTGTGTTAAAGGGTGGGTTTTTTTTTTTTAATCTGAGTTTGCGTTTTTGGGGGAATTTTGGGATTCTGAACGAGAAGATGAAGAGGGGTTTTGTTGAATTTGATCAATCCCGTGCTATTGATGAGGATGCGAAAGCCAAGTTCATATATCAAACACGTTTGAGTGAATATTTGGAACTGCAAAAGGTAGAATCTCTTTTAAAGTAAAATTTTGGTTTGTTTATGTGGTTTAGTCTTTGCTTTGATTTAGGGTGTTGTTAATAGTCAATCATATATCGTTTCAATCATTATTAGCTTAATTATGTGCCTTTTCCTCTGTTTTTATCCTTATGATTTTGATAACCCCTATCCTTATTTGTGTGTGTTTTCTTTTTGGTAGAAATTGAATCAGTTGTGATTAAATTTAGTAAATTGATAATGTGAATAACGATTTCTTGGTATGCAATCCAAACCAATCTTCAGGAATATGTTTCAAGAAAGAGAAAATTACAAGCTGCAAAGGGAAAGAAAGAGAAAATTCTAGCTCAAGTCAGGTATGATTTTGTTGAGCCAATCTGAGGTTGTGCAATAGGATTATCACTAAAAGGTGAACCATTTTACCTGTATGCGGCTGCTAAGTATTCACATTAGAGTAACACTCTTGCAGTACGCACCAGTTGTACTGTGCAAGGTGTAACTGTACACAACTAATACTATTAGTGAAAACAACTCATACAGACAAACTAATACCTTTTGTAAAACAACTAATACCATTTAAAAATACACTTGAAGTGCACGTGTACCTAGTGAATACAAGTTTTTGTCTTCTCCGTTAGGATTATACCTCTGATGGGCTTGTTAACCTAGCTCCTATTTGCATCAACTGTTATATGGATGTTTACCCTGTTCATGTATAATAATCAATGTTATTTATTTTTACCCATAATATAAAGAAAGTTGAAATCTGTAGCCTACTGAAATTTCAGGTTTTTGAGGCAGAAACGAAAATATTTATTGAAAAGCCAAACTCCCAATATTGAAAGAGTCTCTCCATCATCTCAGTTCAGATATAGAAAGCAACAGGGAAAGATTTCAGAGTACCTCTGAAGTTGCACCAAAGAAATTTGAACAACTTCTTGTCTCAAATTCACATCTGGTAATTATACCTATCTCGGTGACTGGATTGACAACTTGTTTTGATTGGTTTGTTCGAGTGGGATTAACTTAATCTCATTGCTTTATATTGCAGAAAACCGAAGAGGAAAAAGAAGGGAATATACATCACAAGGATGTAAGATTAAAGGCAAAGATAAAGAACCCCCTTTTAGTTCGCAATAAAGGTGTGGGTAAGCGGAAGATGTGTTTGCCCGATCAAGTCACGTTGAAGGTCTAGTTATATGGCATTCGCTCTAATGGTGAATCGTGCTAATTCATTAGTGTGATCTGTATATCAGATTATCTTTATTGTTTTCACTGATCTTATTATCCTTTCATTGAAACATTATCATATCTAGCCTTAGCCACCTTGACTTGTTCATCTCTATCATGTTTTATGTGGTTATTTTATCTTATTCTCTCTTGTGAGTCCCTCATGAATGATGATGTTTTGGTAATTTTTTCAAACTGCTATCGTTTCTTACAGATTTTTCATCCCCCAAACCATAATAATGTAATGATTCTGCATTTACCCTTAAACCATATGTCGTTGGCATAGACGTGCAAAAATGTTTGTCAGTGTGAATAAAACTTTTGCGCACTAGTTGTACAAAAGGGTGCAATTTTAATTTAATTTCTACTTATAAATTTTCAATCGTATAGTTTTTTTGGTAGGTGCACGGAAGCAATTTTGTAGAAAGAACAGTTGAAAAGTCTTGGTAGTTCATAAATATAAAATAAATTTGGATCAACATTAAACAAATGCAACTAAGTTTTTCTCTTTAAATAAGGTGTTCAAAGTACTACAGGGAATAGAATTACAAAAGCAAAAACGACGACTTTGATACAATTCTTAGTGTCAACAATATAATTATAAATAACATGTTCATTACCATTCTCCTTTTCACTATTAATACGGTTATTAGTCACTTAAATCGAACTGTTAATTAATTGTATGATGTGGCTATCTGGGGTTCAACAAAGACCTACCAAGTAAAATTGATGATTATCTTGAGATGTAAATGCTCTTATATGCAAAAAATGAAGTGTATGTATTAATTGCAAAGTGTCAAAAACCTCCTTTTATTTTATAGAGAGAAAAAAAATGAGCGCCATTGACACGCATTCCACCAAATGTGTCCTTATACTTCAGACTAGCGAGATGGCACGAGTTGAGGGACGGCTGGGTGAGAGGTCGGGGATGAGGGCTTTGAGTCGCAGCTGGCAATGCACGCATGGTCCACTCGCTCAAGTGGGCAACCAAAGAGGTCGAACAGCCCTAGGCGGACAAACTAAGGAAACGGTCACCTGACAGCAAGCTGTCAGTTGGCTCGACTCAATCTGGCCTCTGTGGGTGCGAACCGACTTATTACTTGCCAATCGATCTGGTGACATTAGTCTCTAGTGATGATCACTATCTACATACCAATACAGCACTTCATTTCATTTATTCAGGCTGTACAATATCACTCAAGTTTCATATAGGCATACACTTCAATGTATTGCAGAAATATTTTACCGCCGGATATAATATAAAACATTAAAGTGAAGCACCGAAGAAAAATATGTAAACTAAGAATGAACAGTCACTCTTGCAAGGATAGATTTTATTATGTCAACAATAAAACAGAGTAGAGAGTATTTCAAAACAGAGTAAGCAAAAACAACACAGATATGAGCAAGGGTAGCCCCAATGAATGATTAAACCTTTCAGTTGAGACATCTGTACAATCATGGGAAAAGTAGTCCAGGAAAAACAGCACACTCTTGGGATTGTTTGAGCTCCAACAGAGTTATGTACATTTTACAGATTAATCATTCTCAACATGCCACCTATTGGGATCAGATGTTACGAAGCACGTACGGCACCTACTAATCAGTCCCCATTGACTTTGACCTCGGCTTGCACTTCCTCAGAAGGCTCAGATTTGAGCTCTGAAGATGTAGCAGATGACTCGGCGGTTTTCTTAAATTGAACCAATACCATAGTCATGTTGTCGCAACCCTCCCCTCCAGCAGTATTTGGAGCAAGACATCTATCCATAACTTTTTCACACACCACCGAAAGCTTACTTTCCTGCAAACACCACTTAATTAGATCAAAGCCATCAATAGAGCTGAAAATCAAGCCAAGCTATTCGATACTTGATTCAAGATTATTTGGAAAAAGCTCATTTCAACTCGGTTCGATAGTGATATCAAACAAGTACGAACATATTTTTATGTTCGGTGTAGTCTGAAGGCTCGGCTCGAGCTCGATAAGTAAAAAAAGAAAACAAGAGCAAAGAAAAAAAGGTATTACAGTGAACACCAAAAGAAAAAAACCAGAGTGGCCTTAGCACATAAATGTGAACGTGTATTACACTACAGCACACATTCAAGTCTTTAACAGCCAACAAGAGCAAAGAAAAAAACAGGCGGCCAGGAATCTTACAGATTTCAGCTGCTCCCGTATAAAATCTACTAGTTGCTGGCTAGACATGCAATCCCTGAAAAGTTGCAAAACAGCAACTTGATTAGCCATTGACAGTTTTTATATTTATGTGCCAATATTAGAGAGGATCTAAAACCTAAAGAAAATTACTGGCAACAAAAAGTTTGTTAGAATGATTAAGGAATTGAGAAGCATGCTGAACTACAACGAAGGAAAGTCATCCACTAGTAAATTACATAGTAAGGTACGTATGCACTTGAATATCAGATGCATGCACAAGAAAAGGGAACCAGATGGAAGCATAACCCAAAACAATTATAATGGAAGCGCTGAAGTTATTGTAATAGTAATTTCTTAAGAACCAACTGTACGTATAAACGCTGATGTAAGAGAAGAGAGCCTTGGTGGAGCCCAAGTGAAATTAGATGTTTGCAAGATCTTTATATCTAGTACAAACTATGCCCTTGTTTAACCCAAAAGGTAAATCATCTCAACGAAGAAAAATTAATCTATTGATTCAACAAAGAATAGCATTTAAGAAGTCAAATCGGGGACCTGGTATTCACCAAAAAAGGAATTGTCATGTTACACGGTTTGTGGCTAAAGGGTGCTTTCCAGAGTATGCTACAATACATTGATTAAAGAATAAAGCAAAGTTCAGATTGCATACCAAATACCATCACAGGCAAGCACAATGAACTCATCATCATCGCAAAGTTCGACCTGGATCAAAAATTGAAGAAATGATAATGCATCCAATAAACAAGTACTGTTTATCGAATCTATGTATGTGAAAAAAGAAAAATTGATGTAACGCCAAAAATACCAGAACACTTAAAAGTTTCTCAAGACATTATTTAAACTCATAAAGATGTGTAGTCCAAAAGTGTCCTGCGTGTTCTGCTATTTTGCATAGTACTTCTGCACCAGATTGGCGGGAAAAACTAAACTAATGACTTATTTTTAGTTTGATTTGTGAAAAAGATATCAAAATGGGGGACCTCCACTTAACAAAAGTTCTTAACAACTGGAATTGTACATAGCTATATTTTTCATTGAATAATACCGATTGAAGTTTCCATATTTGCACTAAACTTGTTCTTCTATAAGCATATCATGTAGCAAGAAATGGTAATGTTTCTGGCCGTTCTTCAATATTATTATAATCTTAAAAATGATAAATACTACATCAGTTGCAATAGAAATAAAGAAGACTACGCATACACATACAATGTTTATATCTGGACTGGCAGTAACAATTTGTTTTTCAGGAGGTAAAAACTTGTTCTGCTTGAATTCCATATCACCTGAAACAAACTTGAAGTCATCAGAAACCACAGTGTATCTTACCTGATCAACATATATATCTAAATTAACTACCACAGATCAGTAGATCATTCACAAAAGTAAATAATAATTCAATCATCATACTTTTTATATTACATAATTGCAACAATGAGAATAGTGCACGCAAAAATTGGACTTCACCTATAGCTCTTGCAAGATTCAAACTGCCATTAACACGGCCAGCATGGATAAATCCACCAGCTTTTAAAATTCTGTCTCTCTCAACCTCAAGGTCAGGCTTATGGTCTCGTGAAAGATTGTACGCCTAGATAACGCAGAATCGCAGAATACGAATTACTCAAGCTATGAGTATAAATGAAACTAAAGAATTCTCTTGAGAATCAAAATAGATATGTCAGATGAGTTAAGACATATAGCTCAAAGAATGTGTTTTTACCTGGCCATTCCGAGAAATAACACAGCGGGAGTCACCTGCATTAGCAACAACAAGTTGGTTCTCCCTAACTATAGCAACACAAGCAGTACAACCAGAAGTTGGTCCTGAAAAATCAGAATGCGGTCCCTGGAACAAATAATATTAAGTGAGATATGAGCATAAACTTGAGCAATAATAGCATGTGAATCACAGAATTTTTTTGAAGATGACTTGTACTTAGTCAAATAAATAGTTAAAACATACGGCTTTTTCTTATCCAGGCAATAAAAAATAAATAAATAAACAACACATTGAAGAAGTGCCAATAGATAAGAGAGTGTTTTTTTTAAATATGAGACATAAATAAAGAACTTATTAATTAATTGATCATTCATGGACTTCTTCCACATAAAATCTCATTCAACGTGCAAATCAAATAAGTAACTGCTCTATGATTGCTCATGACTAGACAAAAAATAGCCAGTTCAGCAGATAGAGAATGAAGCCAAGAAAGAACAATTACAGTTTGCAACACTTTAAAGTAAGAGTCTCAGAAGGAAACAGGAGATGGTAAAGAAAAATGATGATTTCAAATCCTATCATGTTGCAAAATCATAAAGGATTTATGATGTAAGACATGAAACCAGCCTAATGATTGATATGCCATCCCAAATGCCCTGATGCCATTTGAGCAAAGTCTAAAGGAAAATTAATGTGTAACAAGAATATTACTACTGTTATTTTAGAAGATATCTAGCTTAGGTGCTTTTTATTTATATAAACACCTCTTCAAAAGCCCAATCATCAACTTGGTCACTACTTTTGTCACCGCTTCTTGGAGACCATATGAGGCCCTCAATCATGCCAGAGAACTTGTTCATTTTGTCCCCCAGAACAGCCAGCTCTCTCCAGCCTCTCTGTCCACGCATCATCTCATCCATCCTGCAGATAAATTTTTAAGAGAAACTAATCCTCACCAGGTTCAAGGCATATGAGTAATTTAAATAAATAGAATTCGCCATACAGGAAGCACATATGAACACATTTGGGACTTGTTTGTGTCCTTCGTGCCTATGATTGCTTTCAAGTGTCTTGCTTTAAAAACTCGCATAAAGCTCTTTTATCTGAATAGTTGTATACAAGTTTATCATGAGGGAAGTCCTCATCTTAACCATTTCAGTGCTTGTGAAGCAGTTAGGCCCCTTCAACGAAGATTTTTAAATTTAACATGTTAAAACCTTTACAGCATTAGAACCCACCAAACCATAATTAGATTCAAAGATGAGAAGGGGAAGAAGTAAATACAAAATTCATAGGCCTGTAAATTACCTGAAAAATGATTTTTGGACTGAAGTCCCTATATCACCAGCCACATATGCTTCATTCTTGAGCACTTGTTGGTGAAGGAACTTAGCACAGAATTTAGCAACCACCTTACCTGCAATACCAAGGCATCACCATATAAACAACAGTTACGTGATTATTGTATTATTGAATAAAGATAAGCTAGCATTATCAAACGAAAATGGAACATTAATTCATAGTTGTACCCTAGGCATCACCAAGTTGAAGTTTGTTCAGGACCCTTACTTAGATAGCATTTCATGTTCTTAATTACTCCCTCAGTCCTAATTTCGATTGTCCACTTTCCGTAAATAGCCGTCCTAATTTTGTTTGGCCATTTCCTAAAAAGGAAATAAAGCAACTTTCAATACTATTTAATACTATTATTTCTCTCTACCAAACTCACTTTACACCATTTAATACTATTATTTCCCTCCACCAAACCCACTTTACCCACTTTACACCATTTAATACTATTATCTCCTACTTTTTCTTAATCTCCGTGTCTACAGTAACTGGATAATCAAAAATAGGACGGAGGGAGTATGAAATAGGCTGTTGTTTTTTCATTTAAAATCAATGAAAACATTGCAACTCAAAATGTAAAAAAAAACAGAGAATAAAAATTACCTACAAAATTTTCAACACCACCAGCAGCAAATGAAATGAGATGAGAAGATCCAGTATGTGATTGAGAACTTTAAAAAAATGTCAGATAATTTTCAATATTCCATGTGGTTTAAGCTGCTGGTTTCAATTTTAACTAAAAGAGAAAGATAGGTTGAGTTGAACTAAATACCAGGCCACGGAGTCATATAGTGTAGGAGATGACAGATAAAACTCAGACAAGTTGTTCTTTTGCTAAGTTTCTAGGTGTTGGGGCAATGTTAGATAACACAAAGCCTTGTTTTGATACGTAAAACACCAGTAATAAAATCAGATGCGCATACCTCCATGACCATCATAGACACCAAAGAATGATGTGGAAGTATCCAAATCCAGAATTGCTGCATGCTAAAGGAAGAGTAATAACATGATAATTAATGAGAACCTGAAATTATACATAAAATGATAAAACCACATATACAACAAGAAGAAAAAATTAGCACAAACTTCAAACTTATCTCTTAAAGGAATATACCGCCTAATGAAAACCAAAGAAAACTAACCAACGTGATTAATGATAGCATATTGACAATGAGCCATAGGATGATGTAATGAAGTATGACATGCACCATCTTCAAATTTTCATTTAACTTATGCTGCAATAGAAATTTCCCAAAATGATCGATATAATCAATCCAATTTTGCTTCCTTCTGTCCAGTGCTTTCTCTGCCAGATTCCTTTATTTATTTAACTCCCTATATATATTTTTTATTTTATTTTTTTTCTGTCATTTTTTTTTAAGATTGTAGCAAATACCCATGGTCTTACCATCATAAATATTAAACTATTAAGTCAATTCAAACTTAAATGTAGTAATGCCTACAGCTATATCAAGTATGAAGTACTCTGGTAAATAGAGAAGGGGGGATGCAATAATAATGCAGTAAATCCAGGAGAGAACAAATTTGACTGACTACTTACAGCATCTTCCATTGTAGCACGCCATCCTTGCATGGAAGACAAACCAAATCTCAACCTATTGTTTTCACCATCTTCAGAGGACTTCTCTGTTTTAGGAGTACTCAGGTATATACCCATCTCAATCTGGCATCAAGAAACAGATAATATCTCAAAACACCATTGAACTAAATCTGCAACCAAAGCATCCATGAAGATGGAGAATATATTAGAAAAATTCCGAAAGCAGATCATCTTCTTGTCCGATATTTCATATTTCAATTGCTCGTTTTCAAATTCCAAACCTAGCTAGTATAGGTTGACACCCAAATATCCTATATATGCAGGTTCTGATATTTTTGCACTAATAAAGTGTTCTTGTTCTTCTTAAAAAGCCTAGAATAGACATCTTGCTAGAAAAATAGTTTGTTTTGCACATCATTCAAACTCACACGGAACAAGCTAACGGAAATCAGATGCTCCTAATACGTAATACACCAATTATTCTCATGAGTGAATTTTTTTAATTTAAATATAACAATAATACACACGATCCAAAATCAAGATCAGTTCCAATCATTTTCCACCAAGAACTCAGTAAACAACCATCCACTAAAACCATAAAAAGGACAAAAAACACACACACACACAGATGGAAGATTTCAAGTTCGGCACAGCATAGTAAATCCAAGATGCGTACCGAACAGATTTGAAAAATCTCCAACGGTTAATCAAAGATCACAATCAAATCAAGAAACAAGAAAACACCGATAATTGCTCATTTGCGATGTACAGAATGTAAAAAATCGTAAGAAATCAGGGCAAATTCGAAAAGGGTTCGGTGGAGATGCTCATTTACAACATACCCACTTGGGGTTTGAGCAACCCAACAAATTTCTGAATCTTGACTTTGAAAGGCCGCAAATGAGCTTAAAATCTACACTCTTGATATCATCTAAATTAGGGGAAGAAAAGATGGAACCCCCAAACGCGCCCTCAGTTTTACAGATAGAGACAAGGCAAGGCACTATTAGACGTGAAGACTTTTCGGTGACTGGAAATCTGCGCTGTTACTTCTTTAGGCGAGATGATAAGATTTCTTGAGCCAAACTATAATTATGTGCTACCTGTTTTTATAATCTAAATGGAGTATTTCCCAAATCCAAAAATGTCTTATTACTATTTCTACTTACCTTTTTTTTTTTTTTCCTAAAATCTGTTTATTAAATTTATTTTTACAAGTTGACACGCGATTAACTAGGCGCAACTTGGCCTTTTTTAATGTATAAATTTATAAATTATGTAAAAGGCAAACTTGCATGAAACGATCTCACGGTGAGACAGGGCATAAGTTAGGTATTGACGCTTTAACACTTTGGGAGAGGTGGGTGTGATTTGTGCTAAGTTGTACCCCGTCTCATCACTACTACACATTTGAGCTTGGAGAGCCCAAACTGGACAATCGCTTTTTTTAATAGCTCTCCGAGTGGTCCCTAGAGCGGTTCTATTAAAAAAAAAAAAAAAAAACTAAAACCGTTGTCCAAGATCAAAAAACAGACAATGATTTCATAACATTTTGTCTTGAAGATTATTTGGAGAGCGGTTTTGAACCATTTATCAAAATAAAAAACTTGGAGAATGTTATAACCGCCTCCCCAAATCAATTAATTTTTATTTTATTTTTTTTTTGTAAAGCTTGTATTTTTTGTTTTATTTTTTTTTTTTTTGTAAATTCTTTTTTTATGTATAATTCAAATATTTTATTCTTTAAATTCTCGTGTTATTTATTTTTAATATTAAATCTTATATAATGAGATTAACAAAAACCCTTATGTAAAACTTGTTCATAATATTAAATTCATAATATTACACTTACGAACTTGTATCACTATTAATTCTTATAAATTAATACCTATAATATTTAATATTCTTATAAATTAATTCAATTTTGTCTAAGTATTACTTATTTAGATAGAAAAGTACTATTACTTGTTTAAATAGAAAAGTATTACTTGTTTAAATAGAAAATTATTACTTGTTTAGATAGAAATGTATAACTTATTTAAAGAAAAGTATTACTTGTTTAGATGAAAAAGTATTACTTGTTTAAATAAAAATATTACTTATTTAGATAGAAAAGTATTGCTTGTTTAAACAGAAAAGTATTATTTGTTTAGATAGAAAAGTATTACTTGTTTAAATAGAAAAGTATTACTTGTTTAGATAGAAAGGTATAACTTGTTTAAAAAAAAGTATTACTTTGTTTAGATGAAAAGGTATTACTTGTTTAAAGAAAAATATTATTTATTTTGATAGAAAAGTATTAATTGTTTAGAAGGAAAAGTATTACAAGTTTAAAAGAAAGGTAGTTAAAAAAAAGTACAAGTAAAAAATATAATTTTAATTTAATTTAATTTAATTTAAATTTATATAAAAAAATATTATATAAAAATGTGATTGAATTAATAAATAAGATAATTGAAATAAAGAATTTTAAAAAAAAAATTGTAAGAAAAAACGATTTTTAGAACATATAGAATTAATTTCATTAAGTAAACGCAAGAAAGTTAAGTCTTGCGGCGGAATTGATCCCATTTCGGTAGCGCCTAAGGTCCTTGTTCGGTCCCCCATGGGAGCAAATAATTGCCTCAATTAATTGGGAGACTTGGTGGCTTATATATATAGATCTTGGTGGGTCCGGTGCTTAAAAAATCGATTTTTAAAAAAATATATATATTAGGCGGTGGTTTGAAAACCCTGTTTAAGCTTCAATCTTACAGTTGGTTCAAAAACCATTGCTCAAGTCTTGATCTTAGACAATGGTTTTTTATCAGTTGTCCAAGCTTGGACAGCTGTTACTTGGAGAGCGGTTATAACAACTCTCCAATGTCATTTTTCACAGTTGTCCAAGCCCAAATGTGTATTAGTGCATGCATAAGACCGTCTCATATAATTTTTTGTCATTATTGTAATATGTATATAAATTAAGAAGATGAAATATTTTAAATATAGCAATCATGGGGTGACTTATAATTAATAGATAATTGATAAATAGAAGTTAAGTATAAAATTAAATAATAATTAATTAAAATTAATAATACTATAAATAACTTCTCATACAAATTTAGAAATTTAAAATAAATTCACTATATGAATTGTGAGTGATTCACATTTGATAGATAGAAGATTTCCATTTGCGTGTGTGAATTAGTATTCAATTTTGATCATGTTTCATAAGTATTTTTTTTTAAATAAATGTTAATCATACGTGTGGATAATAATCAGGGTTGTTTATCTATTATTGTTATCATAATTGGAAGATAACCAAAATGGAATTTTGTTTCTTTTTCTTTTGGAAGTGACCTAAATATTCCTTAACTAGTTCGCACCGTTTAGGGCAACTTGTGTTTCATGAATGCTATGCTTTTATAAGGCCAAATGATTAAGACTCGTCAGGTTAAACTTATTTTAAATATGTTATAAATTTTAACATTTTATAAATTAATTATTTTAAGTAAGGGTACAGAAGTTGAAAGTCAGAAGTTTGACGTTTATTGACCGCCTAGCGCCTAGGCCAATTAGCGCCGCCTAGCCTTATGTGCTTTTTTAAAAAAAAAAAAAAATCCCTTAGGCCCATCTCAATTGATACACAAAAACTCCTTCATGCCCATCTTCATATAGCTCATATCCAGTCACATAATCGTGCAAATCAAACATTTAAAGAAGAGAAGACTCCAAAACCTTAACTCCCACCTTTGCCGCCAGCGTCGGGCTTGCCGCCGAGCCATCTCCCTTGCGCCGCTAAGTCCATCTCCATCACCCAACCGTCCGCCCGCCACCGATAGAAGGTTTGCAAATGAGATATTTTTTAAATTTTTTAAAAAATTAAAACTGAATAAAATAAAATAAAAATTGGGAAAAACGCTTAGGCGGAGGACCGATTTAGCCGCCTTCAATTGTTATGCTTGATTTCAGTAAAATGCGGCGGGTGTCAGCTGCCTAGCTCGATTTCTGCAACACTGGTTTTAATAGTTTATAAGTTGTAATTTTTAAGTAGCTTGTAAGATTATAAAGTTTTTTTGGCTAATAAAGCTTATAAATTTTTTAATAATTTAAAAATATATATTTTTAAAATTTAATATAATATAAAATAATTATTTATATCTTTTTATATTGAGATGCCTGGGTCGGACCAGGATGGGTCGGGGTTCAGGTCGGTCTTGATCGGGTTTGACCTGGGTTCGGGCAGGCCCATTTGGGACGAGATAAGACTTATAAAATTTTGTTAAATAAGTTGGGATATCCCAACTTATTTTTTTGGAGCTTATAAGCTTTAAAGAGCTTAATTAAGAACTTATAAAATGTTAAACATTTTAATTTACCAAACAAAATTAAAGAGCTTATAAGCTATGCCAAACAGCCTCTAAATCTATCCCATATTTTTTATTTTTCATCAATTTTAGCACATATTTTTTTCTCTCTCCATATTTAGCACATACTTTCACTTAATATTTAAATACATCCCGATTCACCATTTCCGACAAGGTCCTCTGATATGGTCGTCGGAATCCACCTGTCTCATTGACGTGACTATTAAAATAAAATAAAAATATATATTACCACCTAAGATTATAAAATACAGGAAATATAAACATCCCGGTCACTACTTTCTAATTTTAAGTGGTGATATTTTTTATTTTTTTTATTTTAATATTTACACATCAGCATGACAAGTTATCTCCGACGACCACATTAGACGAACTTTGTTGAAAATGGTGATTGTGAATGTTTTTAAATATTAAGTGAAAGTATATGTTAAATTTAGAGAGAGGGAAAAATATATACTAAAATTGATGAAAAATAAAAAATATGTTCTAAATTTAATTATTTGGCCTTTTTATAAAAAATATGTTCTAAATTTGATTATTTAACCTCTTTATAATGTGTGTTTGTATATAAGTTTCATTAGCCATTTTATTTTTTAGAATAAATAATTTGAAATAGAGTAAGAAAAATAAATAAAGATATATAATTTTGTATCACACATACTACTAAAATAATTAAGATGAGTAAGTTTTTTGTACCCTGAAAAACATATTAAAACAGACAAATTGAAAATTTGCAGGGCAACTCATTTCAAATAGATTGAATTGAATGTAGAATCATTTGCACATTTTTTTTATCAGTAAAGATAAATTTTATTAAATAAAGTGGTATAAGAAGTACTTGAGTCAATAAAGTATGTACAAACTCAACAACCTAATACTGATATCAGGTGAGCGAGTTAATCGTTAAAGATAAAACTAGACCAACCTACTCTCTTGACATAAAACCAATTACAAAGTCTAATCTTGACTTCCACTATCACTTTTTCAACTGAAAAATACATCGCTATTAAAATAAAGTATAATTTGCATTTTTTTTATTTTTTTTTTGAAAATCAGAAGGACCAGTTTTCATTATTGAAAACACAAAAAAGGTCGATTAGCTCATCCATAAAATCTGGAGGGTCTAACCAACAATGAGAGTTCTCGAAATCCCGAGCCACCCGTGCAAACTCGTGAACCAAACGATTGGCGTTCCTTCTAATGAAATGAACATTAAAGCTAGGATTATGTTCTAATATATTTTTGCAAGCATGGACATAATCCCCCAAAACCGAAACCTGGACATTAAAACCAGTTTTCATTATTGAAAACACAAAAAAGGTCGATTAGCTCATCCATAAAATCTGGAGGGTCTAACCAACAATGAGGGTTCTCGAAATCCCGAGCCACCCGTGCAAACTCGTGAACCAAACGATTGGCGTTCCTTCTAATGAAATGAACATTAAAGCTAGGATTATGTTGTAATATATTTTTGCAAGCATGGACATAATCCCCCAAAACCAAAACCGAAAGCGAAGCAAACATGTTGTTTATTGCATCCCCTACAACTTTGCAATCTCCTTCGATCTCAACATTATCTAACTCAAGGGAAATTTGCATATGTTTTAAATACTTATATATATGCATCAATTATATTTTGCAATTTAAATGCATTTCTAACGCTATTATTTGATTATTATTAGTCATTTTCACTTGACATTATTAACAAATTTTATTAAACAACATTAGTTATGCATCAAGTTCCACTGTGCAATAAATGCACCCAGTGTTACTCCAAACTTGCATTATAATTGAATTGCATATTTATTTTTATTTTTATCAAAGTAATACTTATATTTTTTGACTTGTATTTCAAAACAATTTCAACTTTATTTTGGCTTTTTAGTGATTTTAAAGATCGTTTTTTGAAATCCGAAAAAATAATAAGATGAGTGTTTGTTTTTTAATTTTTGAGTAATGTAATAGTAGGTTTATAAACATGATAGTGGTGTTTTTTTAAAACTTATTTTCAAAATTCTCAACTAGAACTGATTTTAAATTTCAAAATTCAAATCTTGATTATTAAAATCAAAAAAAAAAATCTCTTATATCAATACACAATAATAAATTTAAGAATATTAATATTATAGAAATTGTCAAAAAAAATTTCGAATTCTAGAAATTGTAAATTAATCACCGTAGGATGCATAACCTGAATCACGTAATCTCCTTATCACATCCGCGGTACCAAACGAATCCTTAAAACATATAATTAAGGCGAAAAAACCCGGATCTTATTTGGCGAATCGGAGCCCCGACCGGATCTTCTAGGTAAAATAGGAAAAGAGTCTCCTTCCTCGCGTCCTGCTGCGTTTGTTTTGGCTTTTTTAGCACACTCTAAAACTTTCGTCACAATTCTTTCTGTAATCTCACAGATCCACTCAGCCATAGTAAGCTCTCTCTATGTCTGTATTTTTACTGCAATTGATTGTTTGCGTATCTTGTTTTTTTCATGTACGAATATACAAAATAAATTGTGAGGGTTTTGGAAGTATTGCTTTTGTGGCTAACTCCGGTGCGTGCATTCTTGTTTGTAATTTCTGTTTGTGTATTAGTATACGCTGCTGGGGGATTCAAATTTTGGAATATATTGATAATTGTGAATAAAGTGCAATCTTCTACCATTAGTTAATTTTGTGCATTTATCCGGAGACTACTGGTTCATTCTGCATTAATTGTTTATCATGTGTGGCTCTATTATCGTGCAACTTGTTTCAATACTACACATTTGGGACTTTTTGTTATCTTACTGACCATTTGTTTTATTTGTTTATGATAATTCTTTTACACTTTTGATGTTTTTCTAGTTACTGATTGGGTTTTGCCACCTCTAACGCCAGCAACATACATTGATTATTTTGTTAATGCAATTTTACTGTACTTTAGGACAATGAGTGCTCGGAAGAAGACACCATTTCAAAAGCACAGAGAAGAGGAAGAGGCGAAGAAAAAGGCATTGCTTCACTCTTTTTTAGTTAAATTAACAGACAATGAGGAAGTCTTTTATCCCGACATTGTACAACTTTTTCCATTGAATTTATTTCTGGATTTTTGCAGAGGGCAGAGGATGAAACTGCACGACTCTATCAAGAATTTGTTGAATCATTTCAAGCAGATAATACTCCAGGGTCGAAGGCTTTTGTCAGAGGTGGAACCATAAACCCTAATGACAAGCTGAAGTATGATCTTGAAGGTCAGTTGCAAATTCAAGTATCTCTATAATGTCCATAAAATGTAATGTTAGTTTATTTCTTTTGCAATGTGGATAAATAAATGATTTCTTCTTTCTTACATGGACACATTAATAAAAATATGGGCCTTTCTATTCATTCGCGGATGGCAGGTGGAAATTCCAAAGATGAGGGTTCTGGTATAAAGAAAGGGAGTAGGTAAACAAATGCTTTTGATCAACTATGTTGCAATGCTCTTATAATTAGGAATTCTGAACACAAGAACTCTTTGGTGATAATGTTCTCACTTGCAGACTATGATGTTTTGAGTTGTCAACTTGTAAAAGATTGGCTGATTTAAGTATCACTTACTTTGGTCTAATATTTGTATTCTAAGTATTTATTGTATCTTTGATTTATTACAAGAGATACATTTTCAGTGTTATGGAGATGATCTTGATTTATTTATAGTTCCACTAATTTTCTGTGCGCGCCAATTGCTCCTCGTGTTCCATATTACTGCAACTTGCCACTGCACTAGTCCATAGGCAAATATCAAATTCCAGATCATCAACAAAATCGTGGTGCAAGTTTGAGTCTGCAGAATCTGATTGGAAATACATTTGTTGAATTGATGAAAGAACTTGCTTTTGAATCTGACTAATGCTGAAGTTTGCTTATTTACGTTAGATGTCATGAGTACTTGTACTGAAGA
Organism: Stenogyne calaminthoides; assembly: GCA_037126765.1. Classification (NCBI taxonomy): domain Eukaryota; kingdom Viridiplantae; phylum Streptophyta; class Magnoliopsida; order Lamiales; family Lamiaceae; genus Stenogyne; species Stenogyne calaminthoides. The sequence continues at coordinate 3,075,956 of JBBCBC010000001.1, read as the reverse complement.
ACCTATTTATTAGCTTAGGTATTTCATCCACAAATTCTATTATAAAGTAAAAAACAGGCACCTTGACCTTTTTTGTGAGATTTTATGATGAATCCGCAAGGTTATTATTTTCCTTGATCGTTGGACCTCTTAGGGCAACTGTTGGGTGCAGACCACAATTAATGTCTCCTAGCAGTTCAAGCCTGGGATTAGTCCTTTCATTTACTTGCATTAACTTATGACTTGAAAATTTGAAGGTGGAAACTGTAGTTGGTGTCCTTGGTAAAGATGTCACATTTTGCTATGGAAAATGTGGGATTTTAATTTTCAACCTTTTGAAATTGTCCAGAATTCAATATGAGATGAAGAATAATACTTATTTTATCATTTTTTTTTTGTGTAGATTATTGTTGAATTCGTTAATAGTCATATAATTTTCTATCTTTTTTGTGTTAAGTTCTGGTTATCAGTTAATACTTTTGTATGATAGGAAATATTATTAAGAGAGTATTTCACATGTTAAAATGGAAATTTGATATTAGTCTTGTTAAACTCGCCCTAATTTTATCTGAAAAGTTGAAAACTGCCCTTTCATATGAGCTAAAAGCCTGATTTCTGTTTCGTGAAGTGTTTTAGATGCTACACATGGTGAAAATGTTTTAAATTGACAAAAAACCTATCCTTGTACAAGTGTACCAGTCAACTTAGATCAGAACTTATGCATTTATTTGGAGTTGGGCCTGAACCATGTGTAATATTTTTGGAGCGGACTTCTCTTCTTTTTCCAGGAAATGTCCTAATTGTTAATATTCTTTCTTCCTCTCTTTTAGTTCTGTATCCCTTGTTTCTATACATAATATCATTTGTTAGTGTCTTTGTTTTTCCATGAGTTGTTCGTCGTTTTCTTATAATTGGAATAGGTATTAGATTATAGTCAAACTTTATGCAGGTATGTACCATCTTTTATCCCACCTCCAATGGCAACAAAGAATAAAGAATATGAAAAGAAAGTAAGCACCAAGTTTCCTTTGTTCCCCCCATTAATGATGATTTTTATCCGAATCATATTTCACTTCTCTCCTTAACAATTTCTAGAAAGAGGAGAAGCCAAAGGAGAGAGAAAAAGGAAAGTCACGGAATATTGATCATTTTATGGAGGAGTTAAAGCATGAGCAGGAGCTGAGAGAGAGGCGGAATCAAGATCGTGACACTTGGCGTGATACACGTATTGGTGACAATTCTATGGTGGGTGCTTTCTGAACTTAGATATGTCAAATACAATATGTAGATCTACATCTAATCTCTTAAAATGTTATTGATTCAGATATTCATCATTTTCTCTTAATAAAATCTAGTTTTTTGTCCTATAATTTTTTAATAGACACCTGGTCAACAATTGAAATTCTCTGAGTGGGAACAAAATATAGATCCTTGGTACTGCAGATTTTTTAATAACCACCTGGGCAACTATTTCAATTCTCCAAGTTGGATATTAATTGATGATGGTGATATATACGTGTAAGGTTTATTAAGCCATGGCTTGGGAGTTTTTATAACAAATTCATTGTAGTTACTTTCATTAACTTTTGTCTAGTTCAGCTTTATATACTTTTAATGTACATGGGGCTTCTCTGTGCTAGCCATCTACCCGGTTTGATGAGCTTCCGGATGAATTTGACCCAATGGGAAAACCTGGATCATTTGATGATGGAGATCCACAAACGACAAACCTTTATGTTGGCAACTTATCGCCGCAGGTAAGATTTTGGTCCTCCCATCCTTCTCTTCATTTATATATCTCTCCTTTGCTCTTTTATAATCTTCTCCCGTACTGCTCAGGAACTTCTCATCTAATTTTCTGGTAATGTTCTTCCCTTTTAGGTTGATGAAAATTTTCTTTTACGGACTTTTGGAAGATTTGGACCTATCGCCAGTGTTAAAATTATGTGGCCTAGGACGGAAGAGGAACGGAGGCGGCAAAGGAATTGTGGATTTGTGGCTTTCATGAATAGAGCTGATGCTCAAGCTGCAAAAGATGAAATGCAAGGTTCGTTTATGGTTCTTCTCATGTAACTCAGTTCAGTTTCTCCTGTGTTACCCCTGTCTCAGTTTTCTTTTCCATCTCCTTCCTGTTTTCTTGATATAGTTCTTGAGCTAGATGTTTTGTATGATAATTAAGTATCGATGTATGGTTTCAACTTTTCTCTCAATTTTTGTTTCTACTATGCTATAGTATGGGCATGGAACCACTACAATTCAGAAGTTAATTTGGGATCCCATACATAATTAGCCATTATATTAAGCCTTTTGTTTTTTGAGGAAAATACTAGTGCATGCATATGGTCATACTTTTTAACATATTATAATATTTTTACATTTGTCTAGCTCATGACATTATCATGTTCACAAATCTGGGATTGTTTTCTTATTGTGTTTGGAGTAACATGACATTTTGAATGAGCAATGCAATGAAATAATGAATGTGCTCATGCCTTGGATAAACATCACTAAACCAAAATAACTTGCTAGAAGCTGTTGCTTTTTACAATCTTGGCTAGAATTAGATGTTAAACTAATGTTTCATTGGTGGGACACAAATTTTACTTATGCTTGCTGATGTTGTCCTTGTTGTCACCTACTTTGGTTTTGCTTGCATGTGATTTTAATAAATAACATTTTGACTGAGTGTTCTCTATGTAAATAATATAATACAAGAAATCAAAGGGACTAAAAGTCAATTTCTAAATTATCCAGGAGTGGTGGTCTATGAATATGAATTGAAGATTGGGTGGGGCAAATCTGTCTCACTTCCATCACAAGCACTTCCCGCTCCACCACCTGGACATATGGCCATCAGGAGCAAGGAGGTGGGTCCCCCCTGCACTTGATATTTTTGAATATCAGACATGAACTCCTAATTATGACAAATCAATAATTTTGTCTTGTTGTCAGGGTGCTACTGTAATCCTCTCTGGCCCTTCTGGTCCCCCAGTAACCACTGTTCCAAGCCAGAATTCGGAGTTGGTAGGTGATCTCACACTCACAATTTGTACTTTGGTTTATTGTGGCAATCCTATGTTGTTAGTAAAACGTTATATAGTTTGTGAAGCCTAAAAATGAGAGTAGGGAGAGTGAATCTTCTATTTGAAATGTGAAACATCTTAAAAATTAAATTATAGAATAATTTGTAAATGATGGGCTCATCAAAACAGAAGTAAATAAATGAAGTCTACCAAGAACTTCTGAAAGACTGAAAAACCATAAGGAAAAAAGGAGTCTGAGTGACCTATAGTCTTACATCATTACACCACATAATGATGGGAGATATTGCTTGCCAGTTATTGGAATTTAATTTTCACATTCTGAATAGACACCTGATACATATTAATTTATCGAACTCTAAAATGCAAAACAGCTGTTTTATGATAAGAAAGAAGGAGTTACGGTTTAATCTTGACAAAGTTATTTTGCACAAATGAAGTAATTCATTAGGCTTTTTCAGTCTTGCATGAATATGCTAGTAGAAGTAATAAAGCCAGGCCATCTGTTTTCCGTTTGAGCTTCCCTCCCCACCCCCCTTAATCACTTTAAACAATGTTTACTTATATGTCGTAATTGCTTGCTTGGATGTGTAGGTACTTACTCCAAATGTACCTGACATCAATGTTGTTCCTCCTAATGACAATCATCTCGTAGATATCATTGATACGATGGCTCTCTATGTTCTTGACGGGGGTTGTGCTTTTGAACAAGCAATAATGGAGCGAGGCCGTGGAAATCCTCTCTTCAGTTTCTTGTTTGAGCTTGGCTCTAAGGAACATACTTACTATGTATGGAGGCTGTATTCATTTGCTCAGGTGAGCTTGTCAATTGTATACAGAATGTACCATGCTGCTGCAATGATACACATTTATATTGTTTTTTGATATTTGAATAGTTGATACATAAGACCAGTTGAATGAATTTATGAATACTAAAATATAAATTGTTATTGTTCTTTCTTTTCGGTCATGGGATTGTGTGTGTGTGTGTGTGTTGTGGGGGGTGGGGTGGGGGGTGTACTGCTGCTCATAGATATGGCGGAGTGAACACTGCATCCATTTTGAATGCAGATTGAATCCAAGTCTTGAATTAGATTTTCCTCATGATTGACTTTTTACTTTAACCTAAGAAGTGTTTTCAATTTGCAGCTTCTTCACGCACAAGTATATTGCCTTATTAGCTTTTTTGTTCTTATCCCTATAAAAAAAGTAGTTTTCTTCTTTCTTGCATTTTCCTCAGTTGAAGTACATGATCTAATTAGTTTGGATTGGCAACTACGATCTTAGGCGTATATGGAACTGTGATAGCTTTATTCTCAGTTAATCATGCTGTGATTTACATTTAGGGCATTTCTCTTTATGTTACATACTAATGGATGTGCATGTAATCAACTACTATATAATAAACCATATGCACTTGAAGTAGGAAGGCAGTAGAGTGGTATAATTTTCATTTTCTTTAGCTGCCATTGAGAAATGTTGAAACATCCGTACATTATCTAATAATTCTCCAAACTTTGGCATAGACATAGTTGATGCAAATTACATTTGATTAACTGCAGGGCGACACTCTACAGCGATGGCGAACAGAGCCTTTCATCATGATCACTGGTAGTGGAAGGTGAGAAAAGTTCTGAGCGTCGCAAACTTGTTTCATGTTTCCAAGTGAACGTATATTTATTTATTTACCGTCTTTAGTTCATTTGCATATGAAAAATAGTCAAACCATCTAGAATCCTTCTGTGAAGATCAGAGCAAAATCTCTCTCCATGAAAGAGTGGCAGCTATGCTGGAGACAATGCTTCCGCTTTCTTGAATTTTGGACAGTATATATATATATTTTGACTTTCTACTGTTTACATTTATAGATGGATACCACCTCCTTTGCCAACAGTCAAAGGTCCTGAGCAGGAAAAGGAAGCCGGGAGCACTTATGCTACTGGGAAGAGTAAGGTATTTTTTAATTCAGCCTCTTATGCTGTTTGCTGTGCCCGTTTCTTGTATCAGTGTCAAGTTAATTATCTAGATCCTTTTATTTGGGTATGTTTTATGGCTCCCTCTTATGCTTTTTACAGCGTTTGGAGGTGGAACGCACACTCACGGATGCCCAAAGAGATGAATTTGAGGATATGCTGCGTGCACTAACATTAGAACGAAACCAGATCAAAGAAGCCATGGGTTTTTCTCTGGATAATGCTGAAGCTGCAGGAGAGGTAATTCCTGAGTTAATATCAATGGACCAAAGATTGCTCAACTAAAAAAAGGAGGGCTCATGGTGGGAATTGAATTTGTTAAAGAAATTGGGGGTTGGGGGCGGGTGGGGGGGAGAGTGACAGTGTACCACAAAAAGTTGTAACCAATGTCTTACTAGAGGAAGCAACCTAAAGATATAGGGCCCAGAGAAGATATTCTAGTTTCCATCCTTCCTGCTGCAGATGATATATTTTGTAATGGAGGGAAAGACTTGTATATGTTCTGCTCATGATCCATGTTAAATACTGGATCTGACATCAACCGTGTGTGAAGCTTAATACATTGAACTTCAATTTCAGGACTGTTCTGTTTAGGGACTTTACTGCTTTATGCTGATGTTGCTCTCTTTATAAATTCATTTGTTCTTGCGTTTCAGGTGGTTGAAGTGTTAACTGAGTCCTTGACTCTCAAGGAAACTCCAATTCCCACCAAAGTTGCAAGACTCATGCTTGTGTCTGACATCCTGCACAATAGCAGTGCTCCTGTGAAGAATGCTTCTGCTTATCGTACCAGATTTGAAGCAACTTTGCCTGACATTATGGAAAGCTTTAATGACTTGTATCGTAGTGTAACTGGCCGAATTACCGCTGAGGCCCTTAAGGTAAGCCATGTGAATCTCTTTCCATATGTTGATCTTCTCATTTTTGTCTTCAATGACTAATCTTCTCTCCTAAAATTCTACAGGAACGTGTTTTAAAAGTTCTTCAAGTATGGGCTGACTGGTTTCTGTTTTCGGATGCATATGTGAACGGATTGCGAGCTACCTTTCTTCGATCTAATAACTCTGGTGTAATACCTTTCCATTCTATATGTGGCGATGCCCCTGAGCTAGATAGGAAGGCTGGTTCTTCAGACGCGGGAGACGCTGAAAAGATTAACCAAGATGCTGCTTTAGCAATTAGTAAAGGAGCTGCCACACAGGAGTTATTGAGTTTGCCTCTTACCGAATTGGAAAGGCGCTGCAGACACAATGGGTTATCTCTCGTTGGTGGAAGAGAAATGATGGTTGCACGGTTACTTTATCTCGAAGAGGCCGAAAAACAGAGGGGTTTTGAGATAGACGATGAGTTGAAGAATGCACATAGCCAGTCAAGCTCAGGCAGATACCCAAGCGGGAGGAAGGAAGTGAATTCTGAAATGGATCAGGCGCGGGTTTCAGTAAGGGGCAGTCATATGGAGGACGATATGCCGTCAATAGGGAGAGGATCGATATTTTTGCCTGCAGCAGATGTTAACTTACAGCCTGACATTAGCAACAGTGAAGGTAAAGATGAATCCATTCTCCCATCCTCTAAATGGGCTAGAGAGGACGATGGAAGTGATGAGGAGCATAATAGAAGTACAAGGGGCTTGGGGTTGACTTATTCATCTTCCGGTAGTGAAAATGCCGGTGATGGTCTCCACAAAACTCATGAAGTGGAGCTTACAACTGATTCCAGTAATTCAGCACATCTTGATGGTGGAATGAATGAAGAACAGAGGTACTAGAATTATTTGACCTGTGATTCATGTTCTAAAATAGTACTACCTCCGTTCCAGATCAGTTTTCACAGTTGACTTTTATACGCGTTTTTTGCGAGCGGGTTTTGTATTAGTAATTGAAATGATAAAGTGACTTTTATGGAGGAGTATGATAGATGAGGTGCTGATCTATCATACTCCTCCATAAAAGTCACTTTATCATTTCAATTACTAATACAAAACTCGCTCGCAAAAAAACGTGTAAAAGTCAACTGTGAAAACTGATCTGGGACGGAGGGAGTAGTATATTTTATCAATGTGATGAGTATAATTGAATCGGTTACATATCTGATGTGCCCAATCAATTTTTTAATGCAATGTTAAATGTCTATGTTAAAATTCTCCTGGATTGGTATTATTGAGAAAGAGTTCAAGAAATTTCAGTTGTTCTCCTGCATGTATATTCACTCCATTTTTTGTTTTATGCTCATTATTGAGTATGTCGCTTATTGGTCATGTTTCTGCTTGATGTTTCATAATGTTGCATTTGTAGTTGGATCTTTTGAAAGATAAAGCTTTCTGTACTTTTCTTTAAATTTAAAGTGTTTCATGCTCTTCTATTATAAACCCTCGTCTGATGTGTAAAATACTATGATAAATGGCTCTTACAGGCAAAAAATGAGACGTCTGGAGGTTGCTTTGATGGAATATCGTGAGTCCCTTGAAGAGCGAGGGATAAAAAGTTCTGATGAAATAGAGAGAAAAGTTGCTATGCATAGGAGCCGGCTGCAAGCTGAATATGGTCTACTTGATTCTAATGCAGATGCTTCTGGCAGAAGTAAGTGCTAGGTTTAGATCTAATTTAAAAGTACATAAAGTTTATTGCATGTTTTACAAGTGACCAAACATTGTTTTGGCATTATTTATTGGACATAAGTGCATACTCTTCAAGCAATATCGAGTTTTGGTAAACCAATAGGCATGAATATGATGCTGCAATAAAATTTTCAGAAAATGCTTGTGTACAGAGTATCAGCATATGGCTGGATTTTGGATTCTTTTTATCATGTGAGGTTTTTCATGAGAATTACTGAGTATGAGAACTCTTTTTGTGCTGCAAGCACAATCGGCAATTCTGAGGTGATAATTAAGAAAAAACTTCATTACTTAATTTGGCTTTAGGAATTGAATTTGAATTGCCTTGTATATTGGAGCAACATATCTGAAGATCCAGATCAAATTAGCTCTTGCTAATATGCCAAACCCTGTTTTTACCTTTCTCTGGCCCATAGAAGATGCATGGAAATAATTTCCTGTAGTTGGTCCTTGTCACACAATCTTTATTGAGACATTTCTTTTTCCCGATTTTTTTCAAGTTTAGCTATTATATCAATTTAATCATTTAACATAATATCAAACGACAGAGATGTCTTCACAGAGGAGGGACCTACGAGACGATTCACGTGAATCTTCTAAGAAGCGTCCGCGTAGCCAAAGCAGAAGTGAAAGCCCTCACAGGAAATTATCCTCTCGAGATAGAGAGAGGGAAACTGATACGAGCAGGGACAGAGAAAGACGACGTGATAGAGAAAGAGGACATGATTTAGAAAGCGATAGAGGAAGAGATCGGGATCGGGATCGTGAGAAGAGCGGGAGCAAAGAGAGGGATGATCATGACAGAGAAAAGGCGCGTGAGAGGGACAGAGATAGGAGAAGGGTTAAATGAATTTGTCAGCCTCAAATGTGATGTAGTTGAAGCACCATCTACAGTTTTTTTGCGATGCCTATTGAATCAAAGTTTGACTTCTAGTAAAAATACATTTGAGATCAAGTTTGGGACTTCCTTGAAATATGGTAGCCAAATGCTTGGAAGCAAAAATTGTTGTATCTTTGATCGGATATTGAGTTCATTTCGGAATGCCCTAATTAAACGGACTCCGTAATTTGACATTTGCTAATGTTTTCGATCTACTGTTTTAGCAGGTTCTTATCAGGACCTTTTGTGGTGCTGGAGATTGCACTTATTTTCCATCTTCAGTCCACCCTTTTTCATATCCTTTACAATTATATTTTGCAGCTTTTATTTTTTCAGGGTTTGCGCTACGATCATCAGGAACGGACTTTGATTTCATCTGGTCGTTGAAATTCTGAATCTCTGTTTTCAGTTCATGTTCAAATTCATAAGTTGTGATTTGTATTCCAATTTACTTTTGGTCCAAATTCGTGAATATACATTGTGGCAATCTAGTGGTTACAAAATATGAGCTGAAACACCATTTTGGAATATGGGTCTCATTCGGATTACTTGGGTAATATTTAGACATGACATTACGAAGACAGAGGTACACACTTTTAATGAATACAGAGGACAAATTTGAGTGGCGTTGTCCTAGAATGAAATAACATCAAATCTATCAACTGTAGATCATAAAAAATCCGCTTAACACTAAAGTTAAACCTTTCCCTTCCAAGCATCAATTTCTACTAGAATACTAGTCTATGGCTCCAGCAAAAATCAGAAATGCAGAAACCGGATGCCATACAGTTTACAAAAGACTATGAGCGCCCAAGCTTTCGGAGCAGCCACTTCTTCCTGAGAGTAGCATCCAGTGCCAAAAAAGTCTTTGCCTTCCTCTCATCCTCCAAAAGATCACAACAGTCCAACAAAAGCTCATCATCTATATCTGGTATAGCTTGGAGTGCATCAATGGCATTCTCTATTGCAAAATAGCTATCCCCTGCTTCCTTATTGACCAAATTGGTGAATACATTTGTAATATTGGTAAAGTCTTCCTGTTCCTTTTCATCACCTGTTTTTTGTGCTTTCTCATATCGTTCTATAGACGTTGGAGGAGCGCGTTTTCTGGCTTGCTCGTGTATCTCGGTTTCTTTAAACATCACCGGAAGCTCTCCAGAGTATTCATCAACTTTGATGTCTGAAGGATGATCAAATTCCATAGGTACATCAAAGCTCAATTTTCTATCAACTAACTCGGTTCCAAAGATACTACACAATTCATTATAATGTTCAATGACTTTATCTTTGTATGAAATTGCCTTGGGGTGCTCCTGCAGATTGGAAAAAGAATCTAAGATCAAAAAATGGATTTTGATTCACCATATGATGATGTTTTAATGTACCTTAGTATATGATTCCCAAAGATCATTGCTAGCTACAATCATACGGGAAGCTTCATCCCAAGAGAATCCCTCTTGATTGAGGAGGTTGCTAATTTCAACATATTGTTTCATCAAAGTCAAATAATGATTTTCCAGAATATGCTGCTCAAAATGTTGACCAAACTTTTCTTTGAATGCGACAGTCACATCGGACCACGCTTGGTTGACAAATGCGTGATCAATTTTATTACTATGGTGCACCTGCTCCAACACAAGGTCTATGAAATATTGTTCCATTGGTAGCGTCCAATCTATTATTGGAGCTTCTTCCTTCTGATTACCTATTAAAAGATGGAAATATGCATAAATGAAAGATGCTCTTTTCAGAAAGAGTGATAGGTACAAAAAATGGGTTGTAATTATGCAAATCTAAAATGTAAGGATCCCAATGTTCGTACCAGAAGTTCCAATAGCTGAATCAATGCTGTCAATCATATGGATACTTGATCCATCAAGCTTATCTTGTCCATATATAACACACAATTTGTGAAAACAGGGTACAGTTTTAACTCTGTAAGATCGAGCATCTGGATGGGCCTGTAGAAAATTATGTGAATATCCAGAGCAGAGTGAAGGCACAAGGTGAAAATAGAAGTAACCTTAATATAACAATCCCAAACATGGTCGTCAGCAGTCACCATCTCTCGGTCTTTATCCCATGAAAAGCCATTATGTTGTAGAATGATCTTGACATCATTGTATTGCTTCCTGAAATGCTTGTATCTATTTTTCAAAACTTCCCTGTCATGATGCGAGTTGAAATTCTCATTGAATAACTCGACCATTTCATTCCAGGCTTGGGTGATAAATGACTGCCCAATTTGATTTCCTCTACGAACTTGCTCAAGCATCAAGTCAATAAGAAAATGGTCCATTGGTGGTGTCCAATATGTTCTTGAACGTTCACCACCTAGAAATTTGAAGATCTTACATAAGCAACAGTAACATCAAATGAACACAGGCCAACAGATGTATGTATTAGCATAAAAGGAAAAATCTGAGTACAGACATGAAAAGATATTAGCATATGATATGCTCATGTGTTCATATTTTTACATTATACAGCGCTCATAAGATATTAGTTGGCCAAAATACAGATTAATGGTTGATTTGTGTAAGACAGCAAAAAAGAAAAAAAAATACTGAAAAACAGAGATATACATGGACTCTTGTATAGAATATGGTAAATGATCAATGCATTATCTTACACCTTTTGAAAAAAATAATATTTAAAGTAGCTATAAAACATTGCTGATGATTTTTTCATGTCAATGCGTGCCTTTGATCCAATTTTTATTACAATATGGTCCAATTCTAGGTACACTTGATCCTGCTATCATGTGAAATTTCCAACATTAATTCTCATAATTTTTTTTTCCCAATCAGAATTTGGAGCTCTTAAATCATGTCATATCTGCAGAAAAATGATAAATGGCTCCACCAACCCCCCCCCCCCCCCCAACAAAAAGTATATCTTCCTTTATTATGAGTAGAAAATAATAATTAAACAACCTCTTGCAACTACAGCTTCATGTTTAGTGTCTTGACGGTATTCACTCTGGCTTTCCATATTGAACTTTTCTCCAAATATCAAAGCCAGATTGTTATAGCTCGTGAAGGCTTTGCTTCTATATTGTCGAGCATGTGGATGTGCCTGTATTCATCCTTTGATCAATAAATAAACACAAATTGCTGCTCTGAAGGATAAGTGTTTTACCTTGATATAAGCATCCCAAACATTATCATCAGCTACCACCATTTCCCGTTCTTCGTCCCAGCAAAAAACCTTTTTGATTAGTCAATGCCATTAAATCACTATAATACTTGCAAATTTTTCTATATCTGTGTCTCAGAACTCTTTTATTATATCCAGAGCCAAATTTTGCATTAAACAATGCAAGCATTTCTGTCCAAGCTTGTTTCGTGAATGTATTGCCCTGTTTATTGCCCCTTTCTTGCTGTTTCAGCATCATCTCCATAAAGTACTCGTCCATATCTGCTGTCCACTCTGTCCTCGAACTACTTGAAGGAGCTAGGCTATTATTACAGTCACCTGAAAAGACAAAATTCTCCTTTAGCTGTTCAACAAATAAATGTTTTAAGTTCTTTAATCAAGGTTCTGCAAGAAGAAGTATACGTACCAAAGTTCAACTCTTGAATATCATCTTCAACATCAACATCATGGCTTGAACGACTATATCTTCCATCAGCAACTGTATACCCATATATCAAGCACAAATCGTCAAAATTAAGCAAGGATTTGGTTTTATAAGGCCTTGCTTCTGGATGAATCTGCATTAAAGAATAGATCAAATAACACCATTATATATATCAGCATAGGCTAAGCACAGCAATGAGCTTTCACCTTAATATATGCTTCCCATACATAGTCATCAGCCACCACCATCTGCCGTGTTTCGTCCCAAGAAAACCCATTCTGGCCAAGAAGATGCTTAATATCATTAAATAGTTTCCACAAGTTAGTATAACGGCTTTTTAGGACATCTTTGTCATATTGAGATCCAAACTTTGCATTAAAGACAGCAAGCATATCTATCCACGCTTGCTTATTAAATGTATGCCCAGTTCTGTTCCCTCTATGAATATGTTCTAACATGAGATCAACAAAGTATCGCTCCATTGTTGGCGTCCAGTATGTTCTAGAAAAATGACCGCTCGAAGGATTTTGGCCACTCATTCCGCAGAACTAAAATAATGTGAACCAAATATTACTAGAGGGAAAATATCATCCAAAAAAGCAAGATAAAGTGCGTTTCCACGGCCGAAACAAGAAAAGAACAGAAAATCAGATCAGATGATTTATGTTTTTATCTAACAGAAAATCAAGGAATTGCACTATCTATTAGATTAGAAGAGGAACTTCTAGCATGAATTGTATCGACGGCAATATTTTATTTGGCTTATCATTAGAACCTATAAAAGGTTCAGCATTGAACACCAAGACTACATATTCTCTGTGTTCAAGATCAAGACTATAAGAGCTAAAATGAAAAAAAAAAACTTCTGAAACACTTTTTATTTCGCCATTTTCAAGATTCCTTTTCTCAAACTTGATTTAACTTCTTTCTTTCGGTTGATAATTACATAGAGGACTTCTACGTGCATTTATGAACATCATTTTATATTTTGATCCTACAACTGACAATTTTAATTTTTAAAGCAAGAGACATGAATCTTATAAGTCCAAAACAGAAAAAAACAGAAAAAAACAGATCAGTTTACCGAGTGGATTAATGTCTTCACCACATAACAAATTAATGGGGTCCTAAAATTCAAAAATTTCGCCAGCATCAAACAAACCCACGAATGTAGACCAAAATAGAGATTTATCATTCCTTTCAGAGAAGAAACGTGCATTTCTCACGCAAAAGTAAGAAATGCAAAAAGGGTCTCAAGATTTATTTTCCACCATTGATTTGCAGTCCAAGTTAAAATAAAAATTAAGCTCTTGGAAAGGAGCAGTAAAATGAAAGCAGAGTACCTGAAAAGCAGTGGAAAATCGACGATTAAAAAACTAATTATAAAACAAAAGAAAATTTAACCTGCTGTTTGGTTTGGCGCATAAAAGAGAGGATGGTTGGAGAGAAGAAGAATGTGGGAATAGAGGAGCGATTGGTGAAGAAACAAACCCTACTCCGGAATAGGGCCTATTTTCTCAAATCTATATATTTTAATCATTATTTCGTAACAATTGATGCATAAATTGGTGATTTTATTATTTAATATATTTATGATTTTATTTTTTAAAACTAATTATATATTGGTGATTTTATTATTGAGTGTAACAAAGTACACACATTGATGAGTTTATTTTATATTTTATATTAGTGTTTACTTAATGTATTAATTTAAAGTTTTTTTGTTTTATATTGGGGCGGACTGCCTGAAAGATAACAATTTGCAACAATATTTAACATTGGTGAATTATTTATAATTATTCAAAATTTTAGATTATATTATAATTAAGCAAAATATGGTGGTTTAAACATTAAATGAAAATAAAATACTATTTAAAATAAAGAATCTAGTGTCTTTCAGAGGGAGAACATTCCCATATAGCAACACATTATGACAAGTAATACTGGCGATACTTTAGTATAGAACAAAATAATTTCCAGTAAGATGGAGTTACAACAAAAATGCAGTGAGGTTCAGTAAAAATCTATAACCAAATAAAATTAAAAAAATTAATACAGGACCTCAAGAAACCATACTGAACTCAGTTTAGACCTCCTCCAACGAGTGCATTTAGGCCTCCTTGTGTCTAAATACTATCTATCATCTGTCCGATTAACGAGCGCAACGAGCTCCACGTCCTCGTCTGCTCGAGTTTCAGCAATCTCTTTATTGCTATTCATGACTTCATCAGGAAGAAGATCAGAGGTGGGATCTGATCTAGGAACCAAGAAGAGCAGAAAAAGTGGAGTGATCCTTAAAATGTTCCTTATCAAAATAGCTAACCAGAAGTTGTCGAATTGCGTCCTCGTAACATTCAAGACATGAAGCAAAAGACCTCCTAACCATGAGGAAGTCAGAAGGCCAGCATTGTCAATCGACATGAGTAGAGCAAAAAACGTGCCTTCGATTCCAGGTGGGCAGAGCTTCGAGCTTAGAACAAGAAGTGGCATCCATTTGAGACGTCCGATCATTTGGGAAACACTTGCATCCATCACCACAAAGACATAATCGGGTATCCCGAGTTTTAAGTTCCAGCGTAGCACCAGAGCCAAATCGAGCATTCCGGAGAGACAAGATAGTATCTGAGCCCAGAAGAGTAGATTACGAAAGGGGTAGTCTTTGAGTCCATATTGATAGAGAATAGCCCCAAGAAGAGAGCCTATGGAGCCAATCGCCATGATGTAACCGATTGTTTGCTGCATGGATATAATGGATAGGAATTAGTGGATAGGCAATTTTTAAATGGTATTAGTTGTTTTACTAAAAGGTATTAGTTGTTTTACTAAAAGGTATTAGTTTGTTAGTATTAGTTGTATACAGGAAAACTGAGATGGAAAAACTCAAGAAGATCTTTCTAAAATGAACTTGAATTCAGGAATGATTTCTGGAAATTGAGGATAATTGCTACTTTTGACAAACAAGTTCGACAAAACTTAAAATGTGGCCTTTCCCAAATATAGATAGAATTCCACCAAATGAAAGGCCTACAACTTTATACAGGTTGAAACCAATTATGAGGAAATGATTTCGAGTTAAAGATACAAATAACAGAAAATCACATCAACTATAAGTTAACAGCCAGCAAGGGAGTGGAATCAAATGGCTTAATTCTCTTCTTTAATTAGGTTTTCAATCTTATTTAGTTGTTTTCTCAACATTCCATCCTTCGCATGAACACATGGTCTAAATTCTAATCTCATCTAAAGGCCAACATATCTGTAAAGTGGAAATACAATCAAATAAGAAGTGATATACCTTAGAAAACATTGGACCAGCTGGTGAATCTGTGGCCCAATAGAACATTCCCTCGTCGATTCTTAGGCTCAACGAAAACGATAAATACATGTACAAACATGGCCTCCACACGTCCGGGTATTTCATTGTTTTACACATAGATTTACCAGCATTGACAAAATTCTCATTGATCTGGTTCCAGAAATTGAAATTAGCATCTCATGCATCGATTATCCCAATAGTACAATAGGAATATGAGAGTACCTGCTCAAAGGCGAAGCTGGATGCCCGACGTTCCTTGAGCAAAACACCAACTAAAAACACGAGGCCAGCTGGTATTGTCAACAACCCAAATACCCCCTTTAATTCAAAATAAGCACAACAAAATTAAAAAAAAGGAAATTACTGAATGAAATGATAGGATTTTCTACAAAATAACGAGAAGAGCTAACCTGGGGACCGATCAAGTGGACAAAGATACCACTGACTGAAAATCCCAGAAGAGCCCCGATAGACGAGCTCAAGGCGCATAAACTTTGCATGTCAGCTGCCAGGGAAGGATGCATGCCGCTTTTTTGTGCTACACATGCATCGACAGTGACATCAGCAATTGCCACGCTGGCACTTGCTGCTGTCAGTGAAAGTAATGCCAGCACTATATGCAAGTTCTTGTGCAGTGATAAGAAAAGCATAGCCACAATTCCCAGGGAACCTAGAAAAGAATTCAGATCTATTTAGATAGAGGTATATATACATTCAGATCTATTCTCTGATGTAGTTATACATGTAGCTATGTTTATTCTATACATTTTATTCTGCATCAATCTTCAGACAAAACCCCTACTTCAAAATTCTCTCATTTCTGATCCCAATTAATAGACCGTAGAGATAGCTCTAATATGAAGTGTATAGGGAATAATCCATAACTTCATAGTGTCAATTGTATCCACCTCTACATCATTTGCATAACTACATAAGACTAAAATGATCACATTCTATTCTATCCAGTTGAGCTCACAAGGACACATATCTCTCTTTCAAGTTTTTATTTGCAGCTAACAAGGTATCCTAAGAACACATTCTACTCTTTGATTAATATTCTCCCCATCAAAGGGCTAGAAAATTCAGAAATGGCATCAAGAGAAGCCTATTTTACTATCTAAAAAATGAAGTGATACTACACAAACACAAACAAAATACAAACCACTAGATAAGCCAAGGATCTCAGAATGCACTAATCAACAACTCAATTAGCAAAATTAACACAACTAAAATTCAATCTATTGGTCATTTTTACCAGCAAAAACAAAATAAGGTCTGCGTTGATACCCCGAAATGGGAACAACATCAGTGAGAAGTCCCCAAAGTGGTTTAACAATCCACGGAATGGAAGTGATTCCAGAGTAAACCTGAGCCTCAGAAGGCTGCACTTTCTGCACATCTTTCATGTAATACTCTGTCCCCACTCTTGCAAGAGCTCCACCAAGTCCTTGACTCATTCCATAAACCATTATCACCCCAAACACAAAACTCCAATGCAATTCTTCTGTAAGCATTTTGAACCAATAAACAGGGCCACAAACAAGCCTTTCCATCTTTCTTTTGGGGTGCTCGCTTTCTTGCACTTCATCGCTGTGAGATGGGAGTCTTTCTTGCTCCCCCATCATCTACAATCCAACACACAATGTTTACAATAAGCTGAAAAATCTGGACTTTTTTCACCAGATTTAAGAAGGGGGGTCTGAAAAGTCAACTTGAAGATGGATTGGGATCTTGATTTACATGCATAAAAACAAGAAAACGGTCAAGATCCGAAATGGGTTTTGGCTGAAACACTCTTGAACTTAGTTCTCATTGATCTTGCATATAATCTTTTGTCAGAAAGAAAAACGGGAACTTTGAATGTTTCAATAGCTAATATTTGAATAGATACAGAGGAGTTCTCAATGGGCAGAAGGTTTTTGTTCTAGATTTCGTTTTGCCCTCAACGTGTGAATGAAGAATAATAATATCAAAAACTAGAGAGTCAAGACAAGGGACATCCCAACTAATATTTTTTGCGGATGACACATTTATTGAACTAGTAATACTTTTTTCAACTGATTTGGATTAGAATCTCAAGTATTATTTAATTAAGTGAAAAGCAGCTAATACCAACTAATACCTTTTGGTAAACATGTAAAATGCATTTGAATTGTATACAACATGTTCAAGTATTTGGTTACTATTATTTATTCTATGCTAATACCAAGGTTATTTAATAGTTGATCTTAATTACAATGAACTATTACAAGATTTGTCGTGGATTTGAAATTGCTGAGTTTAAGAAAGTCAAAGATCTACCACGTGAACTCAAAGATACAGAGCTTATCCAGTTTTTTATTTTTGGATATTTGCTAATTTTGTTATTAAAAATAATAATTTGATGTATTCAATTAATAATCACTCTCCAACAATGATAGTCTATTCTTATTTTTTCACACGTATGGATAAAATATAATTTATTATGTTTAAAATCTTATTTATAATATTCCCGATATATCTTTATTTATTGAATTCAAATTTAATAATATTTAATTCCAATATAAATAAAATAGGGGTATCTTGAATAGTTTGTATAAGCTTAATAAGAAAGAGGCTATAATTTGGAATACACTGAAAATGGAAGGCGATGATTTCATTTGCGATTAAGCATTTGAAAAAAATATCCTATTTTTTGGCGATTTGCACCCTTTAGTTTACTGCATGCAGTAAGATCTATACTCCTATTTGATTCTTGAATCTTTGATAATGCTTAATCAGTAATTATTGATTTAGTATAAAAATTAGCAGATTCTCAAATGGTGTGTTTTCTTTTGTACCATAAGTTTGTGCCCAAGGGATTTCAGGAGAAATGAAAACATTTATTTAAAAAAAAAAACTACTCCCTTCGTCCCAAACTCGATTGCCATATTTTTCGTTTACTTGATTACCATTTTTTTAAAATGGAAATACACACTTTATCACATAAAATACTACTCCCTCAATTTTTTAATAGATGTCATTTTGGGGTTTTTAAGACAAATTAAAAACATATTTTTTTTTCAAAATTAACCTTAATTATTATTATTTAAATATTCTTAACAATAATTACTATTGGCTGAAAAAATATACACCCAACATTTTTATAGAAAATTTGAAATTTAAAATTACCATATTAAGGGTAAATATGAGATAAAGGGGGAGAAAATCCCAAAACGACATCTATTTTAAAAATATTTCCAAAGGCTAAAACGACATCTAATTAAAAATGGAGGGAATAATAAACAACTCTTTTAACCCCAACTACCCACCATTTTATTAATTTATCACATAAAATATTAATAAACAATTCTTTATATTCAATACTTTCTCACTTTATCACTTTTTTTTAAAACTCGAGCACACAATAATGTGACAAACTGACAATCGAGTTTGGGACGGAGTTAGTATAATCTTTTAGTTGTTTTTGGCCAAACATGTGATATTCATGGCGAAATAATTGACATGAGAAAGAGCAAAAAACGCCTAGATTTTTTAATGTTTTTGGACAAACACGCGAATTTAAAATAGAGAAGTGGTACCCATGTCTTTTGCACGTAAAATATCATATCAAGATTGTAATAATAGGTAATCAGAATTTTTAATACACGGTACTTTTTAAATTCACATTTTTCTTTCTTATCTCTCTTTCATTTTCTCTTGCACAATCTTCTTTCGTTCCAGGTTCTGTTACTTGCTATTTGTCGTTGTTGGGCAAATAGAGAGAGTGTGGTTCTTTGAGTAATTTCTTTATTTTCTGTAAGTGTTTCACGCACGTTTATGGCATGTTGGAAGAAAAATCTGTTTGACCCGTTTTGAGCCACGAGATTTTACCCACTTCCTAACATGATTGATATTGCATGTGCAATAACACATAAGCAAATGAGAAAAATAAAAATACAGTGACCTAACAAAATTAGTAACCTCAAGACAGCAATGAAGTCAGTTTTGATTTAACCTCCTGCAGTGACTGTAGTTATGCCTCCTTGTGCCTCAATACTATCTATCATCTGTCCGATTTACGAGTGCAACGAGCTCGACGTTCTCGGATGCTTGAGTTTCAGCATCCCTTTTATTATTCATGATTTCATCAGGAAGAAGATGAGAGGTGGGATCTGATCTAGGCACCAAGAAGAGCAGAAAGAGTGGAGAAATCCTTGATATGTTCCTTATCAGAATAGCTAACCATAAGTTGTCAAATTGAGTCCTGCTAACATTCAACATATGAAGTAACAGACCTCCTAACCATGAGGAAGTCAGAGCCCCGGCATTCTCAATCGACATCAGTAGAGCAAAAAACGTGCCTTCAATGCCAGGCGGGCATATCTTCGAACTTATAACAAGAAGTGGCATCCGTCTTAGGCACCAAATCAGTTGGGAAACACTTGCATCCATCACCACAAACACGTAATCGGGTATCCCGAGTTTTAAGTTCCAACGTAGCACCAGAGCCAAATCCAGCATTCCAGAGAGACAGGATAGTATCTGAGCCCAAAAGAGTATATTACGAAAGGGGTAGTCTTTGAGTCCATATTGATAGAGTATAGCCCCAAGAAGAGAGCCTATGGAGCCAATCGCCATGATGTAACCAATTGCTTGCTGCAAGGATAAAAACTTGTTTGCAACTCAAGTGTATCTTTAAATGGTATTAGTTGTTTTATTAAAAGGTATTAGTTGTCTTCACTAAAAAGTACTAGTTGATTTCACTGAAAAGTATTAGTTGTGTACAAGAGTGTTGCTCTAGCGCATAAGTTATATGCATGTGTAACTGAATCTTAAATCATCTGCTGACATTATATAAGTGTTCTTATCACAAGGGAATTTATGATCCATTCTAACATAAAGTTGAGATGGAAAAAAAACATTTTTCTCAAATGTACTTGAATTCAGGAATGATATCTGGAAATTGAGAAAAGCTGCTACATTTGACAAACCAGTTTGACAACTTAAAATGTCTATCATATCTTAGGTTCAATCTTTCTAAAGGTCAACAAACCTGTAAATTGGAAATACAATCAAATAAGAAGTGACATACCTTAGAAAACATTGGACCAGCTGGTGAATCTGTGGCCCAATAGAACATTCCCTCGTCGATTCTTAGGCTCAACGCAAAGGATAAGTACATGTACAAACATGGCCTCCACACGTCTGGGTATTTCAATGTCTTCCACACAGATTTACCAGCATTGAGAAAATTCTCGTTGATCTAATTCCAGAAACTGAAATTAGCATCTCGTGCTTCAGTTATCCTAATATTACAATAGGAACGTGAGAGTACCTGTTCAAAGGCAAAGCTGGATGCCCAACGTTCCTTGAGCAAAACACCAACTAAAAACACGAGCCCAGCTGGTATTGTCAACAACCCAAATACCCCCTTTAATCAAAATAAGTATAACAAAATTAAAATAATGAAATGATGGGATTTTGCAAGATAAGTGGAAGAGCTAACCTGAGGGCCAATTAGGTGAACAAAGACACCACTGACTGAAAATCCAAGAAAAGCCCAGATAGACGAGCTCAAGGTGCATAAACTTTGCATGTCAGCAGCCAGGGAAGGATGTATGCCACTTTTCTGTGCCACACATGCATCGACAGTGACATCAGAAATTGCCACGCTGGCACTTGCTCCCGTCAATGAAAGTAATGCCAACACTATATGCAGGTTCTTGTGCAGTGATATGAAAAGCATGGAAACAACTCCCAGAGAACCTAGAAAATAAAATTCATAATAGTAAGAAAAGGATTAATTCTACATAACATTAGTTCAAAAAGTTTAACTTAAGACTCCATGAAAAAGAGAAGGAAAAATATCGCATCTATTTCATTTGTCTTGCTTGATAAACTTGCTGCTTACTAACATTATGCAATGAAAAAAAAGATAAGAAAAGCAACTCATGGTAATTTAAAGACTGTCATATGGTAGCCTTATTGAACACCTCCACCAAAAGTCTAATTATTGATAATATACAGCCATGACATTTTTGTTTCACAGCTTGATGTTTCACTTTACAATGAGGTTGTGTTTTGATGGAGAATTTGAGGATAGATTTGAAATCTATATTAACAAATTCATTGGTCGTTGTTTGGTGCCTTTAAAAACTAAAATCGAGATTTTTTATCTCAACACTAGTTAGTGAACATCAACCGTTTCTATACGATATATTCTGTATCAATCTTCAGACCAAAGCCAACTTCAAAGTTCTCTCATTTCTGGTCCCAATTAATAGACCGTAATGATAGCTCTTATATGAAATGTATAGCGAATAATCTTCTTATCCTTAAACTTCATGGTGTCCACTGTCCATCCTAACGGTTCAACTCAGATCCACGTCTACATCATTTCCACTACTACATAAGCGAATATGATCACAATCAATTCTATCCAGTTGAGCTTACAAGGACACAGTTCAGTTCCAAGTTTATATTTGCAGCTAAAAAGGCATCCTACGAACACATTCCCCTCTTTGATTAATATTATCCCTATCAAAGGGCTATTGATTGCTTAGAACTATACAAAAGAGGACAATTCAGAAATGGCATCAACAAAAAACCTGATTTACTATCTCGAAAATGAACTAATCGGGAGTCTATCATACTACCCAAACACCAAACAAAATACAAACCACAAGATAAGCAATAAAACAACATTACTCAACAAAACAAAACCCAAATCACACAAGCCAAGGATCACATAATGCAATAATCAACAACCCAATTAGCAAAACTAAAGAAAAATACAATCTTTTGGCCATTTTTACCAGCAAAAACGAAATAAGGTCTGCGTTGATACCCCGAAATAGGAACAACATCAGTGAGAAGACCCCAAAGAGGTTTAACAATCCATGGAATAGAAGTGATCCCAGAGTAAACCTGAGCCTCAGAAGGCTGCACTTTCTGCACATCTTTCATGTAATACTCTGTCCCCACTCTTGCTAGAGCTCCACCAAGTCCTTGACTCATTCCGTACACCATTATTACCCCAAACACAAAACTCCAATGCAATTCTTCTGCAAGCATTTTGAACCAATAAACAGGCCCACAAACAAGCCTTTCCATCTTCTTTTTAGGGTGCTCACTTTCTTGCAATTCACGCTATGAGATGGGAGTCTTTCTTCCTCTCCCATCATTTACAATCCAACGCAAAATGTTCACAATAAGCTCAAAAATCTGGTCTTTTTTCACCAGATTTAAGTGGGGGAGTAAAAAAAAGTCAACTTTGAAGATGGATTGGGATCTCGGTTCATCCTTTATCTATGTTACTCCCTCTATCACAAACTTGTTTTCCCTTATTTCGTCCCATATTTATTTTTCTATTTCTTTAAATAAAAATTTCTACTTTATCACTTTATTACTTTATCACATAAAATATTAATAAATAATTCTTTTTAATCTCAACTATTCATCACTTTATCATATAAAATATTAATAAACAACTATTTCTACCCAAATACTTTATATTTTTTTCATAAAACTTAACTATTTCTACCCAAATACTTTATATTTTTTTCATAAAACTTGAGAATACAGTAAATAGGAAAATAAGTATATGGAATCAAGGGAGTATATTGTTATTTCACATTTGCTATATATCCTCTTTTCAATTTTTTAATTCAATTTCCTCACCTACTCCAAGTTTATTGTTTTTTATTCAAAGTATTTTGTTTACCTCGCTTAAGTTTTCAAAAAGATGGATTCTTGTTCTCTAATTCATTTTTCTCTTTTTCTTCGGATGAATCAAACAACGGCTCATAACCGAAATCCATCCATGTAATTAATTCTGAATTCAGATTTTACCAAATCTTTATATATTTATTTATTGAGTTAACCTGATTATTTTTTATTTTTATATACAATATATGTAGCTATGATGTCGGCGGTGGGCCCCTCTAGACTTTAGTATAAGTCGAGCTCTACGCTCTCTTCTGATGTCGATTCCCAATGCAAGGTATATCTGCTGAAAATTTCTTTTAAAGGTGACATTTTGACGGAAGGAAATATTGTGTGTGAATCAGAGAATTACTGTTTGTTGATTACCTTTAACTTGTTTCTGCTATGCAAATATAAATTTGGAATTCGATTTTATCATTCCGGATCTGTTACTTTTTCTAGTATGAGCATTAAAGCGGTTCTTTTTTTTCCAGCTACAAGACCCACCAATTATTAATTTTTAGTTTTACTCGAAATTTAGGAAACTTGCAGACAAGAACATGCACGTGAAGCTTGTGATAGATCATCTTCGTAATCTTTTGGCTAATAATGTATATAATGAAAATTGAGGTACCAGGCGAGGTTCTAAAGAAATAGTAAATCTTGGAATTAAAAATTTCTGGGAAATTGCTGAAACAAATGTAAACATCTAATGATGACATTCAACAATTCTGAATCAATATTCATTTATATGCATCATCTTGTTTTACTGCTTGCTAACAAATTCAGTTTTTGCTGCTCACTTTTAGGGGTTCATATACCAATGATTTCATATCCTCCATCATTTGTTGTGGAGAAGTGAACTCATCGCCGCTAGAGTGGAGATAGTATCCAATCTTGCATACTCTCAAAAACGCATCTTTGCATTCTCTTGGAAAAACGGTTCCTTGTTTATAAACAATCTGCATCACTTTTCTCCCGTGATACTCTGCCATTTCTTTAATCTTCGATATGGCCTCCTCTTCTGTAATGGCTCTTTCGCCTTTATGAGCTGCTAGCTGAAGCCCCACACTGTTTATCGTATTTTCTAGGCGTTCCTTCTGTTAAAATCCATTATGTAATCATGTGAAATACATGGACACTTGATTATTGTTTCTCAATTTAATTCATATAGAAACCGTACCTTGAAAGTTTGTACATCGTTGAGCAGGCGATTCACTGATGAAACATGCCTGCACAAATCCAGGCACTCTTGACTCAGTAGCATTTCTTCGGATAACTTTATGCCAAGAAATTGGAGGGAACTGAGAATGCAGATTCTGCAGCCAATCGACACCCAGGAGGAAGATAAGTACTAGTGCAAGGTTAGTGTCGTTTCTTCGCTCCATGAATCCAATTCTTTCTTGAAACTTGTTAGTAGTTCAACCCACTGCTCTTGATCAAACATGTAACTGGTTACAAAAAGAAAAATGAAGTTTTTCCAGTCACTTAAAGTTAACAAACTTTACCAGCTTGATTAGAAGAGGTTTGACACAACGGCCTTGCTCGATATACGCCTTTTCTGCCAAGTTATTTACTGTATTTTACACTGCTGTAAACAGGATTTCAACTTCCTTTGAACCGTATTCTTCAGCTGTCTTCTCTTTCCATCTGCGAAATTCGTTCATTATTTCTTATAAATATGAATGGAAGAGATTAAGAACGCGGTAAACAGATGAGTTTGTCAGATGAAAGTTTACTCTTGAACTAAATGAAGGATCTTGTATGATTCTTGTCTAGACCCACCATGATCGAAGAAATCATCGATGCGTGTTACTAGGATAATGTGTTTGGCAAAGGCTAGATGAGCATCTGAGAATTCAGGCTCTCCGAAAATTGCTGAAGTTAGGAAATTAGCAATGCGTACTACATCTCTTCCGTAGTTCAATTTGTCCAATCTACAATCTGCATACCACCTGTTTATATGTTGGATTTGATATATCAATATATATTTACACTTATTTACAGGAAAAATGCTGCTTAAGCTATCAGGTGTTGTACCTCTGCAGTTGCTGAAGTTCTTTCTGGTGTTGAGCTTGGCAAATATTAAAATCTTGACTTGAAAATTTAAGAAAATCTTCATTAGGGAACCTAAAACAGAGAAGAATCATGTTCTTGATCACTACTGATGGATCAAAAGACAAGATTTTTACAAATTTGAACTCCCAAATGTTTACCCATCTGCAACTTCTTGGATTTGGTGGTTTATGTTGTAAAGGTCAAGGTTCCGTCTAACTGCAACACGATCTAGTATGCCATGGTAGTTCTTCAAGAAATACTCCACCTTTCAAAATTTGAACGAAAATTACTATTAATTCATTGTTGGACTTATGATTAAACTTTGTTTGCAGTAAATAAAGTCGCAGTAATCACCTGTTTGTGCAATTATTGATCAGGAATGGTTTGATTCAGCAAATGCTGTTTGAGAAGGTTGCTGCTCCAATCATGTAGTTTCTCAAGAGTGTCCTCATTTTCGTATAATCTTGCCTGTGATGCTCTATAAAGCTCCAGAATCGTAGCTACGTCCCTTATTTGTAGTCTAATCACCACTTGTTCGGCAAATGGAGCCAGTGCATCTGAATCATGCATGATGAGGAAGGAATTCAAGAAAAAAGGTTAGATTTTTCTCCTTTTTTTTTCACTCTTAAAAGTCTATGTGCATTATTGATTGTTCCTGAACTTGCATCTTCAATTAACACATACATAAATATATATACGTGATGAGATTTGATATCCTTGTACTTGTAAAATTCTAAACGCCATTGCACAGCAACTAACATCTTTGAACATCATATCTTTCTCCTTCCATAATCTGCTCATATATAGGATCAGTCTTATATATATCGAGACAAATAATGTTGATGGTTGAATTATTGTTTATGACCTGTAAGTGTTGTGAAGAAGAGTGTTGATTTCAGATTGAAAGTAGCGATCAACTCCCAAGCTTTGTACGGTGTCGATAATTCGCAGATCAGAGAAAATATCCACAGGATGAATAGTAGTAGTGTCCTTTACCAGAGAATTATCAACTAATTTCCGTGTGAGCTTGTCTCTTATTTTTCCCATAAAATCCTGGAATATGTGTTAATGCTTAATCGAATTTGACCCTTTTGAGATTGTAGGCAATTTCTTTACATTATAGTGACTGTAGGTAGCTTACTGCTGAAGTGTTGAGGTTGCAACATTTGACAGTCATGGCTGATTTAGTACTGATAGTCATCCCAATTCCTTTGGCTGTAAAAGAAGAACAAATTTCAAATGAGCTAAACTTAGAGTGAGAGAAAGAAGAACATCAGAAGATCTGAATTGCTAACAGAAATTAGGAGTGGCAATTAATAGGTTAGGCTGAGTTCAAACTTTCATCTGAAATGAGTTTGAACACGATTAAGGGTGTGTTTTGAAACACTTAAAACAGCTTCCAGAAACACTTATTTTCAAAGCTCCCTCTCACAGCTTTTGAAAATAAGTGTTTTTGAAAGCTGTTTTAAGTGTTTCAAAACACATCCTAAATGGGTTTGAGACGGGTTGATTTTTGTAGAATCTGTCACACGAATCATGTATGTATATATTTGTTTTATTGTGGATTGAGACCCCATTCTGTTGTTTTTATTAAATTTACAAAAAAATATGAAGAAATAGTTGAAGAGGAATAAAAGACCTCTAATTGTTGTGCATGTATGACTATAGAAAAACTAGCATTTGCATTTGACCGGCAAAACTAAGAACACAAGAGTCAAGACTTCCAGTCAACTTTTTTGTGTCTTAGTCATCCATCCATCCAGGCATGTTCGACTTATTTTCAAATTTCACTACTTTCGTTGTAATTTACTAAGAGGAATTAAAAATAATATATATATATATATATATAAAATGAAAAGTTGGAATAAAAAAGGTTCTACTAATGTAATCAAGACAAACAATTAAAAGAAATTTCGACTTAAAAGGAACGAAGTAACATTTGTTTTGGCCTATCATGTCCGAACGTGAATATTACGTACACCGTCTTGTTCTGACTCGGGAATTCAAAATTTGGACTTCAAATCCAACCACATCCATCCCCTAAAAACCTATTCACATTTTTGACAAAAATACTTCTCCTCTTTTCCAAGTGTATGGAGACTTTTAAAACCCAAAGACTAATATTTTCTCTCTCTAAAAAATCTGATATGTGAATGTGTAATCTGCCTTCCCTATTTGACGTTGTTCCCTTTTAATCCCACTTGAAATCGCTGATCCTAAGAACAAGAGGTACTAGCACTTTAAAATCAAAAAGCAACTTATGGTTGCTGAAATTGCTATCAAATGATAGCAACTTATAATTTTGATATGCTGACTTCTTAATTATCAAGTAGGGACCAAGCATTTCATATTAGATTTGCTGGAATCACTCTCTAATCTCTATTAACCTGGGGTAGAATCATGGGCTTTTTTCATTCATTTGCAAAATAATATGGCCCACGAGTTCTATTGTTGATGGGCCTGCTAATTTAATTGAGCAATTAAATTCGCTTTGTATAGGTACAAATAAATTAATTTAGGAAATTAATTAATTCGCGGGTCAAGAATGGGTTGGGTAAAGTGAAATTGAGTCTCAATTGAGATTTGTATGTATACAAATTTGTATCATAAACTTTGTCAATTCGCTTTTTTCCCACTCGGTTTTTCTTCGATAAATAAATATTTTGAGAAGTGAATTTTAAATAAATTCCTCATTTTTCCTACCAAATAGAAAAAAACTTCCCCTTTTTAATTTCAAATGCAATTAGTCAATTTAATGTAAATGATGTATGAAATCCTATTTATACTGGACACTATGATATAATTAACTCCTATCTGAACCACCTATGAAACCGTCACTCATTCAAAACGGTGTTTATTGTATGTATCTATTTAGAAACACTACTAAAGCTCAAAAAGCATTTATTTTTAAAATTAACTTTTTGAAAAAACACTCATACACTATTCATTTCATTAGAAGTTGAAAACATCCCTCTCTCAATGTACGTCGGTTCTTTTTTTTTTTTCCATCTACAGGATCCACTAATTATTCGGAAATACATGTTAAAGACACAATGAAATAATGATGGCATTCAACAATTCAGAACCAACATTCTTGTACAAGAATGAAGAATGAAGAATGAAGAATGAATCATGCACAATCCAGTTTTTTGGGGCTCACATTATTAGCTTTACAGGTTGATATACCAATGATTTCATATCCTCTTTGAGGAGATTTAGAAAATCACCGTTGAATTGGTGATGGGAAAATCTTCTATTTATCAAAGACGCTTACAGAGATACAACAATATTTCCAAGATATGTGAGCAATATACAAGGAAAGAAATTAAAGAATAATAATTACAAATTGTTGGTCCCGGTGCAAACGAGTCTTACACGTGTATGGGGGGGGGGGGGAATACACGTGTTCAGTGTTTTTAAAACTTTTTTTATCGAGGTCACTTTGTGTCGATAATCAAAGATTAGGTTCGAGAAGCACGATCGCTTCCGAGTCAAAGTCTCATCGAGACAAAGGATCCCGAAAAGCTTTAAAACCTCGATAATCCCAACCGAGTCCCGAGTGTCGAGATCCCGAGTTGCTTGGATCGATAACTAACTTCATCAACCCTCGAAGAGTAATGCGTTCGGTTTGGTAACTATCCGTTCTAGCTACTCGGTTGTCTTGAATGGTTTGGCCCTTAGTTTATACTTTCGTTTTAAGCTTTGCGTAAAACCTTCCCTTTATGAAATAGTGATTAGGTCGTGATTCACTTATGCAACTTCAAATTGGATTGATTCCAACCGAATATCGATGAAAAGTATGCTTTCAAAATCAAGTCAATGCAACGGATAAGCACGGATAAGGAAAGCAATAAAGAACACAAAGAATTATAGTGGTTCGAGACTCAAGCTCCTACGCCCACTCTCTCCGACTCTTCGTGAGAAATTCATTATCAACTTATGAGCTTTCTGACTACCTCTTAGTTTACTTACTCAACTCGGCCCTGAGTTTTCTGACTACTCCACGTAGTTTACTTACTCAACCCGACTTTGAGCTTTCTGACTACCTCCGTAGTTTACTTACTCAATCACACACAAGCTTTCGGACTACCCCAGTAGCTTACTAACTTCTCCTCTAGAGTTTTCTCTACTACTCCGCCAGAGTTTACTAACTCTTTACAACACTTCTCACCAACAAACACACTCCAACTACCTTCACAAGGGTTTGGGGTTTCTTGGTTGGTTTCCAACTAGGATGAGATATCCTTTACAATGAAGCACAATGCAAAGGGTTAGGATATCTCGACTAAGCTTTGGATAATTCTTATCAAGCTAGGCTTAGTATAGTGAGCTCTCTTCAATATTGAAGCACTTGAGAAATTCTAAGTTTTTCGAGTGCTTTTAACTTTTACAAGAATAGGCTTGAGCTCTTAAGTTATGATAAATTTCCCCGTAACCTTACAATGTAGAGGGTCACCAAGATTTATAGGCATACACCAAGGTCACTCTTGAAAACTATCCGTTGGAGAGACAAACCCGTGAGTTCCCTCTTGTGGTGTGTGAAACGGCTATATTTAGGGTTTGAAACTCCCTAACACTTTCTAGGCAATAGCCTTCCATGTAGCCGATCTTCACTTTTTGCAGTCTGGAACTTTTGTACATCTGACATCTTTTTTCGAGACCATCACCATCGGTGTCGAAGATGGTACAATGTTGTCTTTCTCTTTTTGACTTTTGTCTCCAGTTAAAGGTAGACACCTTCAACGACTATTTTTGGTTACAAACTCTGAGTTTGATATAACCTTAACAACACTTCTGACTTAGTTCCTTTTGTCTGCATTTGAATGTCTTGGCAGATATCTAACTTTCTAAGGAATCGCGATCTTCTCGAAGATTGCATCCTTCAGATAGATATATTCAATTGCCTCTAACATTCAGTTCATAATCGAGCATTCAAGACCTCACCGATTCTTCAAGAATTACCGTGGCCTTCAAGATTCTTGATCTTTAGTTTCTCGGTCTTGATCTTTGTGTCTTTCGAGTCTTCGAGTTTTCGTGGTTTTCTTCGAGTCTTGTGTCTTCCGAATCTTTGTAGTTTATAATCGACCGATGTCTTTGAGTCTTCTCACGAAGTCTTCGATTTCAAGATCCTACTCGAGTCTTCATAGAATTATCCCGAACTATATCTGCCGACTATACATTCTCGCAGATAACATCCCGAATATTCTAAAACCTAATCCTCGACTCAACTTATCAAGATCATTCTCAACATGTCATACTCGGGGTTTTTTGGATCTAATCAAAATCATAAATCTTTATTAAAATTCATCTCCCAACAATTTTCCCCTTTTTGATGATGCCAAAACCTATCTTGTTACGCACAAATAACATATACTCGTGTTTCATTTTTATCCTATTTCAAGATTGGTTGTCTCCTAACAATTTCTTAAATCGAGAATCTCTCAACAATTTTAGAGTTTCTCAACAGTTTTAATCATTCAAGAATTTCTTCAAGAATGAATCTCTTTAAATAGTTCATTACCAAATACTTAAACAATTTCTCCCTTATCAATCATACAATCGTTCGAGACATTCATTCGGGCATATCAAAATAAAATACATGTAAATAAGATAATGAGATATTATCTTTTGAGCATAATGATAAATCTTCATTGATGATTGGTATCCTGCTACATATTACAATGAGTTTATCAACAAAATCAAAAAGACAAAATATAAAGATTACAAAATCTTCCGAGTCTTGATCTTGATCTTACGATTTTGGCTCTTCGATCTTCTTTTCTTGATTTGTTTATTCTCAACTTCATCACGGCACCTCCAGTCAAACATTCCAAAAAATCTCTTCTTCAAATTTCATTTCTTTCCTTGATGATGTCCTGACCGTTTCTGTTAAACCCAACCGACCAAAGATATCGAGTAATCTCTTGAGTAATGGCCTTCTCATTCACCAAGCCATTATCAAGTTTTGGAGGTGGATAGGAATATGGACCGTGGGGCTACTATCTCGTACCTCTCCTTCATCCGCAAAGTTAATCCAAATCTATAGATACTTTGGATAGAAGATAAGAAGGTATTCAATGAAAGCTTCATTCGATCCGAGCTTTCCCTCTCCATTCCCCGAGAACATCATAATTGAACCGTAAGGTCCTCTTGACTTCTTCCCACATATCGCTGAGTTTGATAGGCATCCATTTATCAACACGGGGCCACTTTAGTGCTTTTGATGTTCCTTTCCTCTTGCTCGCAAACTTCCCCGAAATCACTCCTTCGCTTCGCTTCTTCGCCTATCTTCTTTTCGATCACAGACGTTCCCGAGACCGGCAACAACTTTTCTTAGCTTGTTCTTCTTGGAGTGTCTTCTTGAGAGCATTTCTCGTGTTGAAGACTTTCTTCCGAGGTTGAGACTCAGATTCCAATCGGTTGTTCTGTTTCTTCATCATCCGTAATCGCTTTTCTCTGATTTGCTTAGAAGCCTTTGCACGCTTGCTTTCAGGTTGAACAACGCCCAAGGCTTTCCTCTTCATAAAGCGCCTCAAAGAAGGCGACTTGTTCCAACCTTTGCTCTAGCACTTTCGGTTTCTCTCTTGCAACATCAAGCATAGCTTGCTTCGAAAACTCGAGTGTAGATAGGCTTTTCTACCCGAGCGAACTTCAACTTCTCAAGAGTCAGACTTCTTTAAAGGCTTTTTTGCTAGATTATACATTTCAAAGATCTTTCCGAGCCTTCTTCTCCAAAGTCGTGCCATGAACTTTCCGAGATCTTCAAATTTTTTCCCTTTCGCACCGTAATTTGGAAGAAGCTTGGAGAGTCTTTGTCCATGTGATATTGCTTTTTGCTTACACAAATGAACTTTTCCTCGCTATCTCGATCTTGTTCGCCTTCCAAATTCTCCTTAGATGGTTCTTGGCCACGTAAAATTCTTTTTCAGATAAGTGGGCAACCCGCCAGAGAAGTGCTTTTTTGAACATCTCTTTCATCTTGGTCATGAGAGAGCGAGACTTGATTAACACCTTCTTCTTTTACGCGGTTTCACCTCTAGGAAATCAGAACTTTCCTGGTGTTTCTGCTTCAGTTCATCACTTAACTCAGCCTTGACTCCCTCCAGCTTCTCATTTAGCTTTCCTTCCATGGAGGTCATCTGGGTGGTTAGAGTGTTTTGAATTTTCACCAGTTCTGAAGAGTGACTAAGACCGTCCATCTTTTGAGCTTGATTGGCCAACGTTTCTTCCATCTGAGCAATCTTGATCATCATTGGCTCAACCTTCTCAAGTTTCTCTATTAGAGGAGTGAGATCAATCTCAGGAATCTTCTGTACCTCCTGTGTTGTCTGATCATCTTGAGCTCCAGCTTCATTCTGAGCTCCAGTCTCCAGCTGTGCCTCAGTCTGAAGAGTACTATCAACATTCTGATGTTGACTAGATCCAGTTGATCGAGAATGAAGTCTCCTTTTCAATCTGAGACTGCTTCTCAACATCTCCCTGTTGGTCCCCATCTCCATCTTGAGATTTGTCTCCGCTGCTTGGGGCACCAACTTCAGTTGCTCTCCTCTCAGCCAACTTCCTCTGAACCAGCTCATCAAAATTGGAGTTTTTCATCCTGAGCTTTGTCCTTCTGAACCCTGAGAAGTCGGTCAAAAAGGTTGTCTCCTCATTCCACCAGTCTCCCCCTCTAAAAGCAGCAATATCAAGCATCTCGGGAAGAGTCTGATTGAGGATAAATACAGTTGTCCTTAATCTGAAGAAAATATCTTGCAGATCAGGGTATGAGCTGAGCTCAGGGTATCGGTCAAGTATGAACCGTTCCCTTGCTCCTCCACTCGCCTTCTTCAAATTTCGCCTTTCTTCCATCTCGGGCTCTCCGGTTCATTTGAAGTTTACGCTAAGGGATCAAGGAGTAGATCACTCAGAGCTCATCAAGACTATTCTCCGCCTCCCGAGTCTCAAAGAAGATCCGTTTGTCGCGGTCAGTCCTCGGTTTGTATCTGTGTGGGTTCTCGAGGCTCGAATCGGGTATATCCTCGGTTTAGTCTGAGTTGGCTCGTCGGTCCGAGCTTGCACATCTTCAGATCGACTCGAGCCGGGCTCTTCTGGTTCGAGCCTCGCACACCGGGTAGGCATCTCTCGAGGTCTGAGTTCCTTTGAAAATTTCCCGAGAAATTTTATCTCAGACTTGGCGATGTCTCGAGCACCTCGAAAAAGACTCCGCTCCTCACCCGATCCCGTCCCCGGAGATAACCCGAGCCAACACTTGTAATGGTGAACTCGAAAGCGGTTTGACCCTCGGGTTGAATCTCTTCAGAATCACTCCATCTTCATCGGTGAGAACCACCAATCTTCTGCGTTTTGGAGCAAGATTCTTCTGTTTCATCATTTTTGCTCCCCGCTCCATCTTTGCCTCCAACAACATCTTCCCCTAGTTTGTTGGGTTTTTTTTCAAAGAAATGCGCAGAAGGTGATTCTACCTTTTTTCTCTCTTCCCGATGACCTCGCCTTCCTTGCAAAGAATGGGTTTAAGGAGAATTTTGGATTTAGGAAATGAGGTCGAATCGACGAAGATATCCTCCTCCTCTCGCACATCTCCAAAATGTAAGCAATTTTGGTGGCATGGTGGATCTTGCCTTTGATTGAGATCGCCCACAATCTTCCTCAAAACTTTGGTCCGCTTTCACTCACCGTCGGATTAGAATTTCACCCGGTTGAAATCATGCGTGGTGGGTGAAGTTTATCGCCGCCATCAATCTGAAGCTTCGGTACTTATCCGCTCAAAACTCCCCAAGAAGACTCATGATGCACTTGCTCACAATATCCATCAACACACGATATTGTGGCTTCAGTGCCTTTTATGCAAAGTCGCCTCAAACTTAACAGATTCTCAAAGAATCCTATCTAAGTACTCGCTTTTCTTCTTCCCGACATATACATCGTAGGATCCTCTCCTCTATCACGTAGCACAAAAACATCATTCAGATTTTTTGGAACAATATACGATCCTCTCAAAATCGACGATTTTGGATGATCGCTCTAAGTGTGATACAATTAACTTAGAATGCATACAACCCTCTTCATCTATCTTCAAATTACGATGAATTGATTACCTCTTTCGCAAAACTCCCGGTCCGGGTCGGTTTTGCGACTAGTTGGGTGAGTTTAGCCAAATCGAATCATATCAGAGCCTCCTTCGGCTTTGAGTTGGTTGTGCTTTCAAGTGAGACAACGAACTTGTACCACGGGCTTGTTGGTTTCGCTAATCTCTAAAACAGGGTTGGAGCCATTTTAGAGTTTGATTGAAGAAGGGAAAGCTTTTAGGGTTTGGAGAATTTCGGGCAAAAAGGATTTTTTTAATTGCAGAGGATTTGAAAATGAAGGGTTTGATAATTTTTTTGGCTTGAATGGCTGATTGGGGTTTATATAGCCTTAAGATCGTGGGGAATCGTGTTGGTTAGGTGAGTAACAACGGTTGAGATTAATCTCCGATTAATCGGGTATACTGAACCGACGATCTCCGAAAAAGTAAGTCGCCAAAGATCCTCATTGGTCATTAATGTAGCAGAGCATTAAATGATCATTGACCTTCTTTTGAATTTAAAACGATCCCCCCCCAAAAAAACATTCCTCGTGTGTTTTTATATTTATTATGTAATGATTACTTGAATTTACTTGAGCAATAAATGGATCGCATTTAGTCATTACTTCTTCGCACTAATTTCCTCTATCGCCTTTTATCGAAAATCGATCTTGATAAAATGTCAAGATATTATCGAGTATCGAATTGGTTCAAGATGCTATCGAAGTTTTCCGAGATTCAGCCAAGATTTCCATTTTATCCCGAGCTTCTCGTAAGATTCTCGAGAAAACTTCATGCATCCGAAAACCTTCAATTTTTCGATTTTATTCTATACACCGTTCTAAAGATCCCTAATTCAACCGAAAAGTTCTTGAAATCTTGATTCCGCCAAAGGTTTAGTCAAGATATCACTCTCCGCTTATCAATATGAATTTTCTCCATCCTTATGTCCTTCTTCTCGACATGATCTCTCGATGAAGTGATGTCCGATATCCACATGCTTGCATCCGTGTGTAATACCGGGTTTTGTGAAATAGCAATGACACTATTATTGTCACAAAATATTGGTACTTCATTGGCTACAACTTTATAATCCTCAATTGTTGTCTCGAGCCAAAGAATCAGGCACAAACAGCCTTTCCTCGCAGCCATATATTCAAATTTTCAAGAGTACTTGTTGCTATCGAGGTCCGCTTTCTTCAAAACCAAGATATCACTTTTTCCTAGAAATTGACAAGTTCCCCAAGTGGACTTCACAATTCGCATCCTCCATAATCAAAGATCTCGAAAGAACCACTTAACTCTAGGTTATCATCACCGATACCATAATCCTCATTCACCGTGCCCTTAAGATATTTCAAGATCTTTTGGGCAAAGATCCATGTGACTAAATTTTAGGATTAGCTTGGTATCTTGCACATATCCCAACAAAGAAATGTTATATCCGCCTACTTGTCACGTGAGATAGAGCAATGATCCAATGATTCCTCTATAATCGATGATGACTTATCGATTTGCCTTCGTAATCGATCCATCTTGTAGTTAGTATTCATGGGAATTTAACCGCATTGCAATTCTCATACACCATATTTGGCAATCGATCTCTAGTGTACTTTGCTCGGTTGATGAATATTCCTTCCTTTGATTGTTTCACTTGAAGTCCTAGAAAGAAATTCATCTCTCCCATCATTGACATCTCAAATTTTCCTTTCATCGTTGTTGAAAACTTTTCACACAAATGATGGTTTGAGATCCAAAAATGATGTCATCAACATATATCCGAACTAGTAAGATATCTTCCCCATCCTCTATCCTCGAAACAGAGTTCTATCAACAGCCTTTGACAAAACCATGGTCAAGAAGAAACCGAGAAAGAGTATCATACCATGCTCGGTGCTTGTTTAAGACCATACAAAGCTTTTCTTAGCCTCAGAAAACTTGGTCATTCTGCTTTGAAACCGTGAGGTTGTTCCACATAAACCTCTTCTTTAAGCACGCCGCTCGTAAATGCACTTTTCACATCCATCCGATAGAATGAACTTCATGTGGGCAAAGATATGCAAGAAACAATCGATGGCTTCTAGTCTTGCAACAGTGCAAAGGTTTCATCATAATCCAAGCTTTTTCTTGGGAATAACCTTGTGCAACTAGCCTTTGCCTTGTTTCTCACAATGTTGTTGTTTTCATCTCTTTTGTTCTTGAAAACCCACTTGGTTCCAATGACATTGTGCCTTTTTCGGGTCTATCTACTAGCTCCCATACTTCATTCCTCGAGAATTGATTCAAATTTCATCTTGCATGGCAAGAATCCAAAGGAGAATCTTGTAGAGCTTCACCAATCTCAAGAGGTTCTTTCTCCGATAGGAAGCAGCAGAAATAGTGTACTCTCTCCATGGAACCTTCTAGTCTTAACACCTTTCAGTTAGATCACCCACAATCTGCTTGTTTGATGGCTATCTAACCATTTCCTTCTTGATGTTCCCTTCAATGGTATCCTCAACATTTGAAATGTTAGGTTCGGTTAAATCAAAGAAACTCGAGGAACAACAAAACAGAGAAAGGGAATCATCTTCCTCGGGAAATTCTATTCGAACATTGTCGAGAGACATTTGTTCCCTTTGGTTGATAGATTCGAAAATTGCCCAAACCGTGACCACATCTTCATTGGCATCACGCACTGAGTCCGAATCGTGTGTCTGCTCGCATTGGTCACCTTTTGAGTGTTGGTTTTCCCGGATCTCACCATCCCGATTTCCATCCCGAACTTCTATATCCGAAAGTCCGAGTCACCCAATCATAGATAATGACCGACTTCTTCTTTTCGATTCAATGGATGATTTATCTTTCTCTTTTCAGCTTAATCTGGTGATCCTCTTTGTCAGCTTCATTTGCATCATGTTCCCGCTTTCTTCCGAACACAAACAGATTCATCAAAAACAACATGAGGTGTTTCCTCCACAATAAGAGTCCTACCCAATTGTAAACTCGAAAAGCTTTTATCGACTTCGAATATCCTAAGAATATTCCTTCATCGCCTTTACTATCAAATGTTTTCAACCGATCTTTACCATTATTGTGTATGAAACACTTGCAACCAAAACACACGAAAAGAAAGAAACAAGAGGCTTTCTTTCATTCCAAAGATCATAAGGCGTTTTGCCTTGACTTTTTTTGTCAAGATGGATCTATTCCGAGAGTAGCATGCAATGTTGACAAACTTTCAAAAAATCTTTTAGAATATCGCCTTCAAATTTCATCATTGTCCTAAGCAGCTTCTTTCGTAGTTCTGTTCCTTCTTTCAAAGA
This sequence comes from Stenogyne calaminthoides, assembly GCA_037126765.1. Lineage (NCBI taxonomy): Eukaryota > Viridiplantae > Streptophyta > Magnoliopsida > Lamiales > Lamiaceae > Stenogyne > Stenogyne calaminthoides. The sequence goes on along the minus strand of JBBCBC010000001.1, from coordinate 3,038,475 downwards.
ACACCATTTTGTTGAGGGTCCTTGCACCGATGTTTCATGTAGAATTCCATTTTCTCGCACAATAATCGAAATGATATGATTTATAAACTTAGTTCCTTTTGTCGATCCGATTTTGACCACACTCGATTTTTTTCTCATTATCGAGCCTTTTCAAGAATTCGGCAAACTTTTATCTCGAGTCTCTTTCATCGAAAAAAGAATATGACCCAAGTATATCTTGAGTAGTCATCAACTACTACCAATGTGTATTTCCCCGCCATTAGTGCTCACAGTGTTATAGGACCAAACAGATCCATATGCAAAAGTCAAGTATTCTCTCAAGAGAAACTTCTACTTTGCTTTTAAATGATGCTTTGACTTGTTTTCCTTTCTCGCACAAGATCACAAATGTGTTCCTTATCAAACACTTCATTAGACAACCCTCTCACAAGAGCTAATCTTGCAAGCTTGTTCGTGGTTTTTGAAGTTTAGGTGATTCATTCTTTTATGCCATACCCAACCGGTATCTCATGGAACTTTTAGCAATTAAACATGTATCTTTAGGAGTTGAACTCCAATCGAAGAAGATACACATTCCCTTTTCTTGTACCATCGAAGAATACTTTCTCGTGATGTATCATCTTTCACAAAGCATAAGTTCTTGGAGAACTCAACATTGAAACCCTTATCACGTAATTGGCTAATTGACAAACAAGTTATGCTTCAATCCGATACATATGAAACACCATGGATATGAACTCGAGTCGACTTCCAAAGTTCCATATCCTTCATCTGTCCCCCTTGGAGTTATCTCCAAAAGTGATCTCAGGCCTCTTTGTTCAACATAGTCATCGAAAGCATCTTCTTGAATCTCATCATATGTCTTGAGCATCCGCCGTCAAGATACCATACATCGAGAGCTTTTTTCTCTCTCTCATCGCCATGTGATCTTTCATTAGCTTAGTGCCCCGTTTTCCTCCCCGAAAAAGCAGATCAATTCTTAGGTACCCATTTTGTGTAGGGTCCTACGAGGTTAACAGACTTTCGGAATCCAAATCGCCTCGACAACTCTAATCACTTTTAGAGTGGCTAATTTGTCTTCCATAAACATCAACATATACATCCACTACTCACGGGTGCCTTAGCGTTTTACAGATATATGTGCTAGCTTTAGCATGAACATGTGCCTTAGAGAGTTCTTCTTTGGTTCAGCCTTACTCGTCAGATGCTTAGGCTTTTTGTGCAAATTTCGGTCTAAATCTTTGATGACACGGGTTCGAGATAACCTTTACCCTTAGGCAAGTGAGGTTCAGGTTATCCATCTTTCGAAATCTGGGTCTTTTCAAAGATACCGAGGACTTGGTCTCTTCATTGAGAATGTCTCTTCGAAAGTGTTTCTCATCCGAGGATTCCTCCGATGGTTCAATGTGGAGCCTTCGTGTTTGCATTCTTAGCCCCGAGGCTTTGAAGTACTTGCTCGAAACTTTCCAAATCGACCGCTCGCAGGTTTTTCTTGCCTTCACCGAGGTTTGGGCTTTCTAACCCGATCATTCGGTTTTTTTGAGACCATAGGTCCTTTTCCTTGTCTACAACCTTGGGCATTTCTTCATTTGAAGTGTAGGTGCCATCGGTTTTACAAAGATAGTCTTCTTGCTTGATCGCAAAGATTTAGATGACCTTGTGAGGTTCCCCGAATATATCCCAATCCAGATTTTATAGTCACAGATCTCTCGTAACTCAAATTTCATCTATTACATTAGATGCATTATTCAATAGAGTTAACTTCTTCGTGCACTATCCTCACAGCTTCAGAAAGTTTTATGCTTCTCGTAGAGGTCATTGAACTTCGCCTCGATTAGTTTAATCTCTTCAAAGGATTTCTCTAGCTTTTCGCTTAGGGGACACTATCAACTTCTCTTTCTTCGAGAGTTGTACTTTCGAACATCCATTCATCAAGAGTTCCCATTAATTGAGAAGTGACTTCGATATTGCTAGAGTCTTTCCATTTTAGATTTTCAACTTCGGTTCCTTATTTATTCTCTTTTTTGAGTTTGATTTAGCGATCCTTGCAAAAACAAAGATAGTCCTTCATCGATTCTCGAAAAGAATCCATCGGTCAAAATGACTGCTTTTGAAACTTGAAAACTCTTGTACTAGTGTAGGAGCAACAACAAAGAAAAGAAGAGTTTACCTCCTCAATGGCCATCGATGCGGATGTCATCACTTTCACTTTCACGAGAATATCTCATCCAAGAGCTAGATCACTCCTCGAGTGTTCTTCTTCCGCAATCATGGCCTTTTTGCTTGAGAACTTCGGTCTCTTATAGCTTGCCTTTCTCTTCTCTCCTTAGCACTCAAATCCGACAATCATACCGAAGTGACCTTTCTTCGGGCGCTTTATAGCATCTGTTGCATCATCATCCCGATCATTTTCTTCTTTGGACTTGGAGTCCTTTCTTTTGATGAAGATCCTTCAAATTTTCGTGTCTTTTCTTCTTCTCGCTTGATCCGTCCTCGTGTTTCTTCTAGTACTGTGGTTCCTCGTAATAGTTTTTGTATTTTCCAAATCTACTATTGAGTCTATCAAACCTTCTTGCCATCGCTAGCTTTTCCTCAAGCTCATCCCGATTTTTGGCATGGGGTTCTCGACTCTAGTTTTACTGTGTTTTATCTTTGGCTTTTAAGGCCACATTCTTACTCGATGAAGAATCATCTTTCTTTGGCCAAATTTTTGGATTTCTTATCAATTACAAATTCATAGGCTTTCAAATCGGAGAAGACTTGTTGGTAAGGCATTGAGTTAATATTCTTGGTGTTTTCAATCACCAACGCATGAATATCCCATTTCTTAGATAGACCTCTAAGATTTTTCAATGCAACTTCTCTTTGTGGGTATTTCTTTCCAAGTGCATTTAGATCATTCATGATGCTAGTGAATCGACTTCCAGTTTTGTCTATTGATTCACCATCATCCATTTCAAAACCTGTCAAACTTTCCAATTGCCACCGAAAAGTTTGTTTTCTTTTATATATGATCCGTGCCTTGGCACATAACAAATAGTGTATCCCAAATCTCTTTAGCAAGATACAAAGGAGAGATCATTCCCATCACACCATCATCAATTGTCTTTGATAGTGTGTCTTTTGCAATGTAGTCTAGATTGACTAACTTTCTCCCTCAGAGTCAGTTGGTCATCGACTTAGGAAATTCTCGCTTTCAGATCAATTCTCTCATCTTCTGCTCCTCCTGGATTCACTACAAGAACCGAATGGTCCTTGAGAGACCACTCTCCACATACGCCATGTTTTGAATACGATGTGAGCTTGCATTCTCGCCTCCATAGGTCATAGTTCTCCACCGAGAACATGGGAAGTTTTTAGAAGACATTTTTCCGATCTCTTGAAAAAAAAATAAAAGGTTTCAAAGAAATAAGATCGGTTCAGATAGACCACAAGTATTTTTGAAAATAAAACTTTGGTCAACACAAAGAAAGGGTCAAGTTGAACCAACGCTTTCGATACCACTTGTTGGTCCCGGCAAGAACGAAGTCTTACACGTGTATGGGGGAATACACATGTTCAAAGGTTTTTTAAACTTTTTTCATCGAGGTCACTTTGGGTCGATAATCCTCAAGATTAGGTTCGAGAAGCACAGATCGCTTCCCGAGTCAAAGTTCATCGAGACAAAGATCCCGAGCCGCTTTAAAACCTCGGATAATCCCAACCGAGTCCTCGAAGTGTCGAGATCCCGAGTTGCTTGGATCGATAACTAACTTCATCAACCCTCGTAAGAGTACGCTTCGGTTTGGTAACTATCTCGTTCTAGCTTACTCGGTTGTCTTGGAATGGTTTGGCCCTTAGTTTATACTGCTTTTTAAGTTTTGCGTAAAAACCTTCCCTTTATGAAATAGTGATTAGGTCGTGATTCACTTATCCAACTTCAAAGGATTGATTCCAACCAATATCGAAAAAAAGTATGCTTTCAAAATCAAGTCAATGCAAATGATAAGCACAAGATATAAGGAAAGCAATAAAGAACACAACAATTATAGTGGTTCGTAGACTCAAGCTCCTACGCCCACTCTCTCCGACTCTTCAGAGAAATTCACTATCAACTTATGAGCTTTTCATTACCTCGTAGTTTACTTACTCAACTCGCCCTCGAAGTTTTTACGACTACTCCACGTGGTTTACTTACTCAACCCGACCTTGAGCTTTCTAACTACCTCCGTAGTTTACTTACTCAATCACACACAAGCTTTCGACTACCCCCCAGAGGCTTACTAACTTCTCCTCTAGAGTTTTCTCGACTACTCCGCGTAGTTTACTAACTCTTTACAACACTTCTCACCAACAAACACACTCCAACTACCTTCACAAGGGTTTTGGGTTTCTTGGTTGGTTTCCAACTAGATGAGATATCCTTTACAATGAAGCACAATGCAAAGGGTTAGGATATCTCGACTAAGCTTTGGATAATTCTTATCAAGCTAGGCTTAGTATAGTGAGCTCTCTTCAATATTGAAGCACTTGGGAAATTCTAAGTTTTTCGAGTGCTTTTAACTTTTACAAGAATAGGCTTGAGCTCTTAAGTTATGATAAATTTCCCGTAACCTTACAATGTAGAGGGTCACCAAGATTTATAGGCATACACCAAGGTCACTTTGAAAACTATCCGTTGGAGAGACAAATTTTGTGAGTTCCCTCTTGTGGTGTGTGAAACGGCTATATTTAGGGTTTGAAACTCCCTAACACTTTCTAGGCAATAGCCTTCCATGTAGCCGGTCTTCACTTTTTGCAGTCTAGAACTTTTGTACATCTGACATCTTTTTTTTTCGTAGACCTCACATCCTCGATGTCGGTATGGTACAATGTTGTCTTTGTCTTTTTTGACTTTTGTCTCCGCTTAAAGGTAGACACCTTCAACTCGCTTTTTTTGGTTACAAACTCTGAGTTTGATATAACCTTAAAACACTTCTGACTTAGTTCCTTTTGTCAGCATTTGAATGTCTTGGCAGATAGCTAACTTTCTAAGGAATCACGATCTTCTCAGTATTGCATCCTTCATATAGATATATTCAGTGCCTCGGAACATTCAGTTCATAATTGAGCATTCAAGACCTCAACGATTCTTCAAGAATTACGCGGCCTTCATATTCTTGATCTTTAGTTTCTCAGTCTTCAGTCTTTGTGTCTTCAGAGTCTTCTGAGTTTTCAGGGTTTTCTGAGTCTTCAGGGTCTTCTGAATCTTTGTAGTTTATACTGACTGATGTGCTGAGTCTTCTCGGAAGAAGTCTTCAATTACTCAAGATCCTCAATGAGTCTTCAAAAATTATTCTAACTATATCTGGCGACTATACATTCTCGCAGATAACATCCCAATATTCTAAAACCTGAATCCTGACTCAACTTATCAAGATCATTCTGAACATGTCATACTCAGGGGTTTTGGGATCTAATCAAAATCATAAATCTTTATTAAAATTCATCTCCCAACACAAATTATACAAAATATATCTAGTCATTAACTCTATTACCCCCCGTCAAGCGTTGCGTGGGATGAAGACAAACGCACAGCTTGGAACGAAGAAACTCAAAGGCGGGTCGGGGTAAACTCTTGGTGAAGATATCCGCTAGCTGGAGGTGAGAAGGAACAAAACTGGTAGCCAACTTTCCAGAAGAGACGAGCTCACGAACGAAGTGATAATCCAGGTCAATATGCTTGGCTCGTTTGTGAGCAACATGGTTTTGGCTCAAGAAGATGGCACTCTTATTGTCACTTAAGAGAGTGGGCCGAGAAGAGTAAGACGACTGTAATTCAAGTAACAAATTTGTGACCCAGACTAACTCGGAAGCTACATTTGCCATAGCCCGATACTCGACACTCCATTCACTTGAACGAGCGATTTGGTAGGGTTGTTTCTTGGTAGACCAAGAAACGAGATTGCCCCCAAAAAAAATAGAGTAGCCATATGTGGAACGGGCGTGTCTCGGGTCGCGTCGAGCCCAATCGGCATCGAATATCCCGCAATGGAGGTATCATGTCGCGGTGGTGAAGGAGAGACCAAAATGCAACGTACTCTTGACATACCGTAGAATACAATTTACTGCTAGAAAGTGAGCATTAGTCGGTGACTGAAGAAATTGACTTCTTGAATCGACAAAGATACAAGAGATCGTGACGAGTGATTGTCGACATCAAGAGCTCCAACCAAGGACTCAGATAAGGTGGGGTCACCAACAAGTCACCATCACTAACAAGAGACTCCCCAGTTGCCAAGGGAGTGGAGACAGGTTTGGAGTCTAATAGCTTAGCTAGTTCAAGAATGTCATGGGCATACTTGGCTTGACCAACAAACAAACCATCAGAAGTATAGGAGACCTCAAGCCCAAGAAAGTAATTCAAACGCCCAAATCTTTGATAAAGAACCTCACGATGTGTAACGGATATAAAAGTTTCTAGCAAAGAGTCGCTGCCTGTAACAATAATGTCATCGACATAGAGTAATAAATAAATGATAGATTTACCTCTATGAAAATGAAACAGGGAAGAGTCACAACGACTCTGGAGAAAGCCAAGGCCAATGAGATACGAGCTAAAGCGTTGAAACCAAGCAAGTGGAGCCTGACAAAGATCGTAGAGAGTTTTCTTCAGACGACAGACATGGTTTGGGAACCGAGGGTCGACGAAGCCGGGGGGACTGAGCCATAAAGACCGGTTTGTCGAGAACACCATTAAGAAAGACATTTTTGACATCGAGCTGATGAAGATGCTACCGTCTTGAAACGAAAAGAGCTGTGATAATACTTAATCAGCAGCCTTTAACAACCGGACTAAATGTGTGATGAAAGTCGGTACCGTGAATCTGCGGCCCCCGAGCTATGAGGCGGGCCTTGTGACACTCTATAGAGCCATTTGCATGAAATTTTGTACGAAATACCCATTTCGAGCCAACAATGTTTGTGCCTGGAGGACGTTCAACCATATCCCAAGTCTGATTCGAAAGAAGAGCATCAATTTCTTCTTGATAGCAACAAGCCATTCCGACGCTTTAGTCATGGACTTAAACCCACGGGGTTCGTGGTGGCAACAAGAAATGATAAGAGAGCAAGAGAGGCTAAATCAAGGGATACCGGGCTTGAAAACACCCGCCGCCCGTGTAATCATCGATGGGGCCGGAACCCGGCGGTGGCATGTCGACAATGTTTGGCGCACTGAGCAGACTGGCAGATATCGGGCGAGTTGATGACAGTGCCTCGAACCGGGTTCGGGGAGTCAAGGTGCTTGGGACCGGTTCAAATTTCGAGCGGAGAGGTGGCTCCTCGGGCCGGTCGCTTACAAAACGCCAAACGGGTATGAATCAATGACGAAGAGAGGGATCGTGGTGGTACTGCCTCAAGGGCATGATGGCGAGCCCCAGATGCATAAAAAAAAGTGATTTATATCCAAGTCCGAGACCGAAATGGTGGAGGGGTCCCAGAGAATGGAAAACAACTTTCATCAAATCGAAAGCATGACGGGTAATAAAAACCGAGAAAGTTTCTGATCAAAGCACCAAAAACCCCTTGTAAACACCGCTATACCCAAAGAAGATATAAGGACGACTTCGAGGCTCTAGTTTGTTTTCAACATAATCCCAAGATACGGGAAGACACGACATCCAAATGGCTTGAAATTTGCATAATTAGGAAGCGAAACCAAATAACAAATTAAATGGAGACGAATTATGCAAGATCGAGAAGCGGAGCCTGATCACGAATACAAATTGTGGGCAAATGAGTTAAACCAAAGAGGCAAAGTACGAGCATGAAAAAGCATAGACAAGCCGGGCCAGAGATATGACAATGCTTACGCTCAACCCTACCATTGTCTTTGGAGTGTAGGAACAAGACAAACGATGAAGTATGCCATGTTGATGCATAAAGTTACTGACCTTACCATTCACAAACTCGTACCCCATCACTCAAACACTTTAACTTTACGATCAAACCGACAGCGCATAAAAAGTATGAAATCGAACCGCAATATCATAAAACTCAAATTTGGCACGTAAAGGATAAATCCAAGAGAAACGAGAATAGTCATCAATAAAAGCAATATAATAGCGGAAACCATCAGTAGTGGAAACGGGTGCAGGACCCCACAAATCGCAGTGTATTAAATCCAAAACAGAAGTAGCATGTTTCTCATTCAAAGGAAAAGATAATCTTTTTGCTTTTTGCCAACCGGCAAGAGGAAAGAGATACTAGACTAGGCAAAACCGGTTAACGACGATGACCAAGTTCATTCAACAGGAAATAATAGAACGCGACATGCCCCAAACGTAAATGCCATAAATGAAAGCTGGCCTTCAACTCTTTATTCCGGACTGCAACCACCAAAGCCGGAATTCCCTTATCAAGCAAGTACAACCCTTTATCACACCTTCCCTGAGCCAGAATTTGCTTTGTCACTCGGTTCTGAATTGCAAAGAACTTATCAGAAAAGATCACATCAACAGGAAAATCGGATGTTAGTTTACTGATGGACAATAAATTTTTAGTAATATGAGGAACCACTAAAACATCCAATAACTGAACATCCGCAGATAATTTACTAGAACCGATATGAGAAATAGTCAATGCATTGCCATTACCAACAATGACCGAACTCATACTGTATTAAGGCTCGAGGAGTCAAGAGCAAATGGTTGATTTGTCATGTGTTGCAAGCACCTCGAAGTCGAGGTACCAACAGAGTTGAGTCGGACACATTACATGAAGAATTGAATGCCTGAGCCAGATTTGGTGGATGAGACAAATTTTTACGAAGCAAGGAGAAACGGGGACACTTATCCGAATAGTGCTCCCCACGGCATATCTGACATCGAGGAGGTCGGCGCCCACCATTAGGAAAACCCGAAGAACCATTATTAAATCCAGGACCACCGTGTTGGCCACGGTTCCCAGAGTGTTGGCCGACACGTAAAATTCGAATTTTGGCCAAAACCCGAATCGATCCACCATGTCAATTACGGTGGAGTTGTCGCTCGAGTTGGTGCTACCGTGAGAGGTCGATCGCCGGAAGAAGTGCGCGACCAGAGGCGTGAATGCCGCTTGAGGCGAAGAACCTTCCATAGAGCGGAGCATAGAATCATACTGCTTAGCTTGACTGAACAAATCTCGAAATGTCGGAATCGGGCTGAAAGCCATTCTAGTATCCGCAAAACTAGCAAATTGAACAGCCAAACCACGCAAAAACCAATGACTCTTGTCTGACTCAACAACAGGACAACCAATGGCATGGAGTTGATCACATAACGCTTTAAATTTCTTACCGATTCATCAATCGTGGAATCGCCTCGGACGGAGAGAGAGGAGTTCTTCAAAAAGTTGATGTCGGGCGCCGGGGAGAGGAGAGTAGATAGCCTCCAATGTCGACCAAAACTCCCGTGAGGTCGTGGGTAATCGAGGACTTCAGCAAAGAGGTGTCTTCGGCGACAACGACGCGGTACGTAACGCTTATTAACTTGCGATCTTTAATTTTCCACGCGGAGAACGCCGGATTTGAGTAGCAAATACCCATCGGGCGACAACAAAGGATTTGGCGGGCGACGCCGATCCGTCCCAAAACCCGTGAGTTCAAACAACCGCGTATGTTCCGGCTATGCACGCCAAGGAAGATAGTTCGATTGGTTGAGTTTGATTCCGGAGACCATGTTAATCATGGCTGTGATGGGCAAGGGATCCAATGGTAGGGTTTGCCATGTCGAGGGGATGGCGAGAGAGATAGGGGAAGGGTTTAGGGTTTCGGCGAAGGGAGGGGAGAGAGACGCCGAGAGATGCGGAATATGGGGAAGAGAAGAGAGATTAGAGATGGTGACACAGAGAGGCAAAAGACGACGATGGCCGTTTCACAGAGAAGAGGATCGAAAAAGGCGTGATACCATGTGAGGAGATTTAGAAAATCACCGTTGAATTGGTGATGGGGAAATCTTCTATTTATCAAAGACGCTTACAGAGATACAACAATATTCCCAAGATATGTGGGCAATATACAAGGAAAGTAATTAAAAAATAATAATTACAAATTATACAAAATATCTCTAGTCATTAACTCTATTATCCACCATCATTTGTTGCGGAGATGTGAACTCATCGCCGCCAGAGTAGAGATAGTATCCAATCCTGCATATCGGTAAAACGCTTCCTTGTTTATAAACAATCTGCATCACTTTTCTCCTGTGTTGCTCTGCCATTTCTTTGATCTTCGCAACGGCCTCCTCTTCTGTAATGTCTCTTTCCCCTTTACGAGCTGCTAGCTGAACGTCCACACTGTTTACCGTGTGTTCCAGGCGCTCCTTCTGTTAAAATTAAATCATGTGAGATTGATACACTGAAATATGATTATATTAATTTCTTAGTGACACACTTGTTGAAACCATACTTTGACACACTTGTTGAAACCATACTTTGAAAGTTTGCACATCGTTTGAGAAGGCGATTCACTGATCAAACATGCCTGCACAAATCCAGGCACTCTTGGCTCGATATATAGCATTTCTTCCTACAATTTTATGCCGAGAAATTGCAGGGAATTGAGAATGCAGACTTCGCAACCACCTGAGACCCGGGAGAAAGACAAGTACTATCACACTCAAATAAAATGCCACATATTTTGTACAACCAATAATTTAGTTACACGTCATAATTTAAAAAATCATATTCTTACTAAATTATGATAAATGAGAATCAATTAACCATGTAAACATCACTTAAGCAAATTACACTAAATAAACATTTGCATTAACTTATGCAATGTTAAGTTTGAGGATTTAACGAAATTATTTAAATTAATAATTAATCGATTTAATTTGGTTTTAGATAAAACTTTCCATCATATAAAACTTTCCACAAATATATATTTAATTTTATTTTTGATTGTCCCACAAAAATATGTCAGTTAGTATAAAAAGATTTAATTTAGTTTGAAGAGAAGCATATAAAATTTATATTCAGTATACAAATTCTTATCATCTTATTTTGCAAAAGTCTCTAGCTTTTATCTTAATAAAACATAAGTTTTTTTAAGAAAACAAACTTAAACTGAAATTCCTATAAGAGTTATTTCAATTTAGAATTTGAGACTTGGAACTTTATTCTCAAATTTATTAAATGAAGAGCTTATTAGTTTTTTTTTTTTGATTGGGGATGAATAGCTTATTAGTAATTTAACATATGTATACATCAAGATATGTTTCAAGTGATTAAACATAAAATAATATTAAATATTGTGAAGTGATTTCTTTCATAAATTAATCTATTTAATAGATAAATAATATTTTCATAACTTATGGTAATGCTTGAGAATTTTAGGAAATTAATTAAATTAACAATTAATCGATTTTTGTTTCGGTTTAGATAAAACTTTCTAGAGATACACTTTTCGTGAGACCGCCTCTTATAGTGATCGATTTTAATATAATTTGGGACGCTTTTAACATTTTGTGAAGGATGAGTGTTGGTCGTGTTTAAATTATACTTTGCCCCACGATAAAACTTTTCTCATATTGATTGTCACAAAACTCACAATATGTATTATCATATACAAATAAAATACCACATATTTTGTTCAATGAATAATTTAATTACACAGCATATATAATTTTAAATACCTAACAATTTTACCAAATTATGACATGAGGTGAGAATCAATTAAACATGTAAACAACCTAATTAGCCAATTACAATCTCCCTAGCTATTGGTATGTAGGTGGATATATTCACACAACAGGTTCGAAAAGTACTTTGAATATATGGGCGTCCATAATTTCGTCAGCATAATAAGCTCTGTAATAATAAGTTTTTGCAATCGACAGAAATGTTTGTTTGTGTTTCCTATGCATCCCATTAGTAGCTGATTTCTCAAGGACTAATTTCACCAAGCATTGCATCTCATCTTCAACTTCCTTAATATTTTTAATGCTACATTTTTCTTCAAAACCACCCTTCATTTCATGCACCTGTGAGATAATTAATCAAAAGAAGAAATACTTTAATTAGTACATATTCATATATTTGTACAAGAACTAAAATATATAATATATGACCTTTTGATGTTGGATTTGAGAAAGCTTGTGGCATATTGTATTTGTGAGTTTGGAGAGAGTGTTGTAGTCATGATAATGAGACACGATGTGTTGGTTTGCACAAGTGTTTAAGGTGGTTGTTAATAGCTCCGCCTCGGCACCACCGTGGGCCTCTCCTTGCTGCGCTTTCCTCAACCATACGCGCCACTATACGTAAGTAGAGGATATTTAGAATCGAAGTAAGGGCATACGTACGTACATAGAATATTTTATTAAGGCAAATTCTTGTATATGTATGTGCAACTGATGTGTATTTTTGAATGATATTAGTTATTTTCATTCAACAGTAGTATTAGTTGCGTGTTACTCTTATGTGGAATCTGAAATTAACTCACAGCAGCTTTCAATTGATGGTCGTCGAATCCTCTCCACGAATTGATTCAGTGTTGCTACCACCATGTTCGCAACTCCATCTTCTCTGTTTTCACTATACACACACAAAAAAGATTAATAAATAAAAACAAGAAATTAAATTAAAATGAGTGGAAGATGGTATACTAATACTATACGTACGTACATTTTAGATTTGTGCAGGGCGTTGTCGATTCCAAATTCCGTTAAAAGTTGTTGTTTTTGGTTAGATGTAGTAGTTTGATTATTAAAGAAGGATTTAATCATCATCATAATAATCTGAGATTTGGCCCACGCCAGTCTCTCCTTTGCCCTCTCAACTTCAAAGATGGTAGCCCCAGCCAAAAAATAAGCAACAAGAACATCTTTTTCTGCTAATCCCAAATTCTCCTAAGTTGCAACTGTCGTACCATCTGCTCCATCATATATATAAATAAATAATAATTAATTATATAAAAACAGAGAGAATTTAAAAAATTAAAATTATAATGGAGAGCGTACTCTTGCATGTAAATATTCCACTCAAACTGATGCTGTGCTTGGCATCTCCTGAAATCGATTTTTGCTAGCTCCAGATACGTATCGGTACTGATTTCAGGCATCCTGTACAGAGTCTTTCCGATCCAAACGTCGTCCCCACCACCATAATGTTGTAGATAGTACCTTGCCTCCACTCGGGTAGGGTGGCGTACCACGCCATCTCCAATCCAACTCTAATCTATTTAATTAATTTCACAAATTAATAATACTTGATGAAAAAATTAAAATAGACTACTAATTGTGATTTATGACCTCATCAGACAAGTGGTTGGATATAACCCATTTATCCAAAATTTGATTGCTTGCTAGCTTTTCTTGTAAAAACTTGTAAGCAAATTTGTTAGCTTCTTCCATAATTTTTTCTCCTGGAAATCGAAGCTGGGACGCCCTGTACAAATTGTAAATCGGAGATGAACACTCGATCATTTGGCCACCATAGCACGTAAATTTGTCACCCTGCTTGAAGTTTTCCAGTACTTCTGCATCATGTATACATACCCAAAATCAATTAATTAATTCTCTGATCATTGACATCAAACTATATATATATATATATATATTGAATTTTGATTAATATGCATACTTGGATTGATATCATATCCGTGCATTCTTAGAAGCCTGACACCCATGGATGTGTCATCAATGTCACAAAACACCGAATTTCGTCCACTAAAAACTCCCTTATCGCTCCAAAACCTATGAACGTGGCTTAAGCAATCGCCAATCTCCGACTCAAAAAAGCGAGAAATGCCGAGGCGCTGCAGCCTGTCAACCGCCCATAGTCTTCCAAAAATGTCCACCGGATAAGTATGGGGCGCTGCAACAAAAGTGCATTTTGAACGGTATTAGTTGTATTCGCTGAACAGTATCAGTTGTTTTGCTGAAAAGTATTAGTTGTGTACAGTTACTCTTTTTAGTTACCTCCTCCCTTAAAAGTGTGGACAATGTTGTTGATGAAGTCGAAGCACTTGCGATCTTTCGTATGGATGAAGGCGAAGGCGGTGGATGACGGAGAAGTGAGAAACGAGCCATCGGGCGACTGCAATTTTAGGAGCTTTTCCCATTCCAAATTCTCCAGCCCTTCCAAACTAAACAGCAACGACGTTGGCACTTTGTGCATCACCTCCATTGGTATCCGTTTAAGTTTCTTCTCCCCTGCTTTTATAAATCTCCTCTATCTCAGGGGCATTATAGGGAATTCCACTAATCCCCAAATCTTGAGCTTTATGAAGAAGAGCAGGAAACACTACTTCAAATCCACACGTCATGTGCTCTTCATTCGCATCTTCAAGTTTATGCACATTTTCCTTGATGAATCTTATTCCTATAAAATGTTTCACATTTATTAATTTAATTAATAAATAATATTTTCAGAAATTAATATTATAATTAATTAATTTCGATGTCAAACCTTTTTCAATTTTGTGAGCATGGAGATTCCATGACCTCAAAGCTACGACACATGCTATGGTGTTGATGAGGCGATCATAGACGCAGAAGAATCGATCATCGCCCCACGAACCATCCGGGAGTTGATTCTCCGCAATCCATTCCACACTGGATGGAAATTGCGGCGAATCACGTCCCTCCAAGTCCTTAATAAGAGCAATCCAAGCAGTGTCGTAGGCCGACACGCTTATTTTCCCGTCGTCTATTGTTTTCAATAGTCTTCTTATATATTCAATACGATCCTCAACTTCATTCACCTAATTCAACACAATTAATATTAAATATATGTACCAATTAATTTCAATTAATCAAAACAAAATAATAATGAAAATTTACTAAATTTATTACCGTGTCATGGCCTTCTTGTTTAGGTGCATCTGCAGTGGCAACTATGATGAAAAAATTAACCAATTATTAGTTAAGTACTCGATTTATTTTTTATGTAGAAGTTCATTGATGCATACCTTGAATACATGTGACCGTTGATATTTTCGTACGGCCATTAAATTGGTAATTCAACGATAGATTATTATTCCTGTTCATGCATGCACCTGTCAAAACGGAAGAAGATGTAAATAGAGGCAATTTAATTTGATTATTTGTGAAACAATTTTGTAGCGTAAAATCAAATTGCCGAAAGAAATAATTATTACTGCTGGTGAAACATTTTGAAGGCAGGTTAGGGTTTGATGAAGATGACAGTGTTGTACGTTGAGGTACTAAGGAATATTTGATCAAGTTTAGGGTAGATAAAGAGCCCATTATGTATTTCTTTTTATGATAAGGAAAGAATAGGCGATTTGATTAAGTGAGTTGTTTGTATTAAAAGAATGGAGGGATCCATCTATATATATATAAAGCAAGACATTTTATTTATGTTTATTTTTTTTTTTTGGAAGATATTAGGTAATGTGTAAATTGAGTGGCATTTACATTCGGTCATAAATTAGGATGGCAGACTCATCCAGTCAAACTTTTTCGTCCAATATATTTTCATCCACCCAATTCCTTGAACGAACTTTCGTATGCACGACCTTCCTAGTCACCACTTAATATATATCAACATTATAACTCTCAACAGTATGTAGCAACCTAATTTTTTTTTTGTTTTTTTGTGAGGAAGAGACGAGAAACTCCCCACCCGCCTCAAATTTACGGGTTGTAAATCGAAGGATGTGCCCAAGGCGGCAACACACGTGGGAGAGAGCCAACACGATTCAATCCACGTAACAAAACCCCCATAATATTTCAATGGAGAATTTGTCGGTCGAACTCAAGGCTGTCGGGACTTCTCCCCACATCACCACAAGTTTTACTACTTGGCTATGCCCTTTGGGGGCGCAAAATTAAATTTATGACTACGCTTTGTTAATAAATATGGCAATTGGCACACAATTAATAAATAAATTGCCTAATATTCATGTACCCTTTCAATTTTGCATTATGTAGATGCGTTTATTAGTATGCTCATTGATTACTTATAATGTAACATCTGTGTAAAAATGGGCGGGTCGAGTGGTATCGCCCTAAAATTAATGGATGATAAGAGAAGTAACGCCAAGACATTAGATTTATAAGTTAGACTCACTTCTTTTAGGGCCACTTGGTTGGGAGTAATGCAAGTGAGTAATAAAAAATCGCCTTTATTGATCTTGTTTGATAATTTTAATACATAAGTAATGAAAATATATAGAAGTATCTTATGAAGTGGGTTGAGTGAGTGGAGTACAATGCAATTAATAATCCTTAGTGATTGATCCCTCAATAATACTCATTACCATTACTATTTCCAAGTCATACTAAATCGGATTCTTTAATATTTTGATGTGAGATAACTCACATGTGAAATTCATATTAATATATTTAACATTAACCTCATGTAGAACTTACATACCAGTTAGATACATCAAATATTTAGAGAGTTAATTCAATTTAAATCGTCCCATAATTTAAGATTTTTCCACAAAATATCTATAAATATTTTTAAAATTTTTAATTTAGTCCCATAACTACAATTGTTCCGATTTCATCGAAAATCGAAATGACCGCTGTGTGGTCTCACTTTTTTACACCATATGACGCCGCTTATAATTTTTCAACAAGACCATACGAGATACGACATAAATTTTAATTTTTTATAAAACGCTCAATTTGATTACCTCAAAACATTCAATTTATTTACAATCGAACAACAAATTGAATGTTTCAATAAAAAAAGTCAGCATGTTTTTAAAATCTTCTTTAATTTGCACGGTGACCCTACAAGCATAAAGATTTAGTCTCAATTTGTTCACAAATAAATCACGACTCACAAGAAATTTCTCCATATGATCTTACTATCGAAATTTTAAAATCCAACTCGGAGTCTAATTGATTGAATTTCTACAATAATTAATATATATTGACCCTATTTTTTATATACAGGTATGACTATGCGTAATTTTTTCCACAAAACTCTCTTCCAAAGAAATGCGTAGGATGGGCTCCACATCATATATGAAGTCAGAATTCAATGGCCCTTTTCATAACGGAACTGTTATTTTTTAAAATTTACCAGACAAAAGTTATTCAAACAAAACTAGTAAACTTTTTTTTATACATCAGAATTCAATAACTCTTTCCGTAAAGGAACTGCTATTTTTTAAAATTTGCCAGATAAAATAAAAGTACTTCAAACAAAACTAGTAAAACTTTTTTTTTTTTTTATAAATCGGTATCCGGCCAAGGACTGATTAATCCAAGGGACCAGAAGACCTAGAGAGAAACACACTCCTAAGTCCCAAATCTATACTACTAGGCCAACTCTTGGGGTTTATAAAACCAGTAAACTATTACTACCCCTGTCTTACAAAAAATTTGCATAGTTACTATTTGGTTAGAGTTTTAGTGAATAATTTTTTTTATTAATATTTAAAATGATAAAGTAATTTTAAGAAGACGAAACGAAGAAGATCTTCCGTATAGCAATGATAACCGCTAAGGTGCAGAGGCCATTAAAGCGTAAAGTTCCTCCGGTCGATGAAAATTTCTCCTAATTTTTTCATCCGCTTGATATCACTTACTAGAATTATTGTTCAAGTGGAGTTTTAGTCTATTTCTCATTCTTTCTACATTCAAACAAAATCACTAATAAAATAGATTCATAGATATTCCCTCGCTAAAACACGCTAACAAAAAAGGTAAATGTGCAAATTTATGTGGAACGGAGGAGTATTATATATGGAATTGAATGATCATAGTTTCAAGTATATTATCAAAATAAATGAATTAGATTCAACATCTCTTAGGGATTGATCATAGTCTCAAGTATGTTATCAAAATAAATGAGTTAGATTCAACATCTCTTAGGGTATGATTGGTACGACATAAGTAATTTTTTTTCACAATATCATATAAGATTTAAAAGAGTTATGTTTAAAATTAGAAAAAAAAAGAGATGAGAATATATAAGTATATCTGCAGAAGTGTTAATGCGAGATAAATAGTGACAATTTTTCAATTAAATGTATTTTACTTATTTATCTATTTACTCACTATAAATTTTTCCACATGAGTTGGTTTTTTTGAGGTCTTGAGCTCACGGTGAAATGAAACATAATTTAAAAATAATATATTCATATTTTAGAAAAGGTAAATATTAATTTGTGTTAATTTATGAACGGTTACACCTTAAGACGGTCTCACATAATTTTTTGCCTTTTCCTTATTAATTAAAGTACACTGTACACATTTTTTTGTAATAACAATTTACTATCAAAATTATTTGAATATCTAAAAAATGTTCTTGAGTTACACAGTGTACAAGGCCTACTCAAAGAGTTCACTATCTTTTTTATGGATGAAAACTGCAATTGACTCTATATATTGGTTAAGCCTTGTATGCATCTAAGTGCACCGTGTACTTATAGTGAATTTTAGAACCAGACAACTTATTATACTGAAAGATGTAACTTATTTGCATTTAATCATGCAAACTATTAATATGGAAAACTAATTATATAGTTTAGTGTGAATAAATTATATTTTCAGTATAACAAGTTGTAAGATTCTAAAATGCACTAAAAATGCACGGTGCACCTAGATGCACACGAGACCTATATTTCACCGTCTACTTTGGAAAGTAAGGGTATGTTTGTTTCGATTTAGGTGCTATTAGAAGTCATGACTTCGAAATCCCAAGGATTTGAAAATCCCGATGAATAGTAAAAGTATGTGTTTGTTTTGAGAGATTTTGGTAGGGTGAGATTTTTGCTTTTATGTCAAATCAATATGTAATAAATAATGATATTGTAGATATTATATTGTATTTGGTGAAAGAAAAGTAGAAGAGATAATAAGTGGATTGAAGAAAAATGATGATATGATTGTATTGAATTTTATAAAAATAAAGCAGATATAGATATTATTGACCGCATATTCTGTATGGGCGACCTTTTTATCAACTTCCGTCTCTATGATGATTTGGAAACTGGTACCGCATGATGATTATATTTTGGTCATAAATTTTATAGACCGCAACCTTTGAAAGTAACTTATTCTATTGACTCAAATTAACTTATTCTATCAACTGGTATTACATAAATTTTATAAACGGGTGTAATTACATGAAAAAAACTTATTCTTTCAACTTCCGTCCCCACAGATTCAAAATTTGAGATTACCCAAAAGTGTGCTCTTTTTATAAATTAATGTGGCCTGTATAAATATAAATCGACAGTGTGCTCTATTAATGTGCATTGACATATCGGGAAAATAAAATAAAATCACATATAATAATTAATATTATCAATTTTTAATTATCAGAGAATCTGCAAATGCTATTAAACATTCACTACAAAAAAGGCGCTTTTTTAACGATTTAAAAATTAGCGACGGTTAACCAGGCCGCCGGGTAACAAATTTCGTTTAAGTCAAATCACAAATTCACAACATTTAGCGACGGATTATAAAACCGCCGACGTCGGCGGATTTTATCGACGGTTCATCGACGGATAGTCCGAATCGACATTATTAATGACGATTTTTTTTGAAAACCGTCGCTATACTTTGCGTAAAAACGAGAGATACGCCTGTTGAGGGAGATCCGCCTGCTGGGGGCGGTGTCATTAATTTGGATAGATTAGCGACAAATTTAGCGGCGATTTTTGAAAACCGCCGCTAAATCCAATTCTATAAATACACAACCAAAACACGCCCATTTGTTTCATCAATCAAATCGTAAAGCAATACAAACAAGCCTCGCTCATCCGTATTCTTCGATATTCACGGTACTACTTTAATTATTTTTTTTTTGTATATTTATTTATATTTAATTTTATTTTATATAATATAATTAATATATAAATTTTATATTTTATTTAGATGGTCATTGAAAGTGGTAACGCTCCTCGCTTCATCCCCAAGGCCTACTAATTGGGTTTGTTTATCAATATTGTTAATGGAGCGTAAGTGTTGTTGTTTTATACGATAATAATTATATAATTAATTAATTTAATACAATAATTATTAATTATGTATTTATTTTTTAATGTGTTATAGTATTGTACCGGTCACAAGGCAATGTATAGCCAACAACGCCATTATGCGGGGGAATTATTTCCAAACGCTATCGTTGAAAAAATGTGTCAACCGACAAATAAATTGTATTTTGAGGAGTTTAAGATATAAAATTTACTTAAAATATTTTATTTTAATATATATTGTTAAAATTAATTTAATTAATTATTGTATTATTTTCGAATATAGAAACAAACTAAGGGAGTCCCGAGCTCGAGACCGATGTAGTTTATAAGACATTTTGTAAACTTGCTCAATCGCTACCCATGACATGATGTACAAGTGACGCATACAAAGGGAGGAACACGGGTTGATTTATCGTAAGAACTTGGGCACGGTTTGGGAGTCAATTGTAGTCGTTGGGGAGGGCGATCCCTTCTAGGATCATTGTTATTTTAATTATGTTATGAAATAATTTTTAATTTTATGTTTTTATTTTTAATTTTTAATTAGCATTGAACAATTTTAATTTTTTTTTTTAAAAAATCCTGTATTTAGCGAGAACGTAGCGATGGTTATTTAAAATTCCGTTGCTAAACCGTAGCTATTAACGACGGAAATATTTGTCGCTGGACCGTCACTAGTAGCGAGGATTTCTAGTGACTGTCGTTGAATCCGTCGCTAAAATTTAAGAAAAACCAGCAACCCAACAGTAGAAAAGTCGAAAAACAAATAAAAACTTTCGAAAACCAACACCAAAATTTGTGTAGATAGAGGTGAAAGTCATTTTTTGAAGTGCATATTATGTAGAGGAAAGATATCTACTCCTCGAGGACGATTTTACACGACGTTTTCACATTTCTACCGTTAAAAATATATATAGTGTAATGTAAATATATAATTGATAAGTTTGACATTGACATATATTTTATTGATAGTTTATGTTAAATGAATGTTGTGATCATAGCTAGATGAATATTTGGTAGATAGTTTATGTTAAATGAATGTATTTGATGTTATTTGATAGAAGAATATATTTGGATATTTACATATACGACAAAAACTCTCTATCAATTTTTTTTGTAGAATTAACATATTGATAATGATTTGAAATAGATGGAATATCCGAATCGTCAATGGATGTATTCGACTCCTCGACTTATCAACGGAAGTATAAATATGGAGTTCTTGAATGAAGTTAATAACTTCATTCAGTTTGCAATTGATCATGGTGCAACAAATTCGTAAGGTCGATAAGATGTCCGTAGTGCAAAAAAAATATCAAAACAAGTCATACAGAGAGACAAAGGATGTTCGCATTACATATATCATCATGAATGGTTTTGTTCCATATTACTACAATTAAACTAGTTATAATACTTGGAAAAAAAAACATTTTGAAACAAGAAATAAGCTCAAAGCGACTAGTGAATATGAGGGAGTAACAATTCAACTTATTTATGGGATATTTTCCACCTTGGTTCAAAAACTCCATATGATTAAACTTGACACACAAATATTATTTTATCAATCAATATAAATATTTAAATAGTACACATAATCATTTATTAAATCAAATCAACTCAATAAAATAAGGCAATGAATTACTATACTGAAAGAATTTTGTTTAATCTAAAAGTCCAAATTTGTAGAGAGGATGAGAATCAATTAATTTATTTAATTTTTCTCAACGCCCCTCACTCACTCGTAAATTTGATCATCATTGCCTCCGCTTCTCCTGAAAAAAGAACAATAAGTTTAACAATTTAAATGAAAAGATTTATACTCATTTGTCTCCAGCCTTCTCTCATGCGTTCATAATATTTGGGATATTGAAGAAATTCGAAATAATGGTATACTTTTCCCAAATATGTTTCTATTTTCAAAGTCGACGTTTTAGCAAGCAGTCATCCATGTTTGCTTTATTATATGGGCCTAGTCATTAATACTCACTCCCTGCGTTCACTCTGTCTTCATCAACAAGTGAAAGAATTGGTATATATCGATTATTTTATTCACATGTGTTCTGGATTCCCAATTTTAATCTTTGAAATATGATTGAATTTTCCAAGTCAATGTTTTAGTCAATCATTCATCCATATTTGTTTTATTTATGGGTTTAGTCATTAATTCCTGCCTATAATATTTGACTCTAACTATTAACTGTCTCCATCGAGACTGATGTCATATATTAAAAAATTCATCTTATCTAAAAGATTGTAAATGAATGGGTAATTTTTTCATTTATGGAGGCGTGTGTCAAAAATTCAAACTATGAAAATTTTCATCCCATCTAGGAGCTAGGATATATGATTGAGGGGGCCAATAACGGATAATTGTAATAACATCTCTCGTATATATAAACAAAATCACCTTAAATCTACTATTAATCTGTGTGCCAATGTTTGTAATACACTTTATTTGTTTTAACGTTATTAATTATAGTATATTCAAAGTATCTCACTATATTTATAAATTATTAATTATAAGTTTTGCCTATCATACAATTAAAAAAATGAAATCTACCCTGTTGCAAAATGTAGAATTTAATACATCGTATCAATTCATATTAAAAATAAAATTTAAAATAAAACATACTAGAAAACCTCAAGGGGCAGTGCTTAAAAGGTAAAACAACTGATATTCATTTATTAAGAAGTTAAAAGCACAAACTTTTTTATAAAATATGTTTATAGTATAAATTGATATCACTACATTTATAAATTAGTACCCCTACTTCTATTAACTATAATATTAAGTATTAATTTATATGTATAATGGTGTTAATTTCATACTATAAACAAATTTTACTTAAAACTTACTCGTTAAAAAAAAATGAAAGGAAAAGATATCATAAAATATAAATAAAAATAAATGTCCATTTTGATTAAAATTACACATGCAGTTAATGCAAAGGTAGTAATGAATAGTTTTGGAGGTAAGGATCCCATGAGTCACTTGAGCACTTCAGGAAACACCATTTTGTGAAATAGTATAGCTAGGCTCATTTGAATAAATTAGCCATATTGTCACTTGTCACTCATAATTTGTTGTTGTTGTTATCAATAATGTAATGCACTTCAGTTTCGTTTATATTTATATTTCAGATCAGTGGGTATCAATCTCCATATATTAAAATATGTAATGTAGAGGAACAATGCACCCTACAAGCATACAAAACTTAACCTATAGAGTGAAATATATCTCATTAATATTGAGAAATTGAAATATGATAATTAATTTTCTTAAATTAGTGCAAAAAATGATTATTATGGAACAAATATTATTTTTTATAAAGACAAACAAAATGAATTAGAGGATATGATACAACAAATGAAGCAACCTCCGAAAAGAAAGACTCAATACATAGAAAAGGAATGATAAAATGCATCTCTAGGTCCCTAAATTATTTTTTTATTTTAAGAAGTTCCTAAACATAAATTTTTGTTTCGAAAGGTCCTTAAACTATTTTTTTATTTAATAAAGTCCTTAAACTATTGATTTTTGTTTCACGCAATCCTTCTTGACTTTTTTTTTTAAATCTTGAACAAAACCGTTAAGTAAATGCGCACATCATCATTCTCAAAATTGTCAATATAGACCATTGTTTTACTTAATGGTTCCGTTAGATTATTTAAAAAAATTCCATCAAGAAGGGCCGCTTGAGATAAAAAAAATCAATAGTTTAGGAACTTCATTAAACAAAAAATAGTTTAGGACCTTTCAAAATAAAATTTAATGGTTCAGTGGACTTTTTAAAATAAAAAAATAATTTATGAATTTTTTAAAATAAAAAAAATAATAATTTATGGACCTAAAGATGTAATTTACAAAAAAAAAATCATAGAGAGGAATCCCGAGTCTGTGATGGAAATGGAAATTGAGAAAAAATTGATATGAAGTATAAAAGTTTAATTTCTAGGTAGGTAATGTGTAGTATTAATAACTCCATCCTATTCATAAGTTTGTCGCTTTTGAGTTTTGACATTTTATATAGAATTAGGGAACAATTTTAAATTTTTTTTACAAATCTATTCTTCTCAATTGATAGTTAAATATGTGATACCAATTAATTTTTTTGTTATACTTATCTTTCTTAATTAATTCTTAAGAAGAGGAATATTGAGTGCAAAATTAAGGAGAAGTATTGATACATGAGTTAAAAAAAATTAAAGAGAAAATGAGGGAATGATATATGGGTAAACTAGTTATAATACTTGGAAAAAAAAAAAAACATTTTGATGTTGGGGAATGAGTTGCATCTATTCGGTGAATATTTAAATACAAATTTAATTCATTAATTATTACTAGCATGAATTAATCCTATATTAATTCAAATAATAATTACAACAACATATCATGCATATAATAAGCCACGAAAACCCACGCGATGAATCTACGGGTTAACGTGAACGCATTCTCTCTGGATGGCAAAGAATTCGCTTGATTGACTAACCAAAAGGACTTTCCAAGTATTCCTTAAGACTTGCTCAACTATCCGCAAGTGAAGGACACTTGTCGAACAATTAACAAAAGGAAAAAATAAACTTTGTTGCACCACCTTTGTGGATTTGCTAATTTTTCCAGCACATGGAATTGTACTTGGGAATGAAACAATCATCCCCTATTTATAGGAGGGAGGTGGTCGAAATTTCTAGTGGAAAATCAATGTGGGAAAAGACTTTTCTTGATCACCAAGAAATCTTGAATATATCCCTTATATTCTTTTTCCCATAATTATAATATTCCACAAAATCCCACATTCTCTATTTGCTATGGTAATTTTCGAAAATTAATGTGTGCAAGAATCCAAGATTTGGATCTTCTTGAATTTATGAGATATTCTTGTATTTCAAGAAATACATATTTTCCATAATATCTTTTCAAGAAAATCAAGAAAATCTTTCTTGCCCATTATTTTCAAAAATTTCGAAAATTTCATATAGATAACCAAGTGGGAGATTTCTTGAATTTAATGAGATAATCTTGTATTCCAAGAATACATATCTTCATTCCATAACAAAATTCAAAGAAAATCTTTCTCCCTCTTTTATCCATAAATTCAAAAATATGGAGGAAAATTAAGAACAATATTTATTTTATTTTAATCACCTTTTTCGCTTATTGACTATTTGTTGGGCTACTCAAAAGGGGGCTTTTTTAGAGAATTAAGATTGATTCTTCTAATGGACCTTGAATATCTAATATTGAGCCACAATATAATTCAAGCCCATAAATATTAATTAATCCCACTACATAATTAATATCAAGACTATCCATCTTAACCCATATTACAAACCAATATGGCTCCCTGGCCATTATTTTCCGTGTTTAAGATTATTCAGCCCATTAATTAATTCAAGCCACTGAAATAACTTTCCATTAATTAACATCTTTTATCCTTGGTCGAGGAACGGTTCAACATTATTATCCATACCGGAAACTAATTTCACTTGCAAGATTTGGTATGATAAAGCTTATGAACCTCTCAAGGGGGCAATCGAACAAGCGTGCTTTCGCACACGATTCTTCGTATAAATCTTAGCAATCACACGTGACCAATAATATTGCCCAAGATAAAAAGTATTGAATCTCTCTGATTCGCTACCCATGATAAGTCAAAGCAATAGTTACCAATCCCACGTGATCCAATTTAAGGGACGAAGGTTAAGAAATAACGAACATTATCCTCCTCAGAGGTCCTATTCAGCATCATCCCATGACTAGTGTAATCTCTTGGTCAAGACAAACCAATGAAGTCTTACACCTCAACCTTTTCAATACGGGGTTGTTCATTTCCATCTAGGTCGTGAATGACGACTTTTTAGTTACAAGGATCGTTAATTTAATCTTCCGTGATCCGGTATCACTAAATTAACTACAATGTAACACGATGAATTATTGAACGCTTATGTTTGTAAATATATGTAACATTCAATCATATTTAAAGCATCGCGATAAATAATTTATTTCAAGAAATAAGTCCAAAATTCGTTCGATTATACAAAGTAAAAAGCATACTTTTCAAAGATAATCCCAACAATCTCCCACTTATTCTCAAAGTCTCGCTAAGTATACTACAACATGTCTCAGAGTCTGTGACATCTAATGTCACCTACACGAACCTAATAATTTCTCCCACTTATACTCAAAGCAGACGGGCAATCCGCCTTGACACCCCATTCCTTCCACATGTCTCTCGAATGTATTCAGAGACGCACTTTTTGTGAATAGATCCGCTTAGTTGTCCTCGACGCTATCTTTGCCACATCTATATCTCTTTCTCTTAACGATATCTCGTGATAAGATGGTATTTTTTCTATGTGTTTGTCGGCTTTGTGGGCTCTCGTTTCCTTTGAATTTGCAATCGCTCCCGTTTGTCACAATAAAACCGTTGATTCTCTGGGCAAATTTGGAACCACATCTAAGTCCACTAGGAAATGCTTGAGCCAAACCGCTTTTTTCACGCTGCCATCAGCCTACATATTCGACTTCCATGGTAGAATCATGCGACGCATTTCTTCTTGACGCTTCTCCATGTCACGGCCCTTCCCCATGCAAAACACACTACCGAGGTAGATTTTCCGAGTCTACGCTCGATTGAAATCCGAGTCCGTAAATCGATGGGGATTGACTATTCGATCGATAAACCAACATTCTATCCCGAGTTCTTTTCAGATACTTCGTATCGTTTTTAATCGTCATTCAATGCTCTTTCCCGGGTTACTTTGATATCTTTTCCATGCCTACGCAAGTAGCAAATATCCGTCTCAGACACAAAGATTGCATACATAAGGCTTCACGGGCTATAAGGAATGCCTTTCATGTCATCTATATCCTCTTGCGCCTTAGGGGACATTTTCTTGATAGATGGATTCCATGCCCCGAAAGGTACGAATCCTTTCGAATCTTCGCATCTTTGAAGCGTTTCAAGACAAAATCTATGTATGAAGCTTCGCGATAAGCCTATCATCATTTTCTTGATCTCGAAAGTGATCTTGATCCCAAGGATGTGTCCGCTTCCCTAAGTCCTTCATATCAAACCGCTTTTGAAAGTCATGCCTTTACGCCCGATAACACCTTCACATCGCTCTCGGCGATCGTAATGTCATCTACGATAGTACTAAGAATACCAATGCGCTCCGACGCTTTTTATACACACAACTTTTCAAACTCGCTTTTGATCAAACCCATAAGACTTTTATAACATGATCAAAACATTGGTTCCAAGCTCGATGCCCGCTTGAGTCCGTGAAATGGACTTTTTTGAGCTTACAAACAAGATGTTCTTGGCCTGTTTCAATGAAACCTCTGGGTTGTTGATATAGATCACTTCATCAAGACTTCCGTTATGAAAGATGTCTTGACATCCATTTGCCGATTTCAAAGTCGAAATGCGCAAAGAATCGATAAGAGAATACTGGATGGACTTAAGATGGCTACTGCGAAAAAAGTTTCCTCATAATCGATCCCTTCTTTCTCGAGTATAACCTTTCGCCACTAGTCTTGCTTTAAAGGTTTCAAACTTCCCGCTCGGTCCTCTTTTTTTCCTCTTATATACCCACTTGCATCCAATGGGTTTGACCCCATTAAGTGGTTTGACTAGCTCCCACACTCTATTATGAAACATAGAACCCATTTCGCTTTCATTGCTGCTTTGCCAAGAATCAGATCCTTATCTTGGAGTGCCTTCATTATATGTCCACGGGTCCGATTCGCCTTGTCCCGAATCAAGTCCGAGGACTCTCCTAT
This sequence comes from Stenogyne calaminthoides, assembly GCA_037126765.1. Classification (NCBI taxonomy): domain Eukaryota; kingdom Viridiplantae; phylum Streptophyta; class Magnoliopsida; order Lamiales; family Lamiaceae; genus Stenogyne; species Stenogyne calaminthoides. Next base: position 3,010,780 of record JBBCBC010000001.1, on the reverse strand, counting down.
CCCCATGAATCTCTCGTCATGCCTAACAACCCCTCCCACTACGATGAGGCTCCTAAGAAAAACGCATCGCTTGGTATATCATCCAAAGATAAATAAGGTAATTTGAGGTTTGCCCTCTAAGCTCATTTAAGGTAATCTCACTTCGGGTTTTTGGTTCGTTATATACTTTCTTCCAAAATCTAAAAGTGGGTTCTATGACCACCTTTTTGATCTTCGCGACCATAGAACATACACCCTTTTTGTTCCCCTGGTATCCTACAAACAAATTTTAATTCGATCGAGGATCCAATTTACCGCTTTCCTTATCCAACACGTGAGGCCTGACACCCCCAAATTTTCATGTGTCTCATACTAGGCTTCAAGGCCCGTCCACAATTCTTTTGGAGTTTTGGGAACCGATTTGGATGGCACCAAGTTCGAATGTAAGTCGTTGTTTCCAAAGGCATGACCCAAGAACGACTTAAAGATCCGCATAACTCATCATTGATCTAACCATTTCCAAAAGAGTTATCGCTTTTTCGCCTCAACCCCATTTTGTTGGGAGGGTTCCGGTGCAATGAGTCGAGATACAATCCTTCATCGATAAGTAGTTCAAAAACTCATCGCTGAGGTATTCGCCTCCACGATCGATCGTAGAGATTGATACGCTTTTTCCCTATGATTCTCTCGCTTGAGCCTTAAATTCTTTGAATTTCTCAAAGGTCTCGATTTATGCTTCATAAGGAAAATATAACCGTATTCTTTGAGTAATCATCAATGAAAAGTGACGAAATACTCATAACCTCCTCTTTGCTTTGGTTGACATCGACCACATACATCTCAGGTGAACGATCTCTAACACTTTTTGGCCCTATTCCCTTGGCTCCAAATGCCCTCTTGGTCATTTTCCCTCCAAACATGATTCAGGTTGGAAACGGTTCAACTTGGAGAAGCTCCAGAGAACCGCTTTTCACCAACCTTTTGATCCTCTTTTCGATTTATATGACCTAATCTTAGATGCCAAAGAAGGTCTCGCTCACGCCCGATGAACGCTTTTCTTTTCTCGGAAATTGATTGATGTGTTATAGGATGCATTTCGTGAGTGGTGTGCATTAATTGTATAGAGATTATTCGCCAACGCTCCATGACGATAAATTTATCATAAAGAGAAATGGTAACAACTTTATTAAAAGTAACCGAATATCCATCATGAAAAAGTTTAGAAACCAAATCATATTCTTTCTAAAACTCGAACGCATGTAACATCTCTTAAAATTAAAACTCGCTTTCAAAAGACAGTGCACTTCTCCCATCGCCCACCGCCACTCGTGAAGACGCGCCAAACAGGATGAGGATCTCACTTCCACTTAGTTGTCGGGTCCGCTTTGAACCCCTCAGAATGTGAAAAACAAACATGATCAAGGATCCTTGTGATCCACCACCCATAAATGGGAGGCATACGCCGCTAAACAAGTTTCAACAACTAGTGAGTGAGGATTACCTTTATTTCTTTCCTTTTGGGATTGAACAGTCAACCTCCAATGTCCTTTCTCCCCCGCAATTAAAACACATATTCCTTTTGGTCCTTTCTTGACACCCAACCAGCCTAACCGCCTTTTTTCACTTTTTCTTAGTGATGAGTTTGCTTTGGTTCGACCACTTTCCTTTTCTTGAGACTTGCCTTCCAATCGCCTAGATCTCGAGAAAAGACTTTTGGTCACCAATGCTTCGCCTTTTTTTCCTAAATGCTTTTCTACTATCTCCAAGGCTTCTTGTAGATTATCCATAGTAAACATGTGATCACTCATCACAAAACCACAAAGAAAATTCATCGAAGCTCCTTGGCGAAAGTAAGCAACAGAAATTTGATTTGGGCCTCATCACAATACTTAGTTCCGAGATAAGCCAGCTTTTAGAAAATGGTGTTTGATTCTCGAGAACATGCTCCTTACAGTGTTCCTCACCATTTTCAACCTAAATGCCATGTCGCCATTTTTAAACCGATTGATCATGCGGTCTTTTGTTAAAAAACATTTCTTCAAGACTTTGCATAATTTCCGCAATGACTCAACACCTTCATGAATGTGTCTCAAATCATCGCATGCAAAAGTCAAGATTACACATTTCACGGGTTCATCGGGCTCGCCCCAAATATTATACTCATGTCTTGCCGCATCGATGATTCACCAAGAGTCATACGCGGCTTGGGTACATCAAGAATCCAATAATGTTTTTTGCGCAGTAGGACAAAGCTCATACTTCGCTTCCAAATATTATAGTTTTCTCCAGCTTAATTGGTGTTCTTTGAGTGTATAAATAAAGTTGAATTAAAAGGTTGCGACATGATGAACTCAAATAAATAATAACACGCGAAGCACAAATATATCACAAGGTTCGATCACATGCATCATATTAAAATCTCAAAAAAAATGAACATGCATCAGCCAACATCTCAAAAACAAATTTTAAATAAGCCACGCAAAGGTGGGTCATTATTTAAACACATTCAAAGATGTTACAAACAAGAACAATTACAAACCTTTAATATCCAGATTAATAGTTGGTTTCACTTGACCAATAATATAAAATTGACAGGACTTCGGGAAGTATATGCATATCAATTTTATACCTAAGTAATAACCATGATTAAATACAGATTACTATTTCGCTTTGATCGAGCCTCGCGGAGGGTCATCGCCGCCACTAAGAATAACCCACAATCATCCGCTTTGGAATTCATTCATGTGAAAAGCTATCTTTTGACCGTCCCCCGGGGGAATTTCTCCAAAAGAATTCACAAATAAATAAATCATGGAGGTCAAAATTAATTCAATTTTATTATCCTAATAAAATTGTCAATTAATTATTTAAACATACTTAGTAATTTTGATGGTGAGATTTTTCCATTTGGCAACCCTCATGCAAACACATTTAAACAAATTAAATAAAGCATAAGATAGCACAAATAAATCAAGCAAAAACAAAAAAAAAACATATTGGGCACAAATTATCCAATTGTTATGGTTTGATTTTTTTGACTTGATCTTTGAAGAAACACGCCTCGAATTTCTCCCACTCGCTCGCTCAAAAATACTTCGCCTCGAACGCCACGCCAGTTACTTATTAGGGATGCACGATCATGATCCGGCCGCCACTGCCTTAAGAATGCTTTGATCGCCTTCGACGGGTCATACCACCAATGCCTTAAGATCGCCACCATCACCATCAGCCTTTCCTAGACGCCTCAAGACGCTGATTCAAGAAATGAGCACGCTCGATCCTCCACACACCCGCCCGCCGCTTCGCTGTCGTCACCCCATCCTCAAGCCCACAAGGCCAAGATTAGTTCGATAAGGCGCCTAGCGCCCGACAAGATTCGTTTTACAAGGCCAAATTTAGCTACTCGCAAATATAAGCCCCAAAATACATGCCTCCGCCACGCCTGCTTCGATTTTGTCCTTTAATTGCTCGTTTTATCCTGCATAATTTATTTACAAAAAATAAATAAACCTAGATCTAGACTAGTCTATTACATTGATCAAATCAAACAAATTCTAGTCTACTCGTGGATTTTCTCACGAGGCAAAACAAATCCGAACGAATCGAATTAAAATCACAATTTATATGCATGCATAAATAAACACATTAAAATCCATGACAATTGATACCCGCAAAACAGATCTAACGATTCTACTATCCAATTTCAAATTTAATGCCAACAAATTAAATTACAATTTAAAAAATTGAGTCTAAACCGTGGGCTCGATACGATTTTGTTGGGGAATGAGTTGCACAGATCTATTCGGGGTGAATATTTAAATACAAATTTAATTCATTAATTATTACTAGCATGAATTAATCCTATATTAATTCAAATAATAATTACAACAACATATCATGCATATAATAAGCCACGTAAAACCCTACGACGGAATCTACGTTTACGTGAACGCATTTCTCTCGGGATGGCAAAGTGAATTAGGTTTGATGGACTAACCAAAAGGACTTCCCAAGTATTCCCTTAGCCCTTGCTCAACTATCCTGGAAGGACACTTGTTCTAACAATTAACAAAAGGAAAAAATAAACTTTGTTGCACCACCTTTTGTGGATTTGCTAATTTTTCCAAAGACATGGAATTGTACTTGGGAATGAAAAAATCATCCCCTATTTATAGGGAGGAGGTGGTCGAAATTTCTAGTGGAAAATCAATGTGGGAAAAGACTTTTCTCGATCACCAAGAAATCTTGAATATATCTCTTATATTCTTTTTTCCCATAATTATAATATTCCATAAAAATCCCACATTCTCTATTTGCTATGGTAATTTTCAAAAATTAATGTGTGCAAGAATCCAAGATTTGGATCTTCTTGAATTTATGAGATATTCTTGTATTTCAAGAAATACATATCTTCCATAATATCTTTTCAAGAAAATCAAGAAAATCTTTTTTGCCCATTATTTTCAAAAATTTCAAAAATTTCATATAGATAACCAAGTGGGAGATTTCTTGAATTTAATGAGATAATCTTGTATTCCAAGAATACATATCTTCATTCCATAACAAAATTCAAAGAAAAATCTTTTCTCTCCTCCTTTATCCATAAAATTTCAAAAATATGAGGAAAATTAAGAACAATATTTATTTTATTTTAATCAATTTTTTCGTTATTGGACTATTTGTTGGGCTACTCAGGGGCCTTTTTAGGAGAATTAAGATTGACCTTCTAATGGACCTTGAATATCTAATATTGAGTCACAATATAATTCAAGCCCATAAATATTAATTAATCCCACTACATAATTAATATTGCACTGCAGCACATCGATCACCGCGGCAAGATCGATCGATCACCGTATTTAGTCGAGTGTGAATATATCGCTTGTCTTGATATCGATCAAATTATGTGCAGATCGATTACCAGCAGATCGATCACTGGCAGGAATATCGATCACCAATTGGCAGAAGTCAACAGGCTTTGAAACAGATCAACTGCGGCAAGATCGATCAACAGATCGTGATCGATCACCAGGCAGATCGATAAGTGTCGCAAGATCGTTCCCCGATGCGATTTAGACGCAAAAGTGTAAATCGAACCGATGAATGTCATTGTTTTCTAACTTGATGAACAAAGGATTTCAAAGACACCGTAAATCTACAGATTCGATTTCAATGACCAGACAAAGCACCAGAATCGTAAGCGATGAACAAGATCCGGCGAATGATCGACGATCCATAGACACACAAAAGAAACATCAATAAGAAGATAACAACATATATGGATGTGACATAAAGCCGCAAACAACAAAGGCAAAAAGACAAAGAAAAAAAGGAAGATTATTAGTATGGATTTGAATATTACTCTCAAATCTGCAATATTCAAATCCACACTATAAATACATTGCACTATCTTCTTTAAGATAATGGAGGATCTGCAAAGTGAAATTAAAGCAAATATTCAAGCAACTCCATTCATAGAACACTGAGCAAGAAATACACACATATATTCAAAAGTGTTCTACCCCTAGATCTAAGCACAAAATGCTATATCCTAGTTTAGAGAGATTTTCCCATCCTTAGCATTGAGGCTAAACAAATGTAAGGAAAATCTCAACCTAGTTGAAACCAAACAAACCTTACCCAAATCAATTTGATAGGATAAGTTTGTAGGTGAGTGTGAACCCTAGAACATCTAAAGAATCCCGAAAGGAGGGTAGGCAATCCCGTGAGGAGATAAGTCCCGCTTTTGAGTGTGAACTCGATAAACATCTATATAAAGATCCCGCGAGGGTGATAAGTCCCGCTTTGAGTGTGAACTCGTAAACATCTCTGGTTAAGTTTGTGCCCCATGAAGGAAGAAAGGATGTAGGATCGGGTTTGTCCCAACCACTATAAAAATACGCGGTGTTCTTATTTGCTTTCATATTAACCGGTCATACATACTTTAGCAAATCTGGATAACACATTCAAAAAAAAAAAATTAAGTCACCTCCCATTGAGATTTTACGAAGTTTTAAATCGGGTTTTTCGACCAACACTATCCATCTTTACCCATATTACAAATAATATGGCTCCCTTGTCATTATTTCCGTGTTTAAGATTATCTAGCCCATTAATTAATTCAAGCCACCGAAATAGCTTTCCATTAATTAACATATTTTATCCTTGGTCGAGGAACGGTTCAACATTATTATCCATACCGAAACTAATTCCACTTGCAAGATTTGGTATGATAAAGCTTATGAACCTCCCAAGGGCAAATCGAACGAGCAGTATTTGCACACGAGATTCTTCGTGATTAAATCTTAGCAATCACACATGACCAATAATATTGCCCAAGATAAAAAATATTGAATCTCATTGATTCGCTACCCATGATAAGTCAAAGCAATAATTACCAATCCCATGTGATCCTATTTAAGGAAGAAGATTAAGAAATAACGAACCACCGAGGTCTAATTCTCCTTGTTCATTCTCAAGAATTTATCCTCCCAGCAGAGTCCTATTCAACATCGATCACCATGACTAGTGTAATCTCGTCAAGACAAACCAATCCGAGCCTTACACCTCAACCTTCGCGATGGGTTGTTCATTTTCATCTAGGTCGTGAATAGGCGTCTTTTTAGTTACAAGGACCGTTAATTTAATCTTCGTGATCCGTATCACTAAATTAACTACAAATGTAACACGCATTTAATTATTGAACAGCTATGCAAAGAAATATATGTAACATTCAATCATATTTAAAGCATCAATGATAAAACAATTTATTTCAAGAAATAAGTCTCAAAATTCCGGTTTCGATTATACAAAAGTAAAAAGCATCTTTTCAAGATAATCCCAACATTTGAAACAAGAAATAAGCTCAAAGCGACTAGTGAATATGAGGGAGTAACAATTCAACTTATTTATGGGATATTTTCCACCTTGGTTCAAAAACTCCATATGATTAAACTTGACACACAAATATTATTTTATCAATCAATATAAATATTTAAATAGTACACATAATCATTTATTAAATCAAATCAACTCAATAAAATAAGGCAATGAATTACTATACCGAAAAGAATTTTTGTTTCATCTAAAAGTTCAAATTTGTAGAGGGATGAGAATCAATTAATTTATTTAATTTTCCTCAACGCTTTCTCCCTCACTGGTCGATATCATTGTCTCTCGCGCCTCCGAAAAATAGGCTCAATAAGTTTTGATTTAAATTAATTGAGCCGCTTATACTCATTTGTCTCCAGCCTTCTCTCATGCGTTCTTAATATTTGGGATATTGAAGAAATTCGAAATAATGGTATACTTTTCCCAAATATGTTTCTATTTTTCAAAGTCGACGTTTTAGCAAGCAGTCATCCATGTTTGCTTTTATTATATTGGCCTAGTCATTAATACTCACTCCCTGCGTTCCTCTGTCTTCATCAACAAGTGAAAGAATTGGTATATATCGATTATTTTATTCACATGTGATCTGGATTCCCGATTTTAATCTTTTGAAATATGATTGAATTTTCCAAGTCAATGTTTTAGTCAATCATTCATCCATATTTGTTTTATTTATGGGTTTAGTCATTAATTCCTGCCCATAATATTTGACTCTAACTGTTGACTACGTTCACTCTGTCTCCATCGGCACCGATGTCATATATTAAAAAATCATCTTATCTAAAAGATTGTAAATGAATGGGTATTTTTTTCATTTATACATGGAGGCGTGTGTCAAAAATTCAAACTATGAAAATTTTCATCCCATCTAGGAGATAGGATATATGATTGAGGGGGCCAATAACGGATAATTGTAATAACATCTCTCGTATATATAAAAAAAATCACCTTAAATCTATTATTAATCTCTGTGCCAATGTTTGTAATACACTTTATTTGTTTTAACGTTATTAATTATAGTATATTCAAAGTATCTCACTATATTTATAAATTATTAATTATAAGTTTTGCCTATCATACAATTAAAAAAATGAAATCTACCATGTTACAAAATGTAGAATTTAATACATCGTATCAATTCATATTAAAAATAAAATTTAAAATAAAACATACTAGAAAACCTCAAGGGGCAGTGCTTAAAAGGTAAAACAACTGATATTCATTTATTAAAAAGTTAAAAGCACAAACTTTTTTATAAAATATATTTATAGTATAAATTGATATCACTACATTTATAAATTAGTACCCCTACTTCTATTAACTATAATATTAAGTATTAATTTATATGTATAATGGTGTTAATTTCATACTATAAACAAATTTTACTTAAAACTTACTCATTAAAAAATGAAAGGAAAAGATATCATAAAATAAAAATAAAAATAAATGTCCATTCAAAATTAATATTACATATATTAATTAGCTTAGAAAAATAGGGCACATGAAAAGGAATTAAAACGGAGAAAATGTTAATTGGATTAGTAGGCTGAGTGCATGCATTTCTAAGGGGACAGGGTGATTGGTGGAATACATGAGTTGGGGATGAAACTTTTCATAGTTTGGTCTTAAGGTGCTCCGCCCCTGAATTCCCATCTAAAAATTGTGTGGAATTAATCAATTTAGTGATGAGTTTATAAATAGCCTAACATAAAAATAAAATAAAAGAATTTATCACAAAATTTATAATCGTTTTTTTTAGGTTAAGAGAATATATTTTTTTCTAACTTTACCCATTTTTTATGCTTTCATTATTTAAGTTCTTACCACCGCATATACATCTCGTACCAACATTATTTCAAATTTCGCATTACCCTTCAATTAACTCCGCACTCACTATTACTTCAATCCGTAAATATTGTTTCAACCGCACCACCATTTTATTAACTCCGCACTACTATCAGCCTCAAGACCACATTTATTTTAATCTCGCATCACCATTATTTTAACACCGCATTACCATCGCTTCAACTCGCATGCATAATTTAATTCAACTCGCACTATAACTTTTAAATTTGTTCCACAATTATTAATTTCAGACTACAATATATATAACCCTGCATACCACCAATTAATGAAACCCGCATTCACTATTTTTTTAAAATTTTTGTTAACTTCATTAAGGGTATAATTGCCCAAAAATTATTTTTTGGCTAAAAATTTTGATAAAAAACTTTTTTAAATAAGAAGGGACTAAAAATAGGAGTTTTCTCATTTTTATTTATCAATCCTCAATCCAACAAAAAACCTGTGTTTTTTTTTTTTTTTTCAGTCATCCTAAGTTCCCAACGCAACACATATTCAGTAATAACATCATAATTAATATATATATAACTTACCCTAATAAATTAAAACATTATTTTATAGTAATAAATATCCAACGTCAAATTTCGAGTTATAACACAAATAGAATTTAAATAAAATATCTCTGTCCATCATTAACTTTGTCCATATGAAACTGTTTTATATTGACGTGACTCTTAACTCTTAAGTTTGGATTTTGTCGTCGATTACAGGTTCTATGCCAACGGTCTTTTCCCTTCATTTAGTGATCATTCTTTCCTTCTTTGTCTGTGGAGTGTGGACCCATTTTTTATTTTCTAACAATTTAGTCTTGGCTTTGGTCGAAAACAATATATTCTTTACTAGTTAAAATCAGTGATGTCGAATCGGACCGGATCGGCGCTCGATCGGGTTAAACCGAACCGCCCCAAATCGTCTAATAACCCCTAAAACCGCTTTTATCGGTTGAACCTATCAAACTCCTAAAAACCAAATTAAACCGTCAAAACTGTTCAATCGATTTTTTTTTTTTTAAAAGAAATTAATAGTAATTAGGATTTTGGGGTTTCATCTTCACCGACGTGCTTTTTTCTTTTTTGGGAAGATTGTGGTGAGAGAGAGAGAAAGAAGAGTGGGTGATTTGTTTGGGAGATTGAGTGAAAATGGGTTTAAACAAATTGTTGGTCAAACCTACGCCCTAGACTCAAAGGGTTTACAAATTGGATAGCTCATCTACTTTCAATATATTTTGATCAAGAATATGTGTCTATATATATTATATTTATTTTATTTTTAATTAAATATAAAGAATATTGAAAAAAAATGGGGAAATATTATTTTAACGGTTGAATCGCCGGTTGAACCATCCGCCCGACGGTTGAATAAATGGATCATGGTTATCCGGTCGATCACACCGGTTCGGTTATGAAAAACACCGGTTAAAATCATCATTTTATTTATTTCAAGCCAAAGAACAAAAAGCTAATAAATATTAAAATGTACAACCAATTTAATTATCAATATAGTAGTGGCTACATAATTTTCCTTGATTTTGACATTCATCAATATCTAATTGTCATGCATGTTTTAAACACAACTAAAAAAAAATGGTAAAACACTTATTTTAAAAAATCGATAAAACTCAACTTTTTTAAAAAATATGCGCTTTATTGAGTGCAAGTAGTGTTTAAAAAACAAGCTAAGTAGTGTAATACACAATGTTGTCCAATTGACTTAAATGGCATCACAAAATCGACTGAGAGCATAACTTATGTTTCCATCATCTGGATGGCGGCTATAAAAGGAGCTGTGCAATTAGTTACACCAACAAAAGCAGAGACCGACAAACACATAAAAATGAACCCATACACACTTGTCATAGCTCTCGTCATCATCGGATGGTCAACTTTCCGGTGGCTCCGTCGAAAAACCCTCCTCCGGGTCCCAAACCTCTTCCGATAATCGGAACATGCTCCAGCTCGGCCTCGCCGCACCAAACGTTGGCCAAACTGTCGAAAAACACACGGCCCCCTCATGTCCATCCATCTCGGCAGCGTCTACACCGTAGTCGTCTCCTCCCCGAAAATGGCCAAACAAATATTCTACAAACACGGTCAAGTCTTCTCCAGCCGCCACGTGGTGCAGGCGGTCCACGCCTGCGACCACCACAGCCTCTCCATGGGGCTTCCTCCCGTCTCCAACTCCAAATGGCGCGGCTTGCGCAAGATCTGTAAAGAACAAATGTTCTCCAATCACAGCCTCGAAGCAACCCGAGACCTTCGCCACCAAAATCTGCGCCAACTGCTCGACTACGTCCGCAAATGCTGCGACCAGGGTCTAGCAGTTGACGTGCGCGAGGCCAGCTTCATAACGACGCTCAATTTCATGTCTGCAACGCTTTTCTCGTTGCAGGCTACTGAGTTTGAGTCCAGAGCCGCTCAGGAGTTTAAGGAGATCATCGAGGGGGTCGCCACTATAGTCGGTGTGCCTAATTTTGCAGACTATTTTCCGATTCTTAAGCCGTTTGATCCGCAGGGGGTTTTGCGTAAGGCAGAGTATTACTTCGGGAAGTTACTGGGTAAAATTGATGGTTACCTTGCCGAAAGACTGGAATCGAGGAAGAAATTCCCCGATGCTCCGAAGAAGAATGATTTCTTGAGACGCTGGTGGATATCAGTGAAGGAAATGAGTACCAGATCGATAATGATGACATCAAGCATTTACTTCTGGTATGATTTAAATTTTGCCAAGTCTCATGCGCGATGTTTTTCAGTCAAATTCAGTGTCACATTTTAGTTACATTAACTTACATGTTTCAGTAAAAGCTAGAGTTGGTGTCACGTTTCAATTTGCATCTCTTTTTCTGTTCCCATTAATTTTTCAACTCACAAACGATCTTTGACTATTCTACCCTTCTTCCCATAATCTCATCCCAATTCCACCACACAATCCAATTTCCAAACAAGATCCGCATCTAACTAACCTCGACCACCAACTGCATATGGTTTACGGTTCAGTTCGCGATTCATGATCCGGTCGTGTTTGGAAGTTGTAATATGTGGTGGAATGATAATATGATTAAATGATGAAATGGGATAAGAATAAGATTAAGGAGGGTAGAATGGTTAGAAAATGACATATTTGTGATTTTAAATAGTCAAAGAAAAAAAAAGAGAATTCAAGGAAAAATAGCAAAAAGAGTCTGTCCCTTATTATTAATTAAAGCGGATTGAAGCTTTTTTAGCTTCAAGAACTTTTATTTCGCTTTTGAAATTGGTCAATTGTTTTCACTTTTTTGTTTTGATTCTTAATTAAATGGATGATCGTAACTTATTTGTTGGAGGATCGGAAACAAGCACGACGCCTATCGAGTGGATAATGTCGAACTGATGCTGAATCCGGATAAGTTAGCCAAGTTGAAGCAGAGCTTTTTGAGCGTGGTTGGAGAGAAGAGAGAGGTCAAGAATCGACGGGCTAGGCTGCCGCACCTACAGGCCGTGATCAAAGAAGTGCTGAGGTATCACCCACCGTCCTCTGCTGCTTCCTCGAGCAGCAGTATCCGATCACGAATCAACGGGTATTTGATCCCGAAGGGACGCAGATACTTGCAAACGTGTGGGGCGGGGGCAGGGATCCGGAGATTTGGAGAATCCAGAATCGCTCGAGCCAGAACGATTCTTGGACAAAAAGACGGACTTCAAAGGGCAGGATTTTGAGCTGATTCCATTCGGGGCGGGTAGAGAATCTGCCCTGAATGCCGCTGGCTTAACCGAATCCTGCACATGACTACGGCAGCTTTGGTTCATAATTATGAATGGAAACTTGAGGAGGGAGCCAATGAGGAGATCACAAGTTGGAGCTGTTTGGGTTGGTTGTAAGGAGAGCAATTCCACTCAGGGCTATTCCTATCAAGATCTGAGGGATTTTGTTATTAAATCTGTTTGATATTAAATAAAGTTAGTGACATGTATGTCGATTATGTATTATTTTTTCTTGATTACATGCAAATGTTTTCAACCTAATGTAGCACAAATTAAGTAAGTTCCGCCGTGTCCGGTATATCTTCTCCAGTTCGAGCGTACACCACAAAATGATAAACGTGTGCTCAAGGAGTCTACAAAAAAATTGCACAAAGCTTTAAAACTGAAAACCGAGAAACGTGACTTTTCTCTGACTTTGATGTACTATATCTTTTGATCTACATAGAGTTAACAAATGATATGTGACTCGATTAATAGCCTGATGTATCTAGTTTTAGTCTATACAAGATTCTAGACTAAAACAACCTTTTAGCTGCTAGATATCCCACGCCAAAATTGCACCAACAACAACACAAACTCTGAAATTAGTTATTTAACCAACTTTCTGTTGTAACAGCCTAACAAACAACCTGATTTCTAATCTGATCAATGTGCACGGGATTAGATGAAACAAACCTCTTCAATCAGAGTAACGCTTCATCTGTTACACTCTAATCATCAAGTTAACTTATTCTCTGTAATTCAATTGTCTGTTAAAAGCGCTTTTTTTTTTTTCCAGCTATAAGATCCACTAACTATTACCCTACTTTTTTTACTCGAAATGTGGGAACTTGCAGACGAGAACAAGCTCATAACGAATCACCTTTTTTGCAATCTTCCAAAACCCCTTGTTCAGTATCAAACATAATGAAAATTGAAGTATCAGGCTAGGTTCTAAAGAAAGAGTACATCCTTCAATTTTAAATACTTTCTGTAACAATGACATTCAACAAAAATCCAAATCAATATTCTCTCTACAAATACGCTAATACGCATCCAACTCACTTGATGCAAAATAAATTACAATTTTGTTGAATATAAAAAATAACAATTCTATTATCTGTCTACCTATTTCAGTTCAGAAAGCCCCAATCTGTCAGAAAGTCCAAGAAATATTAATTATGATACATTTATTAAAGTAAGTCTTATGTCAAGATATATTATTCGATGAGCTTTGAATTCATATGTATGCACTACATTAGATGCACCTTTTCAATTATTCAAACATGCCAATTAACTTAACGATCAATTAATTACACAACTTGCTCAAATAATACTTTTGCTATGTGATTTTCAATTTGTTCAGTAGGGCAATAAGCCCTATAACAAAAAGTTTTAGCAACCGCTAAAAATGTTTGCTTCAAGCCTTCACTAATTCCATTGGATGATCCCTTCAGAACCAACTGCCCCAGCACCTGCATTTCCTTGTCAACTTCCTCGAAAAAATTTACGACGAATATGCACCTTCATATATATCATTAACTAATTAAATACAAATTGATTACAATATTTAACTTTTAAATTTAAAAAAAAAAAAAAAAACAGATAGTTAGATTAAATGGATTTGTAATTCTCACCTCCTCATTTTCAATTTCTCAAAGGCGGTTACAAATTTTGTTAGTGAGTCTTTGAGAGTGTGGATACCATCATGAATGAAAGATCTCTTTGCACTATATTCCCCGCGACAAATGTTTATTGTCCTTATTACCCCTCTATTTCTTCTTCCGCTTTTTTCACCTTGCTTTTTTAACCATCCTCCCATTGTTTTATAAAAATTATTGCAAGTACTCAAAATTATCGCTTATATCCAATTTCATATGCATATATTAATGTCATAATTTTTATTTTTTTTTTATATATATAGACAAAAACTCAGATAAGATGTTTAATGCAAGATATTCCGATAAAAGATATGAGTCCGAGTAAACTCACCGCCTCATGTAGTAGGTCGTCGCCATTATCACCGCCTAACTGCTCTTTGCATCTTTCTTAAGTTGGTTTAGGGTGTCAAAACAAAACAAAGATAATCCTTTTGTATATTCTTTGTAATCGTATATAGGTTACGATAATTTTGAAAAAATAAATTAAAAATAAGTATAAAAATAAATGGTATCATTAATAATTCAATATAATTATAAATACATATGTTTACCCTCTTTTTATTGTTTTGGTCAACGTACCGACTTTTAAACCAAATGGTGTAGAAAATTGAACCCTTTCACCAACCTTTTCGATCCACTTCGATTTATACGACCTAATCTTTTGATGTCAAAGAAGTGTCTCGCTCACGCCCTGATGAACGCTTTTCTAAAACAGCTTGATGTTATAGGACGATTTCTGTGAGGGCGTGTGACAAGCATCAGGATAGAGATTATTCGCCAACGCTCCATGACATAAATTTATCATAAAGAGAAATGGTAACAACTTTATTAAAAGTAACCTAATATCCATCATGAAAAAGTTTAGAAACCGAATCAAATTCTTTCTAAAACTCCTAACGCATGTAACATCTCTTAAATTAAAACTCCGGCTTTTCAAAAGATGTGCACTTTCTCCCACGCTCAAATCGGCCACTCGAAGATCGCCAGCAGGATGAGGATCTCACTTCCACTTAGTTGTCGGGTTCGCTTTGAACCCCCGGGTGTGAAACAAACATGATCATTGATCTCGCATCCACCACCCATAAATGGGAGCATACGCCGCTAAACAAGTTTCAAACAACTAAATGAGTGAGAATTACCTTTTCTTTCCTTTCCTTTCGGATCGAACAGTCGACTTCCAAATGTCCTTTTTTCTCCCCAAAGAATTAAAACATATTCCTTTTGGTCATTTTCGACACCCAACCAAGCTAACCGCCTTTTTCTCACTTTTCTTAGTGATGAGTTTGCTTGTTTCGACCACTTTCCTTTTCGAGACTTGCCTCCAATCGCCTAGATCTCGAGAAAAGACTTTTGGTCACCAATGCTTCGCTTTTCTTTCCTAAATGATTCTCTACTATCTCCAAGGCTTTGTAGATTATCCATAGTAAAATATGTGATCACTCATCACAAAACCACAAGAAAATTCATCAAGCTCTCGCGCAGTAAGCAACAGAAATTGATTGGGCCTCATCACAAAACTTAGTTCCGAGATAAGCCGCTTTTTAGAAAATGGTGTTTGATTCTCGAGAACATGCCTCTCATGTGTGTTCCTCACCATTTTCACTTTCTAGCCACGCCGCCATTTTTAAACCGGATTGATCATGCGGTCTTTGTTAAAAACATTTCTTCAAGATTTCAGATAATTTCCGCCGACTCAACACCTTCATGAATGTTTTCAAATCATCGACAAAAGGAAGTCAAGATTACACATTTCATGGGTTCATTGGCCTGCCTCCCCAAATATTATACTCATGTTTGCCGCATCGATGATTCATCCAAGAGCTTACGCGGGCTTGGGGTACATCAAGAATCCAATAATGTTTTTATACAGTAGACAAAGCTCATATTTTGCTTTCCAAATATTATAGTTTTCTCCTTAATTGGTGTTCTTGAGTGTATATATTAGTGATTAAAAGGTTGCCATATGATGAATCAAATAAATAATAAAAACGCAGAAGCACAAATATATCACAAGGTTCGATCACATGCATCATATTAAAATCTCAAAAAAACGAACACGATCACCCAACATCTCAAAAACAGCTTTTTAAATAAGCCACGGGTCATTATTTAAACACATTCAAGCATGTTACAAACAAGAACAAAGCATAACCTTTTAATATCCAGACATTGTTGGTTCCCATTCAACCAATATAAAATTGACAGAACTTCGGGAATGTATGCATATCAATTTTATACCTAATTAATAACCATGATTGAACACAGATTACTATTTTTCTTTAATCGAGCCTCATGGGGAGGATCATCGTCAGCCTAAGAATAACCCACAATCATCCGCTTAAATTCATTCATTTGAAAGCTATCTTTGACCGTCCCGCTGGGGAATTTCTCCAAAAGAATCTACAAATAAATAAATCACGGAGGTCAAATTAATTCAATTTTTATTATCCCAATAAAATTGTCAATTAATTATTTAAACATACTTAGTAATTTTTTGAAGGTGAAATTTTTCCATTTGGCAACCCTCATGCAAACACATTTAAATAAATTAAATAAAAGATAAGATAAAGACAAATAAATCAAGAAAATGTAAAAATAAACATATTGGGCAATAAATTATCCAATGTCATGGTTTGATTTTTCTGACTTGATCTTGAAGAAAACAAGTCTCGACTTCTACACTGCTCGTCTCTCAAAAATACTGCCTCGAACGCCCATCGCCAAATAATTGCACTGACGACGATCCGGATCCCACGGCCACCTAGACCTCGGACATCACTCTCGCTGACGCCAAGGCCACCAAAGGTTCGCACGTTTGGAAGGCGACACACAGATCTGACATACATACACACTGCTCATTACACACACTGTTTCAAGGCCCTCACACATACATACACATGCATTATTTCTGCTCACAGCTCGATATACAAGATTTGTACTGTTGCGGCGCTTAGCGCCCGCCAAGACGTGGTTGTTTGCCTGCATACATATACACATATACCAATACCACGCCTTTGCTCGATTTTGTCCTTTAATTCTTCGGTTTCTTTTCGTCCTCGATCCGTTACAATTTATTTTCAAAAAATAAATAAACCTAGATCTAGACTAGTTCATTACATTGATCAAATCAAACAAATCCTAGTCTACTCGTGGATTTTCTCAATTAGGCAAAAACAAATCGGAATCTAATCGAATTAAAACCACAATTTATATGCATGCATAAATAAACACATTAAAAATCCATGACAATTGATACCCGCAAAAACAGATCTAACAGCTTCTACTATCCAATTTCAAATTTAATGCCCAACGAATTAAATTACAATTTAAAAATTTAGAGTTCAAACCGCCGCTCGATACCAAATGTTGGGGGAATGAGTTGCACATGATCTATTCTGGGTGAATATTTAAATACAAATTTAATTCATTAATTATTACTAGCATGAATTAATCCTATATTAATTCAAATAATAATTACAACAACATATCATGCATATAATAAGCCACGAAAAACCCACGACGCTGAATCTACTTTTACGGAACGCATTCCTCCCTGGACGAAGTGAATTCAAGCTGACTGACTAACCAAAAAGGACTTCCCAAGTATTCCCTTAGCACTTGCTCAACTATCCTAAGTGAAGGACACTTGTCTAACAATTAAATAAAAAAGGAAAAATAAACTTTGTTGCAATCCACCTATGTGGATTTGCTAATTTTTCCAAAGACACGGAATTGTTCTTTTGAATGAAACAATCATCCCCTATTTATAGCCGAGGAAAGGGTCGAAATTTCGCTGAAAAATCAATGTGGGAAAAGAATTTTCTTGATCACCAAGAAATCTTGAATATATCTCCTATATTCTTTTTTTCCATAATTATAATATTCCACAAAATCCCACCTTCTATTATATGGTAATTTTCAAAAATTAATGGTCCAAGATTCCAAGATTTGAATCTTCTGAATTTATGAGATATTCTTGCATTTCAAGAAATACATATCTTCCATAATATCTTTTCAAGAAAATCAAGAAAATATTTCTTGCCCATTATTTTCAAAAATTTCGAAAATATCCCTTTATAGATAACCAAGGAGATTTCTTTGAATTTAATGAGATAATCTTGTATTCCAAGAATACATATCTTCATTCCATAACAAAATTCAAAGAAAAATCTTTCTCCCTCTTTATCCATAAATTTCAAAATATTATAGGAAAATTAAGCAAATAATATTTATTTTATTTTAATCACCTTTTTTCTTATTGGACTATTTGTTAGGCTACTCGTACTGCCTTTTAGAGAATTAAGATTGATCTTTAATGGACCTTGAATATCTAATATTGAGCCACAATATAATCTCAAGCCCATAAATATTAATTAATCCCACTAAATAATTAATATATTGCACTATCCATCTTAACCCATATTATAATAATATGGCTCCCGGTCATTATTTCCCGGTTTAAGATTATCTAGCCCATTAATTAATTCAAGCCAATCAAATAGCTTTCCATTATTTAACATCTTTTATCCTTGGTCAAGGAACGTTCAACATTATTATCCATATCGAAACTAATTCCACTTGCAAGATTTGGTATGATAAAGCTATGAACCTCCCACTTTTGTTAAATCAACAAGTCTTCAGATAAATTTAGCAATCACACGGACTAATAATATCTTCATTAAATCTTTTTGAGCAATCACATGTGACCAATAATATTGCCCAAGATAAAAAAGTATTGAATTTCCTTGATTTATCGCTATTCCCATGATAAGGTCAAAGCAATAGTTTTACACAATCCCACATGTTCATCCTATTTAATGGCGATTTAAGATTAAGAATAAAATTTAACCAATCGAGGTCTAAATTAACTCCTTTGTTCATTGCAGAATTTATCCTTCCATATTTAAAGTCCTATTTCAAGAAATAAGTCATCGCCATGCACTAGTAAAATCATACTTTTCAAGATAAAACAACAAAGAAATAACGAACATCGAGGTTCAATTCTTCTTACACCTCAACCTTTCAACAAGATGGGTTGTTCATTTCATCTAGGTCAAGACAAGAACGAGCTTACACTTTTCAGCATGGATTAGTCTATTTCATCTAGGTCGCGGAACGGTGTACTTTTAGTTACAAATTACTGCGAAATTAATCTTCCGTTGATCTCGCATCACTAAATTAACTAATCAATGTAACATATATGAATTTAATGAACAATTATGCAAGAAATATATGTAACATTCAATCATATTTAAAGGTTCAATTTTTTGTGATAAAATTTGTCAATTTATTTCAAGAAATAAGTCCAAAAATTCGAGCTTTTGATTATACAAAGTTAAAGGTGTACTTTTCAAAGATAATCCAAACAATCTCCCACTTATACTCAAAGTCCGCTTTTTAAGAATATTACAATATGTCTCATGAGTTCCTAATTTCGTGACATCTAATGTCATCTACACGAACCTAATAATTTTCTCCCACTTATACTCAAAGACAGGCAATGTCTTGAGATCCTTTGACATCTATTTTCTTCCACATGTCTCCCACTTATACCAAAGTATTCGTGAGCGCACTTTTTGTTAATGGATCTCGCAGGTTGTCCCGGATGACTGTCCCTTTCTATCTTTGCTACATCTATATCTCATCTCTTAACGATATCTCGTGATAAGATGGTATTTTCAATGTGTTTGGTCGCTTTTATGGCTCTTAGTTCCTTTGAATTTGCAAATCGCCCCATTGTCACAATAAATGCAATTCTCGCCGGGCAAATTTAACCACATCTAAGTCCACTAGGAAGTTTTCGAGCCAAACCGCTTTTTCACGCCTCGTAAGCAATATATATTTCGCTTCCATGGTAGAATTCATGACGCATTTTGACGCTTAACCCATGTCACACTACTTTCCCCATGCAAAACACACTACCGAGGTAGATTTTCCGAGTCTATATCCGATTGAAATCCGAGTCCGTAAAATTAATGGGGATTGATTATCCGATCGATAAACCAACATTCTATCCCGAAGTTCTTTTTCGATATTTCGTATCGTTTTTAATCGCCGGCCCAATGTTCTTTCCCCGTGTTACTTTGATATCTTGCCACCATGCCAACGGCAAAAGCAAATATCCGTCTCGCATAATAAAGATTGATACATAAGGCTTCCGGAGTACCAAGCATAAGGAATACCTTTTCATGTCATCTATCTCTTTGAATCTTAGGGGACATTTTTGATAGATGGATTCCATGCTCCGAAGGTAATGGCCTTCTCGAATTCAGATGTCAAATGTTTCAAGACAAAAGTCTATGTATGAAGCTTATGATAAGCCTATCATCCTTTTCACATCTCGAAGGATCTTGATCCCAAGGATGTATTTTTCCTAAGTCCTTCATATCAAACTGCTGGAAAGCCATGCCCTTACGCCCGATAACACTTTTACATCATTCCCCGATGATCGTAATGTCATCTACGATAGTACTAAGAATACCAATGCAAAATTACACGCTTTTTATTATACACACAACTTTCAAACTCGCTTTGATCAAACCCATAAAACTTTATAACATGATCAAAACATTGGTTCCAAGCTCGATGCCTGTTTGAGTCCGTAAATGGACTTCTTTGAGCTTACAAAAACAGGTGTTCTTGGCCTTTTTCAATGAAGCCTTGGGTTGTCAGATATAGATCTCTTCATCAAGACTTCCATTAACGAAAACTGTCTTGACATCCATTTGCCGATTTCAAAGTCGAAATGCACAAAGAATCGATAAGAGAATACGGATAGACTTAAGCATGGCTACTTGCCAAAAAGTTTCCTCATAATCGATCCCTTCTTTCTCGAAAGTATAACCTTTCGCCACGAACCTTGCTTTTTAAGGTTTCCACCTCCCCCCCTGGCCCTCTTTTTTTCTTATATACCCACTTGCAACCAATGGGTTTGACTTCATTGTTGGTTCGACTAGTCGCTACACTCTATTATGAAACATAGAACCCATTTCGCTTTTCATTACATGCTTACAAGAATCGTGATCCTTGTCTTCGATTGCTTCCATATGTCCATGGGTCCATTCGCCTTTGTCCGAATCAAGTCCGAGGATTTCTTATTCCCATGAATCTCTCAGTTATGTTACAACCCTCCCACTACGCATTTTCCGGTTGCCAGAAAGTGCATCGCTTTGGTATATCATCTAGCATGCTTGGTATTCGAGGTTTGCCCTCTTAGCTCATTTAAGGTAATCTCACTGGTTTTTTTCGCTCATATAGTTTTCTTCCAAAATTCAAAGTGGGTGCTTATGAATGCCTTTTTGATCTTCGTGACTATAGAACATACACCCTTTTGTTCCCTTTGGGGTATCCTACAAACAACCTTTAATTTCGGACGAGGATCCAATTTCTTCCCTTCTTGTCCAACACGTCAGGAAATGGACACCCAAATTTTCATGTGTTCTATACTAGGCTTATACCGCTCCATAATTTTGGGAGTTTTGGGAACCGATTTGATGGCACCAAGTTCAATGTAAGTCCTGCCTCCAAGCGCATGACCAAAAGAGTTGGGAAGATCCGATAACTCATCATGATCTAACCCTCAAGCTAAAAGGGTTCCCTCGCGAACCCATTTTTTGTTGAGGGGTTTCGGATGAAATGATACAACCCTTCATCGATAAGTAGTTCAAAACTCATCGCGAGGTATTCGCCTCCATGATCGATCGGTAGAGATTCTGATACGCTTTTTCCCATGATTCTCCTGCTGAGCCTTAAATTCTTTAATTTTTCAAAGGTCTCGATTTATGCTTCATATGAAAATATAACCGCATTGAAAGTAATCATCAATAAAAAACGACAAAATACTCATAACCTCCTCTTGCTTTGGTTGACATTGACCACATACATCCTGTGTGAATCCATCTCTAACACTTCTTTGGTCAGATTCCCTTGGCTCCAAATGCCCCTTTGGTCATTTTTACCCTCCAAACATGATTCATGTGGCTGAATTGGTTCAACTTGGAGAAACCTGAGAACCGCCTTTCACCAACCTTTGATCCTATTTGGATTTATATGACCCAATCTTAGATGCCAAAGAAGTGTCTCGCTCACGCCCTGATGAATGTTTTTTTTCGAAAACAATTGATGTGTTATAGGATGCATTTCGTGAGAGGTGCATGCGCTAATTGTATTAGAGATTATTCGACAACGTTCCATGATGTATAAATTTATCAAAAAGAGAAATGGTAAATAACTTATTAAAAAGTAACCAAATATCCATCATAAAAAGTTTAGAAATCAAATCAAATTCTTTCTAAAAATCTAACGAAGAACATCTTCTGTAATTAAAACTCGTCTTCAAAAGACAAAGACTTCTCCCACTACTCACCGCCACTCTCAGAAGATCGCCCAAGCAGATGAGGATCTCACTTCCCACTAAGTTGCCGGGTCCGCTTGAACCCCCAGAATGTGAAACAAACATGACTGGATCCCGTGATTCACCACCCATAAATAGGAGGCATACGCCGCTAAACAAGTTTCAAATAACCAAAGGCGCGAGAATTACCTTTCTTTCCATTCCTTTTGGTTTGAACAGTCGACCCTCCAATGTCCTTTTCACCGCGCATTAAAAATATATTCTTTGGTCCTTTCGACAACTCCAAATAAAATGCAACTGCCTTTTTTCACTTTTTCTAGTGATTTAGTTTGCTTTTGTTCTCTACCACTTTCCTTTTCGAGACTTTGCCTTCCAATCGCCTAGATCTCGAGAAAAGACTTCTTGTCACCAACGCCGCCTTTTTCTTTCCAAAATGATTTTCTATTTTCAAGGCTTGTAGATTATCCATAAGAAACATGTGATCACTCATCACAAAACCACAAGAAAATTCATCAAGATCTCCGCGCAGTAAGCAAAGAAATCAATTTGGGCCTCATCACAATACTTGGTACCGAGATAAGCCAGCTTTAGAAAATGGTGTTTGATTCTCGAGAACATGTTTCTCAAGGTGTGTTCCTCCTCAATTTTCATCTTTACCGCCACGCCACATTTTTAAACCGATTGATCATGCTATTTTGTTAAAAAACATTTCTTCAAGACTTTGATAATTTCCGCAATGACTTAACACCTTCTACGAATGTGTTTCAAATCATCGATGTTGAAGTCAAGATTACACATTTCATGGGTTCATTGGCCCGCCTCCCAAATATTATACTTTTATTAACCATTTTAGATGATTCACTTTTTCCTATAATGGGGGTGGGTACATCAAGAACCCAATGATGTTTTTGTAGCTGAGGACAAAAGTAATATTTCGCCTCCAAACATTAAAATTTTTTTCTCCAAATTGGCAAATCTTTGAGTGTATATAACAAAGGATTGCAAGGGTCTACGATGAATCGAATAAATAATAACATGCATAAGCATAAATATATCACAAGGTTTGATCACATGCATCATATTAAAATCTCAAAAAAAAATAAAACCAAAACAATCAACAAGCCACTCAAAAACAGCTTTTTAAATAAAGTTCACGCAAATTTTCGGGTCATTATTTAAACACATTCAAGCATTTTACAAAACAAGAACAGCTATAAACCTTAATATCCGGGATTAATAGTTGGTTCACATTGACCAATATAAAATTGATGAACTTTAAGTATATATGATATCAATTTTATACCTAAGTAATAAATCCATGATTAAATATACGGATTATTATTTCAGATTTGATCGAGCCTCGTGGGAAGGATCATCGCCGCCACTAATAATAAAACCACAATCATCCATTTGGAATTCATTCATGTGAAAGCTATCTTTTGACCGTTCCCATGGAATTTCTCCAAAAGAATTCACAAATAAATAAATCATGGAGGTCGAAAATTAATCCAATTTTATTATCCGTAATAAAATTGTCAATTAATTATTTAAACATACTTAGTAATTTTGAAGGTGAGATTTTTCATTGGGCAACCCTCATGCAAACACATTTAAACAAATTAAATAAAGCATAAGATAACACAATAATAAATCAAGCAAAAATGGAAAATAAACATATTGGGCACAAATTATCCAATTGTCATGGTTTGATTTTTCTTGGCTTTGATTTTCTTTTTGAAGAAAACAAGTCTCGAATTTTCTCCCACTGCTCATCTCGAAAAAATCCTGCCTCGAATGCCACGCCAAGGGCCGCCTGTGATGATCCTACGGCCATTGCTTAGAATAATGAAGCTTCGCCCGACGGCGCGCTAATTTCGTAGTTTTGCAAGATGCTGCATACCAAAGGACACAGATCCATACATACATACATTCGCTTCACGCATTTGTACTTGCTCAAGTACATACCAGCCATGTCACGGTTCACTGTTCGACAAGATTTGTGATCAAGGCTTAAATACCAAGACGCGGGTTTTGCCTTTATAGCAAGGCTGCCGCCTGCTCGTTAAGGCTATAAAATACATACCATACGCTTTACGCTTCCTTGCTTCGATTTTGTCCTTTAATTCTTTCGTTTCTTCGTTTTATCCTAAGTACAATTTATTTACAAAAAATAAATAAACTTGTATCTGTATTTCGCTACTATTACATTGGATCAAATCAAACAAATCCTAGTCACTACGTGGATTTTCTCACGAGGCAAAACAATCCGAATCCAATCTAATTAAAACCACAATTTATATGCATTTATAAATAAACACATTAAAAATCCATGACAATTGATACCGCAAAAATCTAGATTCTGGTCAGTTTAATATCCAATTTCAAATTTAATGCCAACCAATTAAAATTACAATTAAAAAATTCAGAGTCCAAACCAGGCTCGAGCACGCTTGTTGGGGAATGAGTTGCACCTGATTCATTCCTGATGAATATTTAAATACAAATTTAATTTTATTAATTATTACTAGCATGAATTAATCATTTATTATCCAAATAATAATTCAACAACAAATCACGATATAATAAGCCACGAAAACCTACGCACGCGGAATTTCAATTTTTACTTAATGACTCGACTGGGATGGCAATGGTTTTGTTGGATTAGGACACACCAAAAGAACTTCCAAGCATTCCCTTAATCCCTTGTTCTCAATTATCCCAAGTGGTAGGACACTTGGTTTCAACAATTAACAAAAGGAAAAAATAAATTTTAGTCAGACCACCTTTGTGATTTTACTAATTTTTCCAAAGACATGAAATCAGACTTGGGAATGAAACAATCATCCCTATTTATAGGAGGGAGGGTGGTTCTAAATTTTAGGGCAAAAACAATGGAAAAGACTTTTCTGATCTCCAAGAAATCTCAATATATCTCCTAGTATTCTTTTTCCCATAATTATAATATTCCACAAAAATCCCACATTCTATTTGTATGGAAAGATTTTCGAAAAATAATGTGTAACAAGAATCCAAGATTTGATCTTCTTGAATTTATGAGATATTTTTGTATTTCAAGAAATACATATCTTCATAATATTTTTTCAAGAAACCAAGAAAATCTTTTTTGCCCATTATTTTCAAAAAATTTCCAAAAATTTCTATAGATAACTAATCTGGAGATTTCTTGAATTTAATGAGATAATCTTGCATTCTATGAATACATATCTTCATTCCATAACAAAATCTCCAAAGAAAATCTTTTCTCCTTTATCCAAAAAATTTAAAATCCAAGGGCTAAAAACAAGAAGAAAATATTTTATTTTATTTTAATCATTTTTTTCTAGCTTATTGACTATTTTATGTTGGGCTACTTATAGGCTTTAGGAGAATTAAGATTGATCTTCTAATGACCTTGAATATCTAATATTGAGCCACAATATTATTCTGCCCCATAAATATTATCAATCCCACTACATAATTAATATTGACTATCCATCTTAACCCATATTACCAATATGGCCCTCTGCCATTATTTCCCCGTTTAAGATTATTCAGCCCATTAATTAATTCAAGCCACCCAAATAGCTTCCATTAATTAACATCTTTATCCTTGGTCGGAGAAATTCAACATTATTATCCATACCTAAACTAGTTTCACTTGCAAGATTTGGTATGATAAAAGCTTATGAACCTCCCAAGGGGCAAATCCGAATGTCAGATTTGCACACGATTCTTTTCAGATAAATCTTAGCAATCACACGGGACCAATAATATCGCCTGCCTAAAAAGTATTGAATCTCCTGATTCGCTACCCACCATGATAAGTCAAACAATAGTTACCAACCCACGTGATCCTATTTAAGGAAGAAGGTTAAGAAATAACGAACCATCGAGGTCTCCACCTCCTTGTTCCTATGGTTCTAGAATTGGTCCTCCTGATCCTATTCAAGGCATCACCATGCACCAGTGTAATCTTCGGTCAAGACAAACTTATCCGAGCCTTACACCTCAACCTTTTCGGGTTGGATTGTTTATTTCATCTAGGTCGTGAATGACGTACTTTTAGTTACAAATGGATTGTTAATTTAATCTTCGCGGATCTCGTATCACTAAATTAAAAACAATGAAGTACTAATTATCAATGCTTATGCAAGAAAATATATGTAACATTCAATCATATTTACATCAAGGATAAAACAATTTATTTCCAAAGAATAAATCGAAAATTCAATTTATTATACAAAACTAAAAACATATTTTTCAAAGATAATCCCAACATTTGAAACAAGAAATAAGCTCAAAGGACTAGTGAATACGAGGGAGTAAATAATTCAACTTATTTATGGATATTTTCCACCTTGGTTCAAAAACTCCATATGATTAAACTTGACACACAAATATTATTTTATCAATCAATATAAATATTTAAATAGTACACAAATCATTTATTAAATCAAATCAACTCAATAAAATAAGGCAATGAATTACTATACTGAAAGAATTTTGTTTAATCTAAAAGTCCAAATTTGTAGAGAGGATGAGAATCAATTAATTTATTTAATTTTTCTCAACGCTCCCCCTCACTGTAATTTCGATATCATTGCTTCTACCCTCCTTAAAAACAGCCAATAAATTTAATAATTTAAATGCGCTTGTTATTTATACTCATTTGTCTCCAGCCTTCTCTCATGCGTTTCATAATATTTGGGATATTGAAGAAATTCGAAATAATGGTATACTTTTCCAAATATGTTTTATTTTCAAAGTCGACGTTTTAGCAAGCAGTCATCCATGTTTGCTTTATTATATGGGCCTAGTCATTAATACTCACTCCCTGCGTTCACTCTGTCTTCATCAACAAGTGAAAGAATTGGTATATATCGATTTATTTTATTCACATGTGATCTGATTCCCAATTTTAATCTTTTGAAATATGATTGTATTTTCCAAGTCAATGTTTTAGTCAATCATTCATCCATATTTGTTTTATTTATGGGTTTAGTCATTAATTCCTGCCCATAATATTTGACTCTACGCTCACTGCTCCATCGGCACTGACGTCATATATTAAAAAATTCATCTTATCTAAAAGATTGTAAATGAATGGGTATTTTTTCATTTATACATGGAGGCGCAGGTGTCAAAAAAATTCAAACTATGAAAAATTTTCATCCCATATACGAGCTTAGGATATATGATTGAGGGGGCCAATAACGGATAATTGTAATAACATCTCTCGATATATAAACAAAATCACGCCTTAAATCTACTATTAATCTCTGTACAATGTTTGTAATACACTCTATTTGTTTTAACGTTATTAATTATAGGATATTCAAAGTATCTCACTATATTTATAAATTATTAATTATAAGTTTTGCTAATCATACAATTAAAAAAAACAAACTACCTCATATAAACGTAGAATGAATACATCGGGGATTAATTCATATTAAAAAATAAAATTTAAAATAAAACATACTAGAAAACTCTCATGCAAAGGCTTTTAAAAGGTAAAACAACTGATATTCATTTATTAAAAAAGTTAAAAGATAAACTTTTATAAAATATATTTATAGTATAAATTTGATATCACTACATTTATAAATTCGCACTCCCCATTTATTAACTATAATATTAAGTATTAATTTATATGTATAATGGTGTTAATTTCATACTATAAACAAATTTTACTTAAAACTTACTCATTAAAAATGAAAGGAAAAGATATCATAAAATATAAATAAAAATAAATGTCCATTCAAAATTAATTTACATATATTAATTAGCTTAGGAAAATAGGGCATATGAAAAGGAATTAAAACGGAGAAATGTTAATTGGATTAGTAGGCTGAGTGCATGCATTTCTAAGGGGACAGGGTGATTGGTGGAATACATGAGTTGGGGGATGAAACTTTCATAGTTTGGTCTTAAGGTGCCTCCCGCCCCTGAATTCCCATCTAAAAAATTGTGTGGAATTAATCAATTTAGTGATGAGTTTATAAATAGCCCAACATAAAAATAAAATAAAAGAATTTGTCACAAAATTTATAATCGTTTTTTAGGTTAAGAGAATATATTTTTTTCTAACTTTTACCCATTTTTTACGCTTTCATTATTTAAGTTCTACCACCGCATATACATCTCTTGCATCAACATTATTTCAAATTGCATCACCCTTCAATTAACTCCATTACTATTACTTCAATCCGTAAATATTGTTTCAATCAATCCGCACACCATTTTATTAACTCCGCATCACTATCACCTCGCACTCACATTTATTTTTTAATCTCGCATCACCATTATTTTAACACCGCATCAATTATCGCTTCAACTCGTACTATAATTTAATTCAACTCAGACTATAACTTTTAAATTTGTACCACAATTATTAATTTCAGACTACAATATATTAACCCCAGTCTTGCCAATTAATGAAACCCAGTCTGCCATTTTTTAAAATTTTTGTTAACTTTATTATAGGTATAATTGCCCAAAAAATTATTTTTTGGCTAAAAAATTTTGATAAAAAAACTTTTTTAAATAAGAAGGACTAAAAATAGGAGTTTTCATTTTTATTTATCAATCCCTCAATCCAACAAAAACCTGTGTTTTTTTTTTTTTCAGTCATCCTAAGTTCCCAACGCAACACATATTCAGTAATAACATCATAATTAATATATATATAACTTACCCTTTATAAATTAAACATTATTTTATAGTAATAAATATCCAACGTCAAATTTCGAGTTATAAATACAAATAGAATTTAAATAAAATATCTCTGTCCATCATTAACTTTGTCCATATGAAACTGTTTTATATTGACGTGACTCTTAACTCTTAAGTTTGGATTTTGTCGTCGATTACAGGTTCTATGCCAACGGTCTTTCCCCTTCATTTAGTGATCATTCTTTCCTTCTTTGTCTGTGGAGTGTGGACCCATTTTTTTTATTTTCAACAATTTAGTCTTGGCTTTGGTCGAAAACAATATATTCTTTACTAGTTAAAAATCAGTGATGTCGAATCGACCGATCGGCTTGACTCGACGGTTAAACTGAACCGCCCCAAATCGGGTCTAATAACCCCTAAAAAACCGCTTATCGGGTTGAACTGTCAAACTCTGTCCAAAAACCAAATTAAACCGTCAAAAATGTTTAATCGATTTTTTTTAAAAAAAAAAAAAAATTAATAGCAATTAGATTTTGGGGTTTCATCTTCACCGACGTGCTTTTTTCTTTTGGGAAGATTGTGGGTGAGAGAGAGAAAAGAAGAGGGGTGATTTGTTTGGGGAGATTGGAGGAAAATGGGTTTAAACAAATTGTTGGTCAAACCTACAGGCCCTAGACTCAAGTGGTTTACAAATTGATAGCTCATCTACTTTCAATATATTTTGATCAGTAACATGTGTCTATATATATATTATATTTATTTTATTTTTTAATTAAATATAAAGAATATTGAAAAAATTGGGGAAATATTATTTTAATCTGTTGAATCGTAGGTTGAACCTGTCCTACTTAAGCAAATTTGTATCGATGGTCTATCCTGCCGATCACCGGCCTCGGTTATGAAAACACCTTAGTTAAAATCATCATTTTATTTATTTCAAGCCAAAGAACAAAAGCTAATAAATATTAAAATGTACAAACCAATTTAATTATCAATATAGTAGTGGCTACATAATTTTCCTTGATTTTGACATTCATCAATATCTAATTGCCGTGACAAGTTTAAACACAACTAAAAAAACAAATGGTAAACACTTATTTTAAAATCGATAAAACTCAACTTTTTTTTTAAAAATATGCGCTTATTGAGTGCAAGTAGTGTTTAAAAACAAGCTAAGTAGTGTAATACACAATGTTGTCCAATTGACTTAAATGGCATCACAAAATCGACTGAGAGCATAAATCTCATGTTTCCATCATCTGGATGGCGGCTATAAAAGGAGCTGTGCAATTAGTTACACCAACAAAAGCAGAGACCGACAAACACATAAAAATGAACCCATACACACTTGTCATAGCTCTCGTCATCATCGGATGGTCAACTTTCCGGTGGCTCCGTCGAAAAAACCTCCCTCCGGGTCCCAAACCTCTTCCGATAATCGGAAACATGCTCCAGCTCGGCTCCTCGCCGCACCAAACGTTGGCCAAACTGTCGAAAACACACGGCCCCCTCATGTCCATCCATCTCGGCAGCGTCTACACCGTAGTCGTCTCCTCCCCCGAAATGGCCAAACAAATATTCTACAAACACGGTCAAGTCTTCTCCAGCCGCCACGTGGTGCAGGCGGTCCACGCCTGCGACCACCACAGCCTCTCCATGGGCTTCCCCCCGTCTCCAACTCCAAATGGCGCGGCTTGCGCAAGATCTGTAAAGAACAAATGTTCTCCAATCACAGCCTCGAAGCAAACCCGAGACCTTTCGCCACCAAAATCTGCGCCAACTGCTCGACTATGTCCGCAAATGCTGCGACCAGGGTCTAGCAGTTGACGTGCGCGAGGCCAGCTTCATAACGACGCTCAATTTCATGTCTGCAACGCTTTTTCTCGTTGCAGGCTACTGAGTTTGAGTCCAGAGCCGCTCAGGAGTTTAAGGAGATCATCGAGGGGTCGCCACTATAGTCGGTGTGCCTAATTTTGCAGACTATTTTCCGATTCTTAAGCCGTTTGATCCGCAGGGGTTTTATGTAAGGCAGAGTATTACTTCAGAAGTTACTGGGTAAAATTGATGGTTACCTTGCCGAAAGACTGGAATCGAGGAAGAAATTTCCCGATGCTCCGAAGAAGAATGATTTCTTGGAGACGCTGGTGGATATCAGTGAAGGAAATGAGTACCAGATCGATAATGATGACATCAAGCATTTACTTCTGGTATGATTTAAATTTCACAAGTCTCATGCGCGATGTTTTTCAGTCAAATTCAGTGTCACATTTTAGTTACATTAACTTACATGTTTCAGTAAAAGCTAGAGTTGGTGTCACGTTTCAATTTGCATCTCTTTTCTGCTCCCATTAATTTTTTCAACTCACAAATGTATTTATGACCATTCTACCCCCTTCCATCTCATCCCAATTCCACCACACAATCCAATTTCCAAACAAGATCCGCACTAACCTAACCCTAATTCACCAAATCCTCGATCTGGTTCAGGTTCGTGATTCATGATCCGGTCGTGTTTGGAAGTTGTAATATGTGGTGGAATGATAATACGATTAAAACGGTGAAATGATAAGAATAAGATTATATATAGAATGGTTAGAAATGACATATTTGTGATTTTAAATAACAAAAGGGAAAAAAGAGAAAATTCAGCCAAAAAAATAGCAAAAAGAGTCTC
Organism: Stenogyne calaminthoides; assembly: GCA_037126765.1. NCBI lineage: Eukaryota > Viridiplantae > Streptophyta > Magnoliopsida > Lamiales > Lamiaceae > Stenogyne > Stenogyne calaminthoides. Next base: position 2,978,968 of record JBBCBC010000001.1, on the reverse strand, counting down.
ATTCCTTATTATTAATTAAAAGTGATTGAGTTTTTTTGTAGTTCTCAAAGAACTTTATTTCGCTTTTGAAATTGGGTCCAATTGTTTTTGACTTTTTTTTTTGATTCTTAATTAAATGGATGATCAGGACTTATTTGTTGGAGGATCGAAACAAGCACGACGCCTATCGAGTGGATAATGTCGGAACTGATGCTGAATCCGGATAAGTTAGCCGTTGAAGCAGGAGCTTTTCGAGCGTGGTTGGAGAGAAGAGAGAGAGGTCAAGAATCGGACGTGGGGAAGCTGCCGCATCTACAGGCCGCGGATCAAGGAAGTGCTGAGGTATCACCCACCCGGTCCTCTGCTGCCTCGGAGCAGCAGTATCCGATCACGAAATCAACGGGTATTTGATCCCCGAAAGGGACGCAGATACTTAAAACGCAGGGGCGGCGGGCAGGGATCCGGAGATTTGGGAATCCAGAATCGCTCGAGCCAGAACGATTCTTGGACAAAAAAGACGGACTTCAAAGGGCAGGATTTTGAGCTGATTCCATTCGGGCGGGTAGGAGAATCTGCCCTGAATGCCGTTAACGAACCGAATCCTGCACATGACTACGGCAGCTTTGGTTCATAATTATGAATGGAAACTTGAGGAGGGAGCTAATGAGGGCGATCACAAGTTGGAGCTGTTTGGGTTGGTTGTAAGGAGAGCAATTCCACTCAGGGCTATTCCTATCAAGATCTGAGGGATTTTGTTATTAAATCTGTTTGATATTAAATAAAGTTAGTGACATGTATGTCGATTATGTATTATTTTTCTTGATTACATGCAAAATGTTTTCAACCCAATGTAGCACAAATTAAGTAAGTTCCGCCGTGTCCGGTATATCTTCTCCAGTTCGAGCGTACACCACAAAATGATAAACGTAAAGCTCAAGAGTCTACAAAAAAATTGCACAAAGCTTTAAAACTGAAAACCGAGAAACGTGACTTTTCTCTGACTTTGATGTACTATATCTTTTGATCTACATAGAGTTAACAAATGATATGTGACTCGATTAATAGCCTGATGTATCTAGTTTTAGTCTATACAAGATTCTAGACTAAAACAACCTTTTAGCTGCTAGATATCCCACGCCAAAAATTGCACCAACAACAACACAAACTCTGAAATTAGTTATTTAACCAACTTTCTGTTGTAACAGCCTAACAAACAACCTGATTTCTAATCTGATCAATGTGCACGGGATTAGATGAAACAAAACCTCTTCAATCAGAGTAACGCTTCATCTGTTACACTTCTAATCATCAAGTTAACTTATTCTCTGTAATTCAATTGTCTGTTAAAAGCGCTTTTTTTTTTTTTCCAGCTATAAGATCCACTAACTATTACCCTACTTTTACTCGAAATGGGGAACTTGCAGACGAGAACAAGCTCATAACGAATCACCTTTGCAATCTTCCAAAAACCCCTTGTTCAGTATCAAACATAATGAAAATTGAAGTATCAGGATTAGGTTCTAAAAGAAAGAGTACATCCTTCAATTTTAAATACTTTCTGTAACAATGACATTCAACAAAATCCAAATCAATATTCTCTACAAATACGCTAATACGCATCCAACTCACTTGATGCAAAAATAAATTATAATTTTGTTGAATATAAAAATAATTTATTATCTGTCTTACCTATTTCTGCAGTTCAGAAAGCCCTAAATCTGTCAGAAAGTCCAAGAAATATTAATTGCGATACATTTATTAAAAGTAAGTCTTTATGTCAAGATATATTATTCGATGAGCTTTGAATTCATATGTATGCACTACATTAGATGCACTAATTATTCAAACATGCCAATTAACTTAACGATCAATTAATTACACAAATCTGTCAAATAATACTTTGGCTATGTGATTTTGAATTTGTTCAGTAGGGCAATAAGTCTTATAACAAAAAGTTTTAGTAACTAATCAAAAAATGTTTGCTTCAAGCCTTCACTAATTCCATTGATGATCCCTTCAGAACCAACTGCCCCAGCACCTGCATTTTGTCAACTTCCTCGAAAATTTTACGACGAATATGCACCTATATATATCATTAACTAATTAAATACAAATTGATTACAATATTTAACTTTTAAATTTAAAAAAAACAAAAAAAACAGATAGTTAGATTAAATGGATTTGTAATTCTCACCTCCTCATTTTCAATTTCGGAAAGGCGGTTACAAATTTTGTTAGGTGAGTGGGCGAGAGTGTGGTATACCTACATTGTGGGACAAGATCTCTTGTAGACTATATTCTCGCACAAATGTTTATCATCCTTATTACCCCTCTATTTCTTCTTTCTTTTCCGCTTCTTTCACCTTGCTTTTTTAACCATCCTCCCCATTGTTTTATAAAAAATTATTGCAAGTACTCAAAATTATCGCTTATATCCAATTTCATATGCATATATTAAATGTCATAATTTTTTTTTTTTTTTTATATATATAGACAAAAACTCAGATAAAGCATATTTTAACGCAAGATATTCGATAAAAAAGATATGAGTCCGAGTAAACCTCACCATGTAGTAGGTCGCCGCCATTATCACCGCCAAACTGTTCTTTGCATCTTTCTTAAGTTGGTTTAGGGTGTCAAAACAGGACAAAATATAATCCTTTTGTATATTCTTTTTAATCGCATAGGTTACGATAATTTTGAAAAAAAAAATAAATTAAAAATAAGTGCATAAAATAAAATGGTATCATTAATAATTCAATATAATTATAAATACATATGTGTACCCTTTATTGTTTTGGTCAACGCTGACTTTTAAACCAAATGGTGTAGAAAATTGAACCCTTTGATCTGAGGGCTCAGCTTCTTTGATGCAATAATATGCTAAAAAGAATAGTCAACACAATTGAGATTTGACCCAAGCTAGTCTTTTCTGGTGATTTCTCTGCCACAAAATATGCTTTTGCAGCCGCCAAAAAATAGGCAATAAGTACATCCTTCTTGCTTATTCCAAATTGTTCAAGATTGTGTTCTTCGTATCATCTATCCAAATTATCCAAGATTTTAGGTATATTTTATATTATAAACACATTAATAACATTTGAGCGCAAAGTTGCACTGTTCAAGTGGAAAAGGATTTTTTTGATCTAATTTTGACCAAAAAAATTTATAACCAAACTGTTTATTTTTTTGGGTAAATCGTAGAATAAACCAATTTAAAAATATTAGTTTGTAAGATGAAAATATTAGTTTTATATATGCTAATATTGTTCAATCTACATACTAATGTTTTCTTGGTTTGAAGTAATATTTTCTCTTATAAAATCAATATTTTTCATATACATATTTCAAAACTTTTATTTTTATGAACAAGTTAAAATTTGATCGAAGTGTAACTGGTGTATAGAAGTTTTGTTTATATATGAAAACTACATAAGAGATGTAGTTAATTAATAATTAATGATATATGTGTATATATATATGCTGCATGTGGTTCCATTCGATCTCGATGTCTTTGGCATCGGTTGTAGTCTAATTTGGCCACCTCTAGATTAGTAACCTCATGAGATGGGGCATCCCGCATAATAATATTATACAATTTAATTAAGTATAATTTTAGATTTGGATTTGTACAATTACACATATTTAATTGTTGTGCCTATTTAATCATTATGAATCTCAATATATAGATATTATTGTTTAGGGTATATTAGAAAAAAGTAATTAATTAATTACCTATACAATGACTTGCCAATCCATACTCCATCTATGCTATAATGTTCAATAAGGAATCGAGCCTCCACCCCAGGAAGTGTGTGGCATACCATGGCATTTCTAGCCCATACTTTTCTGTAAACAATGTACCAACAATTCATACCATATATAGAATTTTTTTTTTTTTTTAAGATTGATTCTTAAAATTGGAGATTAAGTTGACATTGTCACATAACTTATCACATTTTTTGAAATGGTCCCAACAAAGTTTGACTAACAAAATTAGTCCCAATTTTTTGAATTGTATAATTTAGCCTCAAAATTTGTCGGCGACACCACCAACTCGTGCACCTCCTTCTCACGTAGTTTTACCGATTGTGTTAATAATTATAATTTACATGTATTTTTAAAGACAAATTCAAAATTTTAAATCCATGTCACTATTTCTCCTAAAAAACTAAATCAATATATTAAAAATTTAATTTACACCAAAATAAGTCTCCCCCAAATTAACACTTTAAAAATCGCGTTGTGCATTCACCACCAATCTCGATTAAGTTTTTTTTCCAAAAGCTATTCGGAGTGTTATGGTGTCACGATTGAAAACTCCTAACAACTTTCCCAATTTGTCGGCGAAAAATCTTGCACAAACACCATATATCTTCGTCTGCGTCGGCCAACAAGGTGGAAAACTAAAGGTTGAAACCGTTATCGCGTCGCGCTAGAGGCGGTAGTGTCACACCGATGTTGTATGGATCTTCGAGTGGTTTTCGCTCCGCGCCACTATGAAATAAATCTTGGGTTTGTGTGTGTCTTTTTGAAATTTGGGTGTTGTGGATTTTGAGTTTTTGAGATTGATTTTTAGGGTTTGAATCTTGAAATATGTTTATTGATCCGGAAGAAAACGCGTTTTACTTTTTAATGTTTTGTTTTTGTTTTTATTTGTTATTTTAATCCATGGCTTATGTGTTCGGCGATTTTTTAATTGGCTATTAAATCCTTGTCAAGATGACATGTCGTCGCGGCCTCATCATTTCAAAATTCCCCAATTTGAAGGCACACGTGAGTTAACGTGATGACACGCGAGCGCTGTTTAATGTCGTCAAGTAAATTTGTGACTAAAATTGTACAATTCGAAAAAAAAAATGGGACTAATTTTATTAGTCAAACTTTTCTTGGGACAATTTTAAAAAATGTGATAAGTTATGGAACCATTTTTGAATTTAATCCTTTAAAATTGATTTTGAAACTTAGAAATTTTTGCTGCATACCTCGTTAAGGTCAGTATTCCAGCTCGATGCCTTTGGCAATTGATCAACTTAAAAAAAAAAAATCATTTTTTTTTGTCAATAATTAATTTACCATTTAATTATAACAAGTCCATAAATCTTTTGTACCTTTTGTTGCAGCATTTGTTTGATCTTTTCCAAAAATACGATGATAAGTCATGTAGGTACGTCTTCTTGTCTCACATTCTTGCTTATTCCTACAAGTATATCCCCCATGAAACAAGGAAAAAACCACAACCTTTGCTAATGACTTGACACCTTTTTTAATCCTTTAAAATTATACAATTTACTTAATAATGAATGTAATAATAATAGTATTATAGTATAGAGAGATTAATATTGCTAATTAATTACTACTCCCTCCGTCCCGCCATGTTTGTCACGCTCTTTTTGTTGAATGATTTAAGAAATAACATTAAAATAATAGATAGTGAGTTTTATAATATTTAATGGATAAAAATTGAAGGTATCCGGGTAGTTGAGATGAAAAGGAAGGAAATAATATTAAAATAATAGATAGGAGTGTTGTTTTTTTTCCTTTTACGAATGTAATAAACATAACAAGGATCATTTACAAAAATAAAAAACGTGACAACATAGCGGATGAGGGTGTATAATTTATTAAAAAAGAAGAACATACTGTTGTTGTGACCTCTCCTGTGATATGGCGTCGTGCTTCAGACGAGACCAATGAGTTGCCAAATCCATAAGAAAAATTTAGCGGTTGAAAAAAGCTGATACAACCTACATTCTCCTAATCACTTTTTTTTTTTAAACAATTCTCCTATCACTTGAATTTGTGAGAGATGATAAAAACAGATTTTTCTCGAGTTGGAATAATGAGCATGATTAATGTTTTAACGTCCACTTGTACATCTAAATAATATTTAATATATCTATTTTTGTGTATGGAAAATGAATACTTTTTGGGAATTTAGAATATTAATTATACTCCTATCCCTCAAACCCCCTACACCTCCCCCTGAATTTTTTCAAGTCATTATTTTTTAAAGTAACTTTTAAATACTCATGATTCTTCATTTATTTGTTTGTTTAATTTATTCAGTCATGTAAATCTTGAAATCGTAGAAAAAACATATTATTATAGAAATTATTGTTTCTGAAAAACTAACTATTTTAAGAACCATAATCGAAAAATAACTTTGTTTGAACTTTAAAGGCAACTCTTTCTTCTTCTTTTTTTTTTTTTTTAATGAAAGGAAGTGACAAATTAATTAATAAAGCCTAGAGTTCTTTACCCTCCATGAAATCAGAATTAGGATTACGTGAATCTCACAAAAGAAGAAAAGCAGAGTCAAATTTAGGAGAGAAAAAAAAAAGGACTTCAGTGTATATGAACATAGGTGAGGATTAACCAACTCATCCCTGACTTTAGAGAGAGTCGACCATGCAAGTTGAATTTTATTTTATTTTATTTTAATTATTGACAACAATTTATTGCTCATGTACTTCCTGCAAGTTTATCAATAATTTCAAAATTAATTACTCATAGATCCATCTATAAGGCACCAAAAACACTTCGTAGTCCATACTTTTTATAATTAATAAGAGGGTCCAAAATAGACTTGGAATTTTCCTAATTTTATTACCCTTACTAATGAGAAAATCGTATTTTAAATTCAATTGGCAAAAAAAAATCTCAAATTGATTCAATTCTTGTATTTCTCTCTCAAAAACCCAATCGTCACTCTCTCTTAAAAACCTAATCGCTTCAAATCAAATGATGTGGCTTTACCATCGGGCGTGGTCATCATTTCCGGTTCTTCCTGTGACAAATGTCGATAGAACATTCTCGGATCCTTGTGCTTCTAACAAGGATCAGAACACGGTTGGGCGCGAGCATCCGCCGAGCTCTTCAAACTTAATGTTGAGTGTCGTTAAATGCGCAAAGGAGCGCCTTCAGATGAAATTCGGGTTCCACTTTCCCGATGAAAATCAAAGTATGATTCAAATTGTTGGGTTTTGGTTTAGATTTTCGATGTTGAGCCCTTCTTAACGGTTGTTCACAATTTTTACCAAATTTAGTATTCAAATTTTTTTTTTTGAAATTTTATTTGAATCTACTTGTTGGATGATGAAAATTGATGAAATTGTTGGATTTTGGGTCTATTGAAATTTGATGAAAAATTATTGATCTCGATTTTTTTTGGAGGATGGGAAGAGAATTTGGTTCTTGAAAATTGGAATACATGTGCATGTTAGTAAGGAGTCTGAGTCAAGATCTACAACTCAATCGAAGTTCGTGATGATTACATCCGAATTGCATCACTGCTCAAGCTCGGAAGTTTAAATTAAATTCGAGTCACGCTCGAGTCATCGACTTAAGATGTCATGAATTTTATGCACATATGCATGTCAAATTGAGTGCAAAAAATATGTATTTTGATATGAAATTTTTTGAAGTTTCAGAATTTTTTAAAATTTATGTAATTTTATAAATTTTTTTATATGAAGGATTTTTGTGAATGTTTTTAATTTTGTATGAAAAATGAATTTTTATTGATTTTTTTGTAACATGAAAATAGAATATTATCAGCAAATTTATTGTGATGTTTGAGAATCCAAGGGTCTTTAGTAAATTAAGTGTTTTTGTGAGTCCTAAAAACTGATCAACAATTAATTCTGCAGAAAAGATAGAAAAGTTGACGATGAGAAAAAAATCAAAAGAAATCGATTAAGATAAAGTAAAGGACGATCAGAAATCATTTAAAGTTAGTGTACGTAGTTTTTTTGGGTAAAGATTAATGTACATATTCTGGACATCCAGAAATTAATTACTATTAAATTAAAGCTAAAAATATATATATAATTATTATATTGTCCTTATTATATTTTTTAACCAAAGCGATACATATTGGACGCCTCCTAATTTCCCTCATCATAATTACTACTTTTCTTGACATATTAATCAAGTTGGATCATATATAATGCATTTTGTAATTATTACTTTTGAAAAATAAAAATATTCAACAAAACCTAAATTCTTTGTATATATCTAGCGTGACAGAGAATATATTTTTATAAAATATTTTGCACTTAACTTAAAACTTGTAATATATGTATATATTTATAAAAAGTTTATTAAAAATATTATAGTGCTTATGTGTGTATATACATATATATATATATTATTTATAAATTTTACTTAACTAATAATTATGGTTAAGTATTTAGGGTGTGATAAACACTCATCATACATTTTGGGATCGTATACTTTATTTATATTAAATCGCAATTATTATTAAAAAAAAAAAAAAAAATAGACGCTTCATATAAATAAATTAAGTCTTTTAATATAGCAAGTTGAGAAAAAAAAATTTGTTCCCATTTTTACTATAATCCGTTTAGGTCCCAAAAAATTTAACTATCCAATTTTGGTCCCATAACTTTTTGTGTTTGTCCAATTTTGGTCCTATTTAACTAAACGACGTCAAGTTTTTATAAAAAAAAAAAAATTAAGCCATTTTGTCACACGCCCGATCTGAAATCCCCGATTTTTCGATTTGAAATCCACGCTGCTTAGTAAATAGGACCAAAATCGATGGATAGTTAAATTTTTTGGACCAAATTGATTACGCAATTATGGGACCAAAAAAAATAAATCTACAAGCGTTGTGATTTTAAATGCATTAACGCACAATCAAGATCCAAAAAAAAAAACTTAATCTACGATTGGGATAGATGACTAATTTAATAAAATAATGTGAAATTAAAATAAAATATATTAATGACCCGTAAACATTAATGATCATTAATGACGCCAGAATTATGTTGTATAATATTCACAACAACAAACTTAAAATCCCTCCTTTATATATATCTACCTGTCTAAATATAGAAATATATCATTTTATAAATATTTAAGACATATCTTTAAAAAAAAAGTAGAATGTATTTATATATATCTTATAATTTTTTTTTATTTTTTTAAAAATCTTTTATTTCAATTATCTAATTTAATGATTTAATTACATTTAATATTATAATTATAATTATTTTTTTTACTTTATAAATTTTATATAAGTAATTATTTAAATAAGTAATGCTTTTCATTTTAAATAAATAATATTTTTCATTGAAAACAAGTACACATTTCCATTTGAACAAGTAATACTTTAATTTAAACAAGTAATTCTTTTTTAAATTTTAGCAATACTTTTCATTCAAAACAAGTACCACATTTTCATTTAAACAAGTAATACTTTTCATTTAAACAAGTAAGACTTTTCATTGAAAACAAGTTTACATTTTCATTTAAATAAGTAATACTTTTCATTTGAAACAAGTTTATTTTCATTTAAAAAGTAATACTTTTCATTTAAACAAGTAATTTCCCATTTAAATGTAATATTTTCATTTAAACAAGTACTACATTTTCATTTAAAACAAGTAATATTTTTCATTGAAACAAGTATTTACTTTTTCATTGAAACAGGCACATTTCCATTTTAAACAAGTATTATTTTTCATTTAAATGCTAATACGTTTATTTAAACAAGTAATATTTCTTTCATTGGAAACAAGTAATTATATCTCATTTAAACAAGTAATACTTTTCATTTAAATAAGTAATACTTTTTCATTTAAAACAAATAATACATTTCATTTAAACAAGTACTACTTTTATCAAAAAACAAGTAATATTTTCATTTAAACAAGTATTACTTTTCCATTTTAAATAAGTATTTTTTCATTTAAACAAGGTACTTTTTTTTTTTTATTTAAAACAAGTAACACATTTCATTTAAAAACAAGTAATACTTTTCATTTAAAACAAGTAATACTTTTTCTATTTAAACAAGTAACATTTCCATAAAAAGTTTTTTTCATTTAAACAAGTAATACTTTCATTTTAACAAGTAATACTTTTCATTTAAACAAGTAATACATTCCATTTAAACAAGTAATACTTTTTCATTGAAACATTATTTTTTTAAACCAAGTAATACATTTCATTTTGGAACACGTAATACTTTTCATTTAAACAAAGACTACATTTCATTTAAACATTTAAACAAGAAAAACAAGTAGTACTTTTAATTTAAAACAAGTAATACTTTTCATTTAAACAAGTACTCACATTTTCTATTTAAACAAGTAATATTTTTCATTTAAAACAAGTACTACTTTTCCATTTAAACAAGTAATACTTTTCATTTAAACAAGTACACCTTTCATTTAAACAAGTAATACTTTCATTATTTAAATGCTTATACCTTTAATTTAAACAAGAAATTACATTTCCATTTAAATAAGTAATTACTTTTCTTCAATTAAAACAAGTACTACTTTTCCATTTAAACAAGAAATATTTTTTCATTTAAACAAGGCCTACATTTTCATTTAAAGAAGTAATACTTTTCATTTAAACAAGTAATTTTTTCATTTAAAACAAGTACTACATTTCCATTTAAAAAAGTAATACTTTTCATTTAAAAAGTAATATTTTTCTATTTAAACAAGTACTACTTTTTCCATTTAAACAAGTACTACATTTTCATTTTAATAAGTAACACTTTTTCATTTAAAAAAGTAATACATTTTCATTTAAATAAATAATATTTTTCATTTAAATAAGTAATACTTTTCATTTAAAAAAACAAGTACTACATTTCCATTTAAACAAGTAATACTTTTCATTTTAACATGTAATACATTCCATTTAAACAACTAATACTTTTCATTTAAACAAGTAATAATTTTCATTTAAACAAATAATACTTATCATTTAAACAAGTAATACTTTTCATTTAAACAAGTACTACATTTCATTTAAAACAAGTACTACATTTCATTTAAACAAGTAATACTCTTCATTGAAACAAGTAGTATTTTCTATTTAAATAAGTACACCTTTCATTGAACTTTCAAGTACTAAGCATCATTTAAACAAGTAATACTTTTCATTTAAAACAAGCAATACCTTTTCATTGAAAAACAAGTACTACATTTCCATTTAAACAAGTAAAACTTTTCAATTAAATAAGTAATACTTTCCATTTAAACAAGTAATATTTTTCATTGAAACAAGTACTACATTTTCATTTAAAGAAGTAATACTTTTCATTTAAACAAGTACTAGTTTTCCATTTAAACAAGTAATATTTTTTCATTTAAACAAATAATACTTTTTCCATTTAAAAAAGTAATACTTTTCATTTAAATAAGAAAACTTTTCATTTATACAAAGTACTACAATCTATTTAAACAAGTAATATTTTAAATAAAAATATATTAGTCCAAATAAACATCTATATTAATTGAAAATGAAGAAAATATCAAACAAAAATTAAAAATCTTATTTTCTTAACAAGAAAAAAATTAAAGAGGTTCAGATATCGGGACTATATATTTTAGAATCATAATTGTTATATCGAAGATGCAACTTATTTATATCGAACCGCACCTATTAATATGGAAAAATAGTTGCATGTTTAAGTACAAATAAGTTGCATCTTTTCAAGATAACAAGTTGCATCGATTCTAAAATGCACTATGATTGCACTAAGAATCTAATGCATACAAGACTTAGCCAAATTAAAATCCTCCAATAATAATATTAATATTAAAGATTCAAAATCTTTATTATATAATTTATATTCTTAACAAATATACAATTTCACAATCTTGAAAATAAAATGGTTAAAAAAAAAAACTTTCAAAAATAAAAAGATAAATTAAAAAAGAATAAATTAAGCAAACTAATTGTATCATCCATGTGTATATTTTATTTACTATTTGACAAAAATTTAGAAAAAAAAAATTTACGACTACAATTACGTAAGATAACATTTCAAAATTTTCAACCTTGTGAAATGGAAAGTGTAGTTAAATAACCTATTTAAAAAATAATTTGATCTCAGAATTTTTTTTATTTTTTGACCTCATTTAAAAAATTAACAACGTGTTTAACGCTCATATACAAGAAAAATAATGTTCAATCTAAAAAAAGACATAGAGAAGGTGGGAGTAAATGATAACCATCGAACCGGTGGTTTATCTCTGAAATATGTTGGAAAAGAGAAATAAATAAAAAACTCAAATTCAAATTATATTTAAATGCATCTTCCTTTTTTTTTTCATATATCTTTGCATAATTTAAAATGATCAAAAACATTAATATTACAAAAAATATCATTTTCGATGTCCATATTATGGACATTTAGCGCCACCTTAATTTTTTTTAAACCCTATTTTATGCTTAGTAATTAGGAGTAATTTAAAAAAATGGACCCAGAAGTAACTTGCAAGTGGACTTTTAAAACCAAAGCTGAGCACACACATTTAATGCCCAAAAGATCGATATATGGGCTGTAAGAAGAGCAATCAATTGCGTGTGTGCTTATTTTAATGCATTAAACTAAGTAACAGTAATCAAAATAAAAATGACACCTCCTCACTTTAGTGTTAATTATCAATAAATATTGCTTATTCATTTTAGTAGTATTTATATCACTAGATTTTCATACATACCATCGTGTATTTGAATTCATATTTCATTTTGTATTTCATCAATCACCACATTCAACGTATACCAAGTATTTCTATTAAATTTTTGTCATTGACAACTTCTTTCAATTTTAAAATTCCATTATAGGACATCATATTTTTTGATTTTTTCGATATTTCCATTTTTTTTATTTTAGTCCCTAAATCGATTAACCCGGTTGGTCAATCCCAGAACGACACGCGATTTAATTTTCTTTTATTTTTAGATGTCACGCCAGGTATTTTTTTTTTAATATTAATTTATTTTTAAGAGTACATCGTACAAATTCAGATAGATAAAATATATCAATTCTTATAATTAAATTGTAACTTCACGGATCCTGTATCCGGTCAACTTAGGTAAGACCTTGGTTAAATTAGGCTAAACCCATACTAACCCCCCAAAACCGCAACATTTCAATACGTCATTCTTTACCACCTTGTTTTCTTGTTGCTTT